>JBCEWE010000181.1:532350-1067350 GCA_039877035.1 Silurus lanzhouensis
TCATCATCAGAAACAGTGGTGGTGCTTCTGCTCTGAACTCTTTACCTGGAGAGAGCGAGTGATGGGGAGAGCGAGTGATGGGGAGAGCGAGTGATGGGGAGAGCGAGTGATGGAGAGCGAGTGATGGGGAGAGCGAGTGATGGAGGGAGCGAGTGATGGGGAGAGCGAGTGATGGAGAGAGCGAGTGATGGAGAGAGCGAGTGATGGGGAGAGCGAGTGATGAGGAGAGCGAGTGATGGAGAGAGCGAGTGATGGGAGAGCGGAGTGATGGGGAGCGAGAGTGATGGGGAGAGCGAGTGATGGGAGAGCGAGTGATGGGGAGAGCGAGTGATGGAGAGAGCGAGTGATGGGAGAGCGAGTGATGGGAGAGCGAGTGATGGAGAGAGCGAGTGATGGGGAGAGCGAGGTGATGGGGAGAGCGAGTGATGGGGAGAGCGAGTGATGGGAGAGCGAGTGATGGGGAGAGCGAGTGATGGAGAGAGCGAGTGATGGGGAGAGCGAGTGATGGGGAGAGCGAGTGATGGGGAGAGCGAGTGATGGAGAGAGCGAGTGATGGGGAGAGCGAGTGATGGGGAGAGCGAGTGATGGGGAGAGCGAGTGATGGGGAGAGCGATGATGGGGAGAGCGAGTGAGTGATGGGAGAGCGAGTGATGGGGAGAGCGAGTGATGGGGAGAGCGAGTGATGGGGAGAGCGAGTGAGTGATGGGGAGAGCGAGTGATGGAGAGAGCGAGTGATGGGGAGAGCGAGTGATGGGGAGAGCGAGTGATGGGGAGAGCGAGTGATGGAGAGAGCGAGTGATGGGAGAGCGAGTGATGGAGAGAGCGAGTGATGGGGAGAGCGAGGGGGAGAGCGAGTGATGGAGGAGAGCGAGTGATGGGGAGAGCGAGTGATAGGAAAAGAGTGATGGGGAGAGCGAGTGATGGGGAGAGCGAGTGATGGAGAGAGCGAGTGATGGAGAGAGAGAGTGATGGGGAGAGCGAGTGATGGAGAGAGAGAGTGATGGGGAGAGCGAGTGATGGAGAGAGCGAGTGATGGAGAGAGCGAGTGATGGGGAGAGCGAGTGATGGAGAGAGAGAGTGATGGGGAGAGCGAGTGATGGAGAGAGCGAGTGATGGAGAGAGCGAGTGATGGGGAGAGAGAGAGACAGACAGATAATGATAGTGACAGAGGCTGAGAGTGTGATATAGAGTGAATGATGGAGAGAAAGTGAAACCCTGATGGAGACAGAGGGTGATGGAGTGATAGAGAGAGAGAAGATGGAGTGATGGAGAGAGAGAAGATGAAGTGATAGAGAGAGAGAAGATGGAGTTTGAAGTTCAGTAGATTCATTCGGTGGTGTTCGAAGAATCTAAACCACATTCCCTTCTCAGTATAAAGGCATGTTTTTCAGGACAAGTCTGTACTGATCGATTAAGACGTGTGTGTGTGTGTGTGTGTGTGGTGTGTGTGTGTGTGTGTGTGTGTGTGTGTGTGTGTGTGTGTGTGTGTTCGTGTTCAGTTAGGTTCCTGGACTTGTTCTTCAGAAAGCCCTGGATTTGACTCGATTGCTAGTTTGGAAAAATGGTTTTCATCATCAGTATAAATGAGTAACAGCATCCCTCATTTTTGTTGGTGGTGTTTGTGGATATTAAATAATTAATTAATTAAATTAATAAATCAATCGATAAATGCACTCAGAGGTCAGCTGTGTTCGCTGATCATCAATTAGCACTCGATGATAAAATGATGGTGTGGTACAGAAGAGCATGAGGAAGAGCATGATGATGAGGATGATGATGATGTGGAGGATGTGGCGTGTGCGGTGTGTAATTTTAAATGTTTTGTTTAAAAAAATAAAAAAAAAAACCCTGAAGCTTAAATGTAAGTGAGGATAAATACTGTATCATGCTGTGAAACGCTTCGTTCTATTATTATATAATATATATATATATAATGTACATATACATGCAAAAAAAAACATGACTCGAGCAGCAATCATCAAATTCCTTGCACTTGATGTTCAACATTATAGAAATGCTTGTAATGAAGGGAGAAAGGCCTTGTGGAAATGATTTCTATTTTGAGAATTTGGTTTCCTTCATACTTCAATTCGAAAAAAGCACCTTAAGGGAAATTTGTGTGGGGAAAAAAAAATCATTCCGTAATGATGATGATGATGATGATGATGATGATGATGCGTTCATGTTGATCCTTTTTTTTCGACTCCTTGGCGTATTTATTGAAGCTCCCGCTTGGCAGAATGGGTGTAAATACTTTTAGTTTCATTCTGTATAAGTACACAAAGTGTACACTTTATATTTACACGTTAACTCGCACTAATTATTAGGAATCTTTTTGTTACATTTGTTTTTTGTGCCTTTTTCCTTTAGTTTTTTTTTTTTCCTGTAATTTCTTCAGCTGATCCGGAAAGACATCTTTTCCTCCGGATGCTTTTAGGAATCATTAGAAATGTAAAGATGACCAGAAAAAAGAAAAAGCCGTGGACCGTGTTGTTTATGTATCCGAGCGGGTGGGAACGGCGACGCAGTGAATCGACTCGTGCTGTTGTTTATGTAACACACACCTGGTGTATGAATCTGTCTGTAATAAACGCTCAGAAAACCGAACAAACAATGATTTCGTATTCTGAATTTTTATGAATTTACACACATTTTTATGAATTTCTAAATGTATTTGGGGGCATTCGTATTCAGAGGTCCCACTGTAATATATGTGTGTGTATATGTATGTGTGTATATATATATATATATATATATATAAATATACACATACACACACAGTACAGACCAAAGGTTTGGACACACCCTCTCATTCAAAGAGTTTTCTTTATTTTCATGACTATGAAAATTGTAGAGTCACACTGAAGGCATCAAGGGCTATTTGAGCAAGAAGGAGAGTGATGGGGTGCTGCGCCAGATGACCTGGCCTCCACAGTCACCGGACCTGAACCCAATCGAGATGGTTTAGGGGTGAGCTGGACCGCAGAGTGAAGGCAAAAGGGCCAACAAGTGCCAAGCATCTCTCGGGGAACTCCTTCAAGACTGTTGGAAGACCATTTCAGGTGACTACCTCTTGAAGCTCATCAAGAGAATGCCAAGAGTGTGCAAAGCAGTAATCAAAGCAAAAGGTGGCTACTTTGAAGAACCTACAATATGACATCTTTCAGTTGTTTCACACTTTTTTGTTATGTATATAATTCCATATATAATTCCACGTGTTCATTCATAGTTTTGATGCCTTCACTTCTCGCTTTAATACGTTCTTACGATTATATGATCAGACTTATTAATACGCGCATTTATGAATTCACACATATCTACATATGTGCGCACACACACACACACACACACACACTGTGCATAAATACAGACAAAACCTTGCATACCATCATGTGTACATACACATGCACAAATACCTACATACACACACACTTTAATACACAGATGCATTGATTTAGGAGTGCTGTATATCAGTACTAATCTACATACCTGAACAAACACGCACACACACAATGTAAAGCTTAACTGGAAATGCACTGGCGACGGTTCCACATCAACAGACTGAAGATCCTTTAAGTTACTGCACAACACAAGAACTTTAAGGATGGATTTGGACCTGAAGTAATAACCGTCTACTACAAAGGTTAAGGGTTACAGCGTACATGAACGTTTCTGCATTTAAGCATTCACCACTGAACACCTCAACAATGATGGAACTGTAATGAATGGACATTCAGTGTTGAGGATGAGGTTCCCTTTTGAGTCTGGTTCCTCTCAAGGTTTCTTCCTCATATCATCTCAGGGAGTTTTTTAGTCACCACAGACAAAAAAAACCCTGTAAGCACTAAACTTATACATTCTGTTATACAAGATTTTAACCTTAATCTCAGTAAAGATGCTTTGGGTCACAATAATGACTAAAGTTTGATGTTTGTCTAAAGAATGTTTATTTCAGACATAAAAATCAGTCACACTTTGACATTGAAACCACTATCATTAAAGTTAAAAAGTAAATCATATCCGCAGGTCCTGTTACAATAAAAAAAAATCTCTGTACAAAATTTAGTATAACGAAAGAATGCGAGTTGAAAAGATAAACAGAAGAGGATGAGATAAATATATACGCACCAAACAGGCATAACATTATTACCATGTGCCTAATATTGTGTTCGTCTCCTTTTGCTTTTTTCGTGAAACCGTCGATCATCACCAGCAACTTCTTCAGCAGTTTGAACTACAGGAACTCATCTGTTGGATCAGACCACACGTCCAGCCTTTGCTCCACACGTGCATCAACGAGCCTTGTCCTTCACGACCCTGTCACTGGTTCACCACTGTTCCTTCATTGGAGCACTTTTGATAGATTTTGCCCACTGCAGACCAGGAACATCCCACAAGAGCTGCATTTTGTAAGAGTTTAGGAGACGCTCTGACCCAGACGTCTAGACGTCACTAATGGTCACTCAAATCCTTACGCTCGTCCATTTTTCCTGCTTCTAACATCTGCTTTGAGGACAAAATGTTCACCTGCTGCCTAATAAATAAATCCACCCACTAACAGGTGCAATGATGAAGATCATCAGTGTTCTAATGTTCTACCTGTTCGGTGTAGATGTATCTATATAAATGAAACCACATGTGATTAAATAATAATATCAGATCATTCTCTCTCTCTCTCTCTCTCTCTCTCGCTTGCTCGCTCTTTACACACTACTCTAGACAGTTTGCGTAAACTGCTTCACAGTTAAAGTTGTTATTTATCACACTTACACAAACATCTACATTAATGTAGTCATTGTCAGAGTCGCCCGAATCGTCCTTCTGCTGGAAAACGTCTTTTGTGTTTTCATAATCCGCTTCTTCGTCCGTCTCGTCGTCTGCTTGAGGGGTCTCGTATATGTCTCCAGGACCTGTGACGTCTGGTAGCTGGACTGTAGCTGTGGTTTGAAAAAAGAAATGAATAGAAACAAAAAAAATCAACATTCAATGATGAGATGAAGGGCATCAAAGCTGATAAACTTTCTATGTAAATAATTGATTTTAATCTTTATTTTATTATTAATAAAATTATAATTATTTTCAATAATTGTCAGAAAACAAGTTCTCGGTTGCACCGGCACTGACCCTGGAGACTCCTGTCACAAATACACATAAACATAAACCATATGTATCGGGACACCTGACATTTCTACTCATATGTGCTTCATCCTCAAACTGTTAGCACAAAACTTTTCCTTCTCTTGAACCCGGAGACCCAAACCTGTTCCAGCATGACAAAGTGCACAAATCCAACTCCATAAAGATCTGCTTTACATGGGTTGGAGTAGAAGATCTTCTTCTATAGAGCTCCAACCCTGTTGAACACCTTTGGCATAAATGTTTCTGCACCCCAGGCCTTCTCACCTTCTCAGCTCCATCAGTACCTGACTTGACTTACATTAATGTAGCTGAATGGAATCAGTAAACAGTAAACAGGGACTAAATGTGGAATGTTTTAAAATATTTTTTTGAACATTTGTATTTTTTTTACTCACGTTTATACTTCTTCGAAGAATTCACCTGATGTTTTTGTCTTTTTTGCATCTTCACAAAGCAAATGATGACTGGAACTAGGAGGAGAAGAAGTCCTGCTGCCAGTCCAACAGCAATGTAGGGAACTGGGGATGCTGAATGAGAAACCATCATCATATCATCATGCTTTTTACAAATGAAACTGGAGAACGGGAAAATAACAGAACTAGTTTATTTTACTCCACCTTTCACAGTGATGACCAGGAGCTCAGTGGCGGTGGAGGTAAAGTTACGTGAAGACACGCTAACTTCATAAGTACAACTGTAGTTTCCCTGATGGTCAAACTCTGCCTCAGGAAACTGAAAGATGGCTGAGTGGTTAAAATTGGATTGTTTTTTGGTGAATCCATTGAACAACAAGTTGAAGAAACCTCCTGGATACTGGGGTTTAGTGGAGCAGTTGATGGAGAAGGCATAACCCTTTATCACTTCTAGTCCATGAGAGCCCCATAGTCCATGGAACCATCCTTTATCAGCCCTGAAGGAGATATCAGGCTGCTGCAAGTTCACTAGAAGACCACAGGGTATGTCAGGAAAAGCTACTCACCATGAATGTGAAAAAATGAGCAAATAATAATAATAATAATGCAAAAAACCTTCTAGGGAACTATCTAGTCTTTGGCTTTATCAATGTTATGGAGAAAAAACTGGCAGGCAGATGTTTTATGTTAACTACAGTAACACGTTCATTACTATGAGCGATATTTACTCCTATTTTTATGCATTTGTCGCAATTGTTTCAGATCCTTAATCTAAACTCTAAATATTATTTGATATAACCTTAATAAAAAAATTGTTATCCACCACACAACTGGACCTGAGTGAAAAATAAACCCAGTACAGCACACAGTGAAATGAAACAACGTTCTTCTGAAACCGAGACGCTACATAAAACAATAGAAACTAACACAAAATAACACAAAACTGTAACAAACAAATACACGGGACTTCACATAAAATGCACAAGTGCAAACGACATTTAGTGCCACAACACAATGACACTAACAATGCAACACTGAGAAGTTCAACAACAGTCATTTGTGCAATGAAAGTGTTTGCATGCATTGCATGTGTGTGTGTGTGTGTGTGTGTGTGTGTGTGTGTATCAGTCTCTTATTGAGGAGGCTGAAGGCATGTGGGAAGAAACTGTTTAACAGTCTGGCTGTGAGGCCCCCGAACGCTTCGGTAGCTTTTTCTCGATGGCAGAAAGGTGAAGAGTGTGCATGAGTGGTGTGTGTGTGTGTGTGTGTGTGTGTGTGTGTGTGTGTGTGTGTGTGTGTGTGTGTGTGTGTGTGTGTAGTCAGCCACAAGGCTGGCGGCTTTGCAGATGCAGCATGTTGTGTAAATGTCTGTGCTGGAAGGAACAGTTACTTTTAGTTACTCAACCAATTTTACTCAGTATTTGGTTTCAAAAACTTCCCATGTCCAGTTACATTATGGTCAGCTTAGCGAATCGGATACATCTATCATGTGCTAGTACAACCCCAATTTCAAAACAGTTGGGACACTGTGAAAAACAGAATGCAATGATTTGCAATCTTATAAAAACATATAGTATTCACTATAGAACAAATAAAACATATCAAATGTTTAAACTGAGAAAATGTAACATTTTTTTTGCATTTTATCAGTACTCTTGCTGCTGGTAGGAAGAGAAAAAAAAAGAAGTAAATTGTGGCAGGGAACGTTGTCCATGCTGACCTGGATTGAAGGTGTTCATCATAAAAGAAACCTGAAATATAGAGGTATGCTACTAATTAGTAATTGTTATGTTTACATACTTAAATTCAGGAAATTGATTATTAAATGTGTTTAACCATTTTTATTAACGGTTGCAAATGTTTTGTATGGTGTGGGGGTGGAGCATTGTGGTGGGGGAGGTGACAATAGAAATCTCGCCTAGGCTGCCAAAAAGGCTAGAAGTACATGCGTATGTGAACATGATCGAGAAATGCTACCATCTTCTCTGGGCCAAAGCTTATGCAAAATAATCTGTGGCAAAGTTTAAAACTGTGTTATAGTCAGAGGAATACAAATTTTTAATTATTTCTGCCAACCATGGACACCACGTCCTCTGGACTAAAGAGGAGAGGGACTATCCAGCTTGTTATGATAACAATGCTATACCAAAAACTCCATATATGACAGCAGCATGGCTCTGTTGTTGAGTCCGGGTGCTGAACTGACCTGCCTGCAGGCGAGACCTTTCACCAATTGACTTGAATGCATCTTAAAAAGAAAAATACGCCAACAAAGACCCAGGAGTGATAAGCAATTAGAATCCAATATCAGGCAAGAAAGGGACAACATTCCTCTCCTAAAATCCCAGCAACCGGTTTTCTCCCAGACATGTACAGACTAAAGAGGGGATGCTACGCAGTAGGAAACAGGGGCCTGTCCCAACTTTTTAGAGACGTGTCACTGCAATAATTTTCAAAATGATTTTTTCTTTAAAATGGTACATTTTCTCAGTTTGAACATTTGATATGTTTTCTATGTTCTATTGTAAATAAAATATGGGTTTATGAGATAGCAAATATCACTGCATTCTGTTTTTAATAACATTTGTTTCGGAATTGCGGTTGTATATCAGTCAGGCTTGAAAAGGTCACAATGCCATTTAGAAGCCTACAAGATGCCAGTGCTCCATGGTGGGAACCATTATCTTAAAATGGAGAAAACTTTTTTGGAGAACATTAACAACTCATCTAGAAAACCACAAAAGAATCATAAACATCTGAACAGTACATCTGAAGTAGCCTCAACAATGATGGAACTGTAATGAATAGACATTCGGTGCCACCCAGAGAAGGATGGGTTCCCCTTTGAGTCTGGTTCCTCTAAAGGTTTCTTTCTCATGCCATCTCAGTGAACTTATAGACACTATACTTATACACTCATACTTCAGAACCTCTTTGCTGTATCTCTGTTAAGCTGTTTTGGGACAATGTCCTTTGTTACAAGGTGGTATCAAAATGTTTGAGACTTGTTCTGTTTACAAGAAAGTACTTGATTTATCTACAGTTACACACTATCACATTTAAAATCGTCCCTTTGCACAGCAACACAGTGCTCCCAGCGTTTCTGCCACTTCTTGAACGTGTCTTGGAAGTCTTCTTTTTGAAGCGTGTCAAGCACCTTCCTCAAATCGTGTCGGATCTCCACAATGGTGTCTAAGCGGGGAACTTTAAGAAGCATTTTCATCTTTGGGAAGAGGGCGAAGTCTGCAGGAGCCAAATCTGGCACGTAGGGTGGGTGCAGAATGAGATCATGTGTTTTGTTCACCGATTATTATTATGCACAAGTTGCCAAACGATTTCGACATTTTTTGAGGTTGAGCACATCGAAGGTTTTCCTGCCCTCTTGTCATCTTCTAGTGATGATGTTCCGCTCTTGAAGCTGCTCATAACGCCTCGTATGTCAAACTTATGTCATGTCAAATGTCTGTGGCAGATTTGACACGTTTCATGCAGAATTACTGTAATTTCCGGACTATAAAGCGCACCCAAATATAAGCCGCACCCACTGAATTGTACACAGATTTTTATTTTGAACATAAATAAGCCGCACCTGTCTATAAGTCTACACTGAAACTAATGAACTTTACACAGGCTTTAATGAAAGACAGTGTCTGTTACACGGCTTGTATCTAAACAGAATCCTACCTAGAAAGTCATTGTTCACTGTCTTCCTCCTTCCTTTCACAACTATTTCTCTCGAGAGTTTATCTTTTGGCATCGTCGTGCATTTAAAAATCACCATCGGTGAATCTTTTCTCCCAATGCCGTGCAGCTCAGAACACAGGTGAAGTGCGTTTTTTCATGCCCGGTTGTTTTCAGCGTGACGAATGATTCTTATTTCCTGTAGACAGTCCGAGTGAGCGGCAGGTCAAACGTCAGAAGAACATCATCCATATTTATGATGTGGTGCGGCCCGATTCAGTGGGAGCGCATCTGATTTAATATACAGAGTTTCATTGGTTCACCTGAACCCGTTCAGCAATTTCATTGGTCTAATGTTATGGGGTTCAGTTTTTTGGCTTAAAGTTTGTGAAACCGGGAAAAACCCAGGAAAAATCCATAAATTAGCTGCTTCATTGTTTAAGCCGCGGAGTTCAAAGCGTGGGAAAAAGTAGTAGCTTATAGTCCGGAAAATACGGTACACGTTTTTGGTTTTTGTTTTAACTTGCTGTCCATGATAAAATCGCAGACTAGTGTTCAGAGAACATGGTCATACAGATGGGTCTTCAGAACTGTAGACCCTGCATGCACTGGTGTAATATGGAAATGCTTCTTTTTTTGAATATACAGTGAGGAAAATAAGTATTTGAACACGCTGCTATTTTGCAAGTTCTCCCACTTAGAAATCATGGAGGGTCTGAAATTGTCATCGTAGGTGCATGTCCACTGTGAGAGACATAATCTAAAAAAAAAATTCCAGAAATCACAATGTATGATTTTTTTTACTATTTATTTGTATGATACAGCTGCAAATAAGTATTTGAACACCTGAGAAAGTCAATGTTAATATATGGTACAGTAGCCTTTATTTGCAATTACAGAGGTCAAACGTTTCCTGTAGTTTTTCACCAGGTTTGCACACACTGCAGGAGGGATTTTGGCCCACTCCTCCACACAGATCTTCTCTAGATCAGTCAGGTTTCTGGCCTGTCACTGAGAAACACAGAGTTTGAGCTCCCCCCAAAGATTCTCTATTGGGTTTAGGTCTGGAGACTGGCTAGGCCACGCCAGAACCTTGATATGCTTCTTACAGAGCCACTCCTTGGTTATCCTGGCTGTGTGCTTCGGGTCATTGTCATGTTGGAAGACCCAGCCTCGACCCATCTTCAATTCTCTAACTGAGGGAAGGAGGTTGTTCCCCAAAATCTCGCAATACATGGCCCTGGTCATCCTCTCCTTAATACAGTGCAGTCGCCCTGTCCCATGTGCAGAAAAACACCCCCAAAGCATGATGCTACCACCCCCATGCTTCACAGTAGGGATGGTGTTCTTGGGATGGTACTCATCATTTTTCTTCCTCCAAACACGTTTAGTGGAATTATGACCCAAAAGTTCTATTTTGGTCTCATCTGACCACATGACTTTCTCCCATGACTCCTCTGGATCATCCAAATGGTCATTAGCAAACTTAAGATGTGCCTGGACATGTGCTGGTTTAAGCAGGGGAACCTTCCGTGCCATGCATGATTTCAAACCATGACGTCTTAGTGTATTACCAACAGTAACCTTGGAAACGGTGGTCCCAGTTCTTTTCAGGTCATTGACCAGCTCCTCCCGTGTAGTTCTGGGCTGATTTCTCACCTTTCTTAGGATCATTAAGACCCCACGAGGTGAGATCTTGCATGGAGCCCCAGTCTGAGGGAGATTGACAGTCATGTTTAGCAGTGGACCTTTTCTCACCAAGTTGCTTGGCAATTTCCCCGTTGCCCTTTCCAGCCTTGTGGAGGTGTACAATTTTGTCTCGAGTGTCTTTGGACAGCTCTTTGGTCTTGGCCATGTTAGTAGTTGGATTCTTACTGATTGTATGGGGTGGACAGGGGTCTTTATGCAGCTAACGACCTCAAACAGGTGCATCTAATTTAGGATAATAAATGTAGTGGAGGTGGACATTTTAAAGGCAGATTAACAGGTCTTTGAGGGTCAGAATTCTAGCTGATAGACAGGTGTTCAAATGTGTCTCTCACAGACAATTTCAGACCCCTCCATAATTTCTAAGTGGGAGAACTTGCAAAATAGCAGGGTGTTCAAATACTTATTTTCCTCACTGTATTAATTATGTGTAATCAAATGGGGGAAAATTTCAGCAACGTTTAATAATGAATGAATCACATAGCACTAGTTGGTATAACATCCTGTTTGTACTTACCCACAGTAATATTAATGAAATTGCTCCTGGATGATCGGGAGCCTTTGAATATGTAGTCACAGTTGTACAGGCCCTGAGATGACGCATCAGCAGTCAGAGTAATTTCCACTGCAGACTGAGTTTTTATAATGGAATTATTTTTAAACAAAGTGAATTTTGAAGGGGTGTTCGTTTGGTTGGTGATACAGCTGAACTGAAGGACTTCTCCAGGTTGGACCACAGAGTATAAGGGGTTCAAAGTCAGTGTGGGTATCTGCAAGTCTTATTATAAAGATAGTACAGTATGATTATAGTACGAGTATAATGATGTTTGAGACAAAACCAGTTGCAGAAAACTTCATACTTTCCTATATGCATGATTAAGATTTTTTTCCTTCATTAAAAAACCAAACACATGCCTGCAAATGTAGGCGGTTATTTCATCAGCCAATCATGCAGCAGCAGAGCAATGCAAAAAGCATCATGCTAATAGAGCAAATGTTGTAAGAACAGAATAGCAGAAAAAAGTGTGATCTCTGTGACTCTGATTGTGGCATGCCTGCTGGTACCACATAAGCTGATGTTTGTTTTTCAGACACTGCTGAGCTCCTGCTGGTATTTTCACCCACAAAAGTTGCTACAGCTTGCGTAGAATGGTGCAAAAACCCCCCTGTGATCATGTTTCATTCCTGTTGGCCCGAAACAGGAATCCGAGGCTATCACGGGGACAGATAAAACTTTAACTGTCTAGTTTGGACGACTCTGTTGTCAAGGCAGCCTCAGATTCCTGTTATTGACTAGACAGAAATGGAGTGTGATGTAACCCAGCCATCCATGTTTCAGAGCTTTGTACTGTACATACTACTGTTACTGAGTAAGTGTTGAGTTATTAGATCCTTCTAAACAACTTAAACCAATCTCGACTAGTCTAACAACTAGTTTTTAGCCAAAAGCTGTCACTCGCTTAATGTTTTTTGTTTCTCACACCATTCTGTGTGAACCCTAAAAACGTTTGTGTGTGAAAATCCGAAAAGATCAGTTTCAGAAAGACTCAAAACCAGCATGAGGTACAAACAATGAGTGAAGCTCTTGAGTGCTATCTCCATGATGCAAGATTATTCTGCATCGAGCTCCTGCCACATGATTGCTAAACAGGTTTATAGCTGTTCCTAATCAAGTGGGTCTTTAAATGAATTCACTCAAGTGTTAAATGAACAAATTAAACATGTGGCAGCTTGCGCATTTTACTCTCAAAATTATTGCAGTTTCTGTACTAACACCTTGAAAAGATGCTTAGATGTCAGATGCTGCATATCCCAAAGTGTGTGTAATCCTTAATATGGTTATTATTCTGAAGGATTCTCCAGTGTCAGAGCGTTGACAGAGGTACATTATTCTACACTGTAGAGTTTATGCATTTCAGTTTCTTGGTAATGCATTTAGCTGCATTTAATATTAAATAAAATGACAAGCAGATAAAAGAAATAAATAATAGTTAAATAATTAATTAAAGAAGAATAAAAAATAATAATTCGACACCATCACAATTCCAATATATGGAAGCTATATAGAGTGCGTGTATATATATATATATATATAGCATAACTAGAGAGTGAATCTACTTATAGTTTACATGCAAAATAAACTTACCAGCCATTAGGGAACTGTTAAGAAAACTGGCTATGGAGAGAAAATAAAAAGGTGAAATTTTTGTTATTGGCTAATAATCTGAATGTAGCACAATTTTTTTGTAATGCATCACTATTTAATTAATGCTATGGGATACCCAATGATCAGCATCCCACATAAGTCCTGTAACAAACCCGAAAGTGAAGATTTTGTCAGAGGTTTTCCACCAGCCCTCCACACAGAAGCTAATCGTGAGGGTTTATAAATGTGGATGTTTTTTTAATTCAGTCACCGGTTTTCAAACTCAAATCAAATATGTCTAGTTTGTGCGACTTGAGTGCGACCACTCCAAAACCTTCAAAACAAGTTTCGAATTTCGAATTTTAATTATATATAATTCTCAAATAAAAATATATTTGAGATCAAAAATCAAAAGTTATTAATAAATGTTGCATTTACCTATTATAAAGGTGAGACACAGTCTTGGCATCCTGGTAGCTGAAGAGTTCTTCAGTTTGATGTCAAATTCACTACTGAGATCCATGAGAACATGCAGGGTTTTTTTTTTTTTTTTTTTTTTTTTTTTTGGAGAGGTGGAGCCTATTCTGAACATTTCCTGCTAATGTAACCAAACTAGGCAATTATAATGTGCAATAATCCAGTCAAGTCGGCTTTATTGTCATTTCAATCATATACAGTGCCGTACAGTGAAACGAAATGTTCCCCAAGGACCAAGGTGCTACAGCAAATATCATAAATTAACAAAAGAAACACAACTAACACAGAAGTACACATACTCCAAACTACCAACACAAAGTTCACACGTGCAACATTTAGTGCAAAAAAAGGAAGGGGAGAGGAAGAAAAAAAAAACAAGCAAACAAGAGACAGCATGAGAAAAGAAAAAGCAATAAGACTGTAGTGCCGACCAGTACAAAAAGGTTGTGCAAAAAGGATTGTCCATATACGAATCAAAAAATAAATACTGAACATCTGACTGTATGTTCAAAAATGGTTTGTGTGTGTCAAAGCAACACTTCTGTGTGGGTGATTTTATTGGACTGGTTTCTTCTACCACAGGAAGAAACCAGTCCAAAGGCATGACAGGTTTCCAAATGATGTTAATGGGTCTTTAATACACACCAGCACAGCACACCTTAAATAAAGGAGCAGATTTGACAATAAGAACCTAAAAAGTTATGAGCATTTGTTTTTGCTGTCCATAAAGCCCTTATTATTTAAAGAACCTCCAAAACCATACTTGTTAGACAAACCTAACAAGTCTGCTGAGTTTTAGAACTGTAAATGATTCATTTCCTGTTGTTACTTCCTCTCGGTGAGCCTCTAGCCATGTCGCAGACACAGGGCTTGTTAGCAGGGTGTCAAAGGGTCATGACGAGCCACCACAAACGCTTCTCCTGAACGAAACAACAGCAGTGCTTTACCATAGGTACAGTATATGATGAGACTGGTGGTCATGGTAGTAGGAAGTCCTGTTTATCACGTTGTCCTGAAATATCTCTCAGAGGTGTTTACCTGTGTTTAGATGTTGTGAATGAGAAGGCCATCGTGTATAATTTTCATTACCAACACAGTGTACAGAGAATCCTGGGGACAAGGGCAACGTCTTCCAAAACATCATGTTCACCAGGATAGAAACGTTCAGTGTGATCAGTAATCATTTGCAGTTAAATGTTGCTTAAAAGGGCACAAGTAGAAAAAATATGAAAATAAATCAAATGAATAAATGGTGCTGGGACATTACATGTCATTGAAGAAAACAATCTGGGGACAAGATGGGCATTTTACACCAAAGGACAAGGCAAGGTCATACATAGAGATAACATGTATATGTATAAACTCCAGCACTGCCCACCAGTAATGGGCAACGTTACTTTTAAAAGTTATGCGTTACAATATTGAGTTACTCCCCAAAAAAGTAACTAATTACGTTACTTAGTTACGTTTTATGGAAAGTAACGCGTTATATTACTTTTGCGTTACTTTTGCGTTACTTGTATCTCTTTCATGCCTTACAGGTGTAACAGGTGTAATATAGATAATTACCATTAAGAAATAAGTTATATTAGGGCAAAAGACATGTCTTAAACATTTAAAATGCTTAATAACTTCTTAGAGAACAATAAGATGATCCACTAAATTTTGACCACAAGGCTGAACACTTTCCAGTCGCACTTCTGTACACTGCTTTGCAATCTGCCTCGCCGTCAGGAATGTAACTATCGTTCGTGTATATAAGGTTGAGGGTGTGGGCTGCACACCGGTGATGTGGAGGGAGAACATACCTTTCGCTGTCATCACGTAAAACATCGTGCAATTCCGTAAATATGACCTCGTCCTCGTCTACATCATTCTCTGCTTCATCATCAGCTTGAAACATTCTGAACGCTTTTACAATGTTCGTGCTATTATCAGTGACCGTGGCAGTTTATCTTCCCACAAAGAGCAAATGAGCTGTGAATTTACTCTCTCTCTCTGCTGCGATGGCATCGTACATGTGTCTCCCACGGAAAACTTTTATTCTGAGCAGTCCATAGAGCTGCAGTGGTGGAAAGTCGGCAAATGTTTTCTATATTTCTGTCTCCATTTCCATATATGCAACATTGTACACACACACACACACACACACACACACACACACACACACACACACACACACACACACACACACACACACACACATCTGTAGTGCTGTGCTTTGCATGCAGATGTTTTTTTTTTTTTAAGTGGTATTTTTTGCAGTTGACAAGAGCTTTTCACCAACACATAATCTACACTTAACCAATATTCCTTTCTCCTTTTCCTCGACTATTTCAAAATAATAAGAATACTTCCATCACAGTGATGTAATGCTCTGGTTTGCCATCTCCGCTTCTGACCAGCTTCTTTTCCCGCGGCTCGCACGTATGAGTGCGCGATTCTACGTGACTATGTTCATTTTAATTCAGTATTTATTTTTTTATGCAAAATAATTTAACTGAAAAGTAACTCAGATATTAATGTGTACATTTATAAAGTAACGCGTTACTTTACTCGTTACTCCAGAAAAGTAATATTACTTGTAACGCGTTACCCCCAACACTGTTGCCCAAACTGCACAAAGCCCATTCCCCAAAGCTGTTAAATAAGGGAATCTAGCAAATGTTTTAAGCGAATATAAAAACTAGCCAAAATAACCCCAGCTCAGAACTCAAACGGCTAGCAAACTGTAAACTGTAATCTTTAAAACTAGCAAACATTTTCAAAAAGGAACTGATCCAGTTTTGCAGACAAACAGTGTTCACACCAAATATTAATCTGGATTTTTTTCTGTTCATTTACTTTCCATTATGTCAATTAATGGTTTTAAAAGACCAGATGAGCCTAAGTGCTTTTAAATTGGTTCAAGCAGGAAATAAGCAGAGTAACTGAAGAAGCCGTTTAGAATTTGGGGAGAGAGCGCCCTCTGACAGTTTGTTGGGGAAATGTCTGGGCTGAATTTGAATAAAAATACTGTATTTCCTTACTTTAAACTTTTAACTGGTATTGGTATTGAATGAAATAAAAAGTAGAACATGCTTAGGTAATGCCTTGTTCTAGTAAGTGCAGAAATAAGCTTGGGGTAGTCCAAAATACAGCAGCAAGAGTTAAGCCAGAAAAGTATGACATCATTCATTCTGTTTTATTTAATTGTATAAAACACTGAATGGTCTCATGCAACAGTACCTGAGCCTTTGTTTGGTCTATTATGATTCAACACGCCTACTTCAATGAAAAGGTGCAGGCTATTTGTTGGTACCTTCAATCCTGAAAACTGCAGCAGGGGGAAGAGCTTCCTCTTACAAAGCGCCACAGTTATGGAACAGCCTTCCAATTAGTGTTCGAGACTCAGTACTTCCCAATAATACTTCCTTCTTTTCGGATCCACCTGGTTTATCCTAACGCCCTACCTCTGGATGGAGTTGGGCTTAATTGAAGACCACTTGTTACAGCTGTGGCCGGCCGGCAGCAGCCAGAGTTCTTACAAGGTCAAGGAAATATGATCATATAACCCCAATCTTATCGTCCCTACACTGGCTTCCTGTTAAGTTTCGAATCCACTACAAACTACTACTTTTTACTTACAAAACACTAAATGGTTTGGCTACCATGTATCTCTCCAGTCTTCTAACCCGCTACAATCTTTCACACTCCCTGAGATCTCAAAACTCCGGACTTCTAGTAGTTCCTAGAATAACAAAGTCCACTAAAGGTGGTAGAACATTCTCACATTTAGCTCCTTAACTTTGAAACAGTCTTTCTGACAGTGTTCGGGGCTCAGACACACTCTCCCAGTTTAAGTGCAGATTAAAAACGAATCTTTTTACTCCAGCCCCAGTCACGTCCCACCTCATGAAGATTATAGACCATTAAAGAAGTAGATGCAGAACTCGCAATCTTCCCGTACCATCTGGGGACATACCAGTGCCAATTGGATCCCAGTTCATGTGTGGAGTTTTGACATTGGACCTCCTGGAGTGTTTGAAGGCTCTGGCATGGAGAAGCTGGTGCTGGTTCTGTGATGATCGCAAATGTTGAGCTATTTTATAAGTCGCTCAGTATCTCCTAGTTGTATAACCACAATGACTGTATAAGACTGTAGAAAGAACATTACTTATAATCCTATACTCCAGTGCTCATGTTAGTTCTCACTCTCCAGTGTTCTGTATTGTTTAAAGACTATAATCACACTCTTGATGTCACCCAAATGAGGATGGGTTCCCCTTTTGAGTCTGGTTCCTCTCAAAGTTTCTTCCTCATAACATCTAAGAGAGTTTTTCCTTGCCACAGTCGCCACGGCTGCTCATCAGGGATAAATACACATTATTCACCTTAACTGTTGATTTCTGTAAAGCTGCTTTGAGACAATGTCTGTTGTGAAAAGCGCTATAGAAATAAACTTGACTTATTCAAAGGATGTATATTGAAAGTTTTTTAAATAGAAATAATCACAAGAAAGACATTCATATATATTTTTTTAGCAGTAGTAACAAAAATGTAAATGCAGACCTGACCTCATAACTGTTTAATTTGATAGCTAATAGATAAGATAGATAATAGATTGATAATTTGTGAATGGGAGATAATGGATACTTCTTTACTTTTAGCAGTTATGTACAAATTTATGTAATTTTAAGCCATTTGTATCTAGAGCAATTTACATTTATGTTAATTTTACTAAGCAGTGGAAGGTTAAGGGCCTCACTCAAGGGCCCAGCAGTGGCAGCTCGGTGGTGCTGGGATTTGAACTCACAACCTTTTAATCAGAAGTCAAGCATCTTAACCAGTAAGCTACCACTGCCCTATCTCATTCATACAACTGAGCAGCTATGGGGTTGAGGGTCTTGTTTGGGGGACCAGGAGTGGCAGCTTGGTGTGGTTGGGATGTGAACTTACAACTTTCAAATATACAGTCTAATATCTTAACCACTAAGCTACCACCTCATAATCACTGTTCACTTTCCCTCTGTCGGAAAATGGTTTCTGAAACTTTATAATAAGGGTTGATGTGTGCTGTTCTCGTCTTGTAGGCCCTCCTGTGATTTTGCAGCTGTAAAATAATCCATCTGTAAAAAAAATTTGTAAAAAGATTTTTAGTTATTTCCAAATCAATGTGTATTTATTTCAGCAAGAATAAAACAAGTAGGACATAAAACATTAATGTTGATATAAAAAATTATTAAAGGTTAAATATAATTATTTTCCTATAACAACATACCTCTGTATATATATATATATATATATATATATATATATTTTTTTTTTTTTATACCACAGCAATTTTATATATTTTTTCATTACAGTATGACACATCATACACTATATGGACAGAAGTATTAGAACACCTGATTTCCCCCCATATGTGGTTCTGCCCACACAAACTGGAGGCACACAATTGTATAAGATGTCTTTGGATGCAGTAACATTCCATTTTCTCTTAAATTGAAACAGAACTATTCCAGCATGACAATACCCCTGTGCACAAATCCAGCTCTATGAAGACATGCTTTACATGGATCGAATCGAAATTGGATCGGATTCGGTAGCTGCTTCATCTTCTTCTTCTTCTTTCGGCTGCTCCCATTAGGGGGCGCCACAGTGGATCATCCGTCTCCATACCCCCCTGTCCTCTACATCTGCCTCTTTCAACCCAACCACCTGCATGTCTTCCCTCACCACATTCATAAACCTCCTCCTTGGTCTTCCTCTTTTTATCCAACCTGGTGTCTCCATCCTCAGCATTCTCCTACTGATATACCCCATGTCCCTCCTCTGCACATGTCCAAACCATCTCAATCACACCTCCCTCACCTTGTCTCCAAAACATCCTACATGCGCTGTCCCTCTAATAAACTCATTTCTAATCCTGTCCATCCTCGTCACTCCCAACGAAAACCTCAACATCTTCAATGAGTAGCTGCTTCATATCTACTCATTTAATGTATCATATCGTTGGAAACGCATTAAGGTGCGAATCGCATCGATCTCAGTTATGAAGATCCCCAATTTGTTCAAGTGCATCACAAGATAAAAAATATAAATATAAATAATGATATTACTTATAGAAATGATCATTTAAATAACATACTTTCACACTACTTGACATTTTCGTCTTTTTCGTGTCTTAACAATCCAAATGATGATTAACATGAGAATCAGTCCTGCTACCACTCCAACCCCAATGAAGAGAGGTCCTAGAGATACTGAGACAGAAATGATTAATATTTCACACATTAAATGGAAGAACACACCTGAACAAAAAAAAGAATAATAATTTGTGTTTCAAATATTTAATACCTTTCACAGTGATGGCCAGAGGTTCGGTGGTAGTGGAGGTAAAAATACGTGAAGACACGTTAACTTCATAAGTGCAGTAGTAGTTTCCTTGATGGACAAAATCAGCCACAGGGAACAGGAAGTTGGCGGAGTGGTTAACAGCTGACTGAGTCTTGGTGATGTTCGATCCACTAAAGTCCAAGTGGAAAGAACCTCCTGGATACTGAGGTTCAGTGGAGCAGATAATTGAGAAGCCAAAGCCCTCTTTCACTTCTGAACTATCAGACTGAAGCAATCCATCAGCATCACTGAATGAAATATTGGGTTTCTGCAAGTTCACTAGAAAGCAACGAGCAGGGGTTTTCAGGAACTTCAAGTAAAAAAAAAAAAGCACTAAAACACACAAGCAAATTTTGTCTGCCACTGTTAAACATCAGTATGAACAAAGTCTACTATGAGACATCAGTGACGATGTGTTTCACTTTATAATTCTTACTAAGTCAGGACAATTTATTAGTGTACCTGAACACCAGATATTTAACACAAAGTAACATACTGCCGCAATGTGAGGATACGTCTGCAGAACGTCTGATCAGAAGAAAAGGTGAAGATTTTCAGTATAAATCAGAAGAATGGTGAAAAGATTTACGATCATGCCTAGCGTTAAGCCAACCAGTGAGTAGTCCAACACAAGAAAAGGGTTCAATACACTAATTACGTATTAGACTCCAATAAGTTTTATTGACTAATGTGTTTATATATTTGATCCTATTTCTATAATATAAACATTATAATTAATTGGACAGTATAAATGATAAATTAGTCTCTCAACACTGGTCACTACAACATCCTGCCTGCACTTACCCACAGTAATGTTAATGGAGCTGCTCCTGGATGAAGTGGAGTTACTTTCCCTGTATGTGTAATCACAGGTGTACTCGCCCTGATGTGAAGCTTCTACAGTCAGAGTAAATGTTGTTGTAGACTCTGCAGTTTGCTTCTTTATTGATGTTCCAGTTTTATATAAACTGAAGTCTACAGAGATGCATGTTGGACTTTGAGTGGAACATCTGAACTGAAGGTCTTCTCCAGGTGAGACCACAGAGTTTGGTGAGATCCGAATCAGTGTGGGACTCTGCATGTCTTGAAGAATTAAAAAAAATAGGTGTAGAATTTTGTAAATATAGTCCTTTTTTTAATTGGTTATGTTTTCTTACAATTAAAAGAATAATAACTTACTTGAGCACACGACTCCAGCATCTTCATGATGTCCACAGTTCTCTACTCCAAATCCTCTGTGTGAGCACTGATCTATGTAGCTCTCAGTTCCAGTACACTGAACATCATCCAGCCAGGTTGGTTCACTTCCCTGACCAAAGCGAGCATTAGGAGGAGCACTGACGGCTTTACCACATCCAAGCTGCCTACACACCACCTCTGCATCCTTTAAGTCCCAGTGATGATCACACACTGTTCCCCACTGGGCTTTGTGCTGGATCTCCACTCGACCACAACAGTTACTCGAACCATTCACCAGCGTGATCTTATTATGGACTGATTTAATATATTTAAAAGAGAAGGTTTTTATTAATGACTGATTATTCAGGTTATCAGTACTTCTCATAATCTATACAATTTTTAAAATAATTATACTCACCCACAGTAATGTTAATGGAGCTGCTCCTGGATGAAGTGGAGTTACTTTCCCTGTATGTGTAATCACAGGTGTACTCGCCCTGATGTGAAGCTTCTACAGTCAGAGTAAATGTTGTTGTAGACTCTGCAGTTTGCTTCTTTATTGATGTTCCAGTTTTATATAAAGTGAAGTCTACAGAGATGCATGTTGGACTTGGAGTGGAACATCTGAACTGAAGGTCTTCTCCAGGTGAGACCACAGAGTTTGGGGAGATCCGAACCAATGTGGGACTCTGCATGTCTTGAAGAATTAAAAAAAATAGGTGTAGAATTTTGTACTTTTTTGTACTTTTTTTAATTGGTTATGTTTTCTTACAATTAAAAGAATAAAACCTTACTTGAGCACACGACTCCAGCATCTTCTTCATGTCCACAGTCCTCTACTCCAAATCCTCTGTGTGAGCACTGATCTAATGCAGTCTCAGTTCCATTACACTGAACATCATCCAGCCAGGTTGGTTCACTTCCCTGACCAAAGCGAGCATTACGAGGAGCGCTGACGGCTTTACCACATCCAAGCTGCCTACACACCACCTCTGCATCCTTTAAGTCCCAGTCATGATCACACACTGTTCCCCACTGGGTTTTGTGCAGGATCTCCACTCGACCACAACAGTTACTCGAACCATTCACCAGCCTGATTTTTTGGCCTGAAGTATTTTAGACAGAAGGGTTTTTACTAGCTTAAAGAAGAAAAAAGAAAGGTGTCTAGCATAAATTTTTTCAATGGGTAGTATTTAGACAATACTACCCATTGAAAAAATTGATGCTAGACACCTTTCTTTTTTCTTCTTTACGCTATATACAGTGGACATAAAAAGCGTATACATCCCTTTTAATTTACAATAATTTTTTTGACAAAAATGTATATAAAAATGTAAATAATTTTTGATCTAATATCCTAGTGCTTTATTTTCCAGCCTCAGTTTCAAGGTACTCCATGTTCCCTCATGTTCTCAGTTGTTTTTCACTCTGTGTTTATTGACCTTGACTGACTCTCTTACAGCACTTCACTTACCACACATCTCACCGGATTTCTGGCTTCAGCTCTTGAGTCTGTATTTTGCTTTTGGTTGGCACAGAAACTCTGGCCACCCACCAAAACCAGCTCCCTTGTTCTCCATTCTCTCCTGTTAGTGCACTTTTTGGGAAGACCTAACAGCATCTTTGAGGCCAGCATGCGATATCAGGACAAATCATTCTTATCGGTGCATGCTAAAAACCTCATCTCCACCTGTCTGCTGAATCTTTAGCACTCACAGCTAGTACCTGCACTCTCAGCTCCACTTACCCTGGTCCACCCACCATGCAAGACCCTTGTTCTTGAACCTGAAATCTACTCTGGCAACTTTGGGAAAGGGTAGGTTGATCTTGTAAGTGTTCCTTAAAGTGGTTAAAAACAACTGCTGTCAGATGTAGGAGCAGTGCAGGGAAAGAGATACAACTCGCCCCTCTCTTCTTCATCCTCCTGTTGGAGGTGAGCCAATCTGCCTTCCCTTTAGGGCCCCCTTTCTTCCTAATAGCCTAGACCACCCTTGCTCACGGCTAACTCTTTACACACAAATCTTTGTGGACTTCAATATTGTAGACAACTTAATAATGAATACTTGAAAAAATATGAAAAATGAAAAAATAATACACTAATCACTCAACACTGGTCACTACAATATCCTGTCTGCACTTACCCACAGTAATGTTAATGGAGCTGCTCCTGGATGAAGTGGAGTTACTTTCCCTGTATGTGTAATCACAGGTGTACTCGCCCTGATGTGAAGCTTCTACAGTCAGAGTAAATGTTGCTGTAGACTCTGCAGTTTGCTTCTTTAATAATGTCCCATTGATATAGAAACCAAATTCTACCAAGATGCATGTTGGACTAGATGTGGAACATCTGAACTGAAGGTCTTCTCCAGGTGAGACCACAGAGTTTGGTGGGATCTGGGTTAATGTGGGCCTCTGTATGTCTGAAAGAAATAAAAAAAAAGTTGTAATCATTTTGAAAATATAGTCCTATTCTTAATTGGTTTTGTTTTCTTACAATTAAAAGAATAATAAACTTACTTGAGCACACGACTCCAGCATCTTCATGGTGTCCACAGTTCTCTACTCCAAATCCTCTGTGTGAGCACTGATCTATGTAGCTCTCAGTTCCAGTACACTGAACATCATCCAGCCAGGTTGGTTCACTTCCCTGACCAAAGTGAGCATTATGAGGAGCGCTGACGGCTTTGCCACATCCAAGCTGCCTACACACCACCTCTGCATCCTTTAAGTCCCAGTGATGATCACACACTGTTCCCCACTGGGTTTTGTGCTGGATTTCCACTCGACCACAGCAGTTACTCGAACCATTCACCAGCCTGATCTCTTTCCCTGAATTATTTGAAAAAAAGGCAGTTTGTTTAAAATGCTATAAAGTAAAACAAGATTATTGATGAGTTTTGATGACACTGTAATAAGTTATATTTTTGCATAAATGTGCACGAGTACAGCGTAAACAATTAAATATGATTGCAGCAATACAACTTTGAGTACCATCAAATGTATAATAATAATAATAATCACAATAATAATTACAATAATTAACAACATTCAGAGAAATGTATTGATCATATTTCATATATTTCTATACACTTATATTTCAGTGGTAACAGATGTGGCCAGTGTGTAACAAATTCTCCAGATAGTAGAATTATTTAGCATTTGTATTATTTTACAATGGAAAAGTGAGAAAAGTTAAATTAAGTCAGGGCATAGGGTCAATGTATATAACATCATAATAAATATTAAACTTTTTTTCTGTACCTGAGCAAATAACACCAGCATCTTCACCATGGCCACAATTCTGTTTACCAAATCCAGGATGAGGGCACTGTGTGATGTCACTTTCACTTCCAGAACACTGAACATCATCCAGCCATATTGGACCACTCCCCTGTCCAAAGCTTGCACTGAAAGCGTTTTTGATGGCTTTACCACAGTCAGCTTGTCTACACACCACATCTGCATCGTCCATGTCCCAGTAGTCATCACACACTGTTCCCCAAAGGCCATCGTGAAAGATCTCCAGTCTACCTGAGCAGGAGTGATTGCCACCAACGAGCCGTATGTTAGCGCCATCTAATACAAACAGCAAAATGCATTTTATTATAACAATTAACCTCATTACAACATTGTCCAAACTAAACCCAATAGCAAAAACAATCAGAAATGATGTCAGGACTTTTACACAATAATGAATATTGCCAATTTGCATTATACTTTACTATAAACTATTACATTTGTTGAATTATATATACAGTACAGACCAAAAGTTTGGACACCCCTGCTCATTCAAAGAGTTTTCCTTATTTTCATAACTATGAAAATTGTAGAGTCACACTGAAGGCATCAAAACTATGAATTAACACATGTGGAATTATATACATAAAAAAGCGAACTGAAAATATGTCATATTGTAGGTTCTTCAAAGTAGGCATCAAGAGAATGCCAAGAGTGTGCAAAGCAGTAATCAAAGCAAAAGGTGGCTACTTTGAAGAACCTACAATATGACATTTTCAGTTGTTTCACACTTTTTTGTTATGTATATAATTCCATATATAATTCCACATGTGTTAATTCATAGTTTTGATGCCTTCAGTGTGAATCTACAATTTTCATAGTCATGAAAATAAAGAAAACTCTTTGAATGAGAAGGTGTGTCCAAACTTTTGGTCTGTACTGTATATATATATATATATATATATATATATATATATATATACAGTGAGGAAAATAAGTATTTGAACACCCGGCTATTTTGCAAGTTCTCCCACTTAGAAATCATGGAGGGGTCTGAAATTGTCATCGTAGGTGCATGTTCACTGTGAGAGACATAATCTAAAAAAAAAAATCCAAAAATCACAATATATGATTTGTAACTATTTATTTGTATGATACAGCTGCAAATAAGTATTTCAACACCTGTCTATCAGCTAGAATTCTGACCCTCAAAGACCTGTTAGTCTGCCTTTAAAATCTCCACCTCCACTACATTTATTATCCTAAATTAGATGCACCTGTTTGAGGTCGTTAGCTGCATAAAGACACCTGTCCACCCCATACAATCAGTAAGAATCCAAATACTAACATGGCCAAGACCAAAGAGCTGTCCAAAGACACTAGAGACAAAATGAGGATGGGTTCCCCTTTTGAGTCTGGTTCCTCTCAAGGTTTCTTCCTCATAACATCTAAGGGAGTTTTTTCTTGCCACAGTTGCCACGGCTTGCTCATCAGGGACAAATTCACACCATTCACCTTAACTGTTGATTTCTGTAAAGCTTTTTGTGTAAAGCTGCTTTGAGACAATGTCTGTTGTGAAAAGCGCTATACAAATAAACTTGACTTGACTTGACTTGACAAAATTGTACACCTCCACAAGGCTGGAAAGGGCTACGGGGAAATTGCCAACCAGATTGGTCAAAATAGGTCCACTTTTGGAGCAATCATTAGAAAATGGAAGAAGATAAACATGACTGTCAATCTCCCTCGGACTGGGGCTCCATGCAAGATCTCACCTCGTAGGGTCTCAATGATCCTAAGGAAGGTGAGAAATCAGCCCAGAACTACACGGGAGGAGCTGGTCAATGACCTGAAAAGAGCTGGGACCACCGTTTCCAAGGTTACTGTTATAATACACTAGGACGTCATGGTTTGAAATCATGCATGGCACGGAAGGTTCCCCTGCTTAAACCAGCACATGTCCAGGCACGTCTTAAGTTTGCCAATGACCATTTGGATGATACATGGGAGAAAGTCATGTGGTCAGATGAGACCAAAATAGAACTTTTGGGTCATAATTCCACTAAACGTGTTTGGAGGAAGAAGAATTATGAGTACCATCCCTACTGTGAAGCATGGTGGTGGTAGCATCATGCTTTGGGGGTGTTTTTCTGCACATGGGACAGGGCGACTGCACTGTATTAAGGAGAGGATGACCGGGGCCATGTATTGCGAGATTTTGGGGAACAACCTCCTTCCCTCAGTTAGAGACATGACAATGACCAGAAGCACACAGCCAGGATAACCAAGGAGTGGCTCTGTAAGAAGCATATCAAGGTTCTGGCGTGGCCTAGCCGGTTTTCAGACCTAAACCCAATAGAGAATCTTTGGAGGGAGCTCAAACTCCGTGTTTCTTAGAGACAGGCCAGAAACCTGACTGATCTAGAGAAGATCTGTCTGGAGGAGTGGGGCAAAATCCCTCCTGCAGTGTGTGCAAACCTGGTGAAAAACTACAGGAAACGTTTGACCTCTGTAATTGCAAACAAAGGCTACTGTACCAAATATTAACATTGACTTTCTCAGGTGTTCAAATACTTATTTGCAGCTGTATCATACAAAGAAATAGTTAAAAAAAATCATATATTGTGATTTCTGGATTTTTTTTTTAGATTATGTCTCTTTTACAGTGGACATGCACCTACGATGACAATTTTAGACCCCTCTATGATTTCTAAGTGGGAGAACTTGCAAAATAGCAGGGTATATATATATATATATATATATATATATATATATATATATATATATATATATATATACCGCTCATCATATTCTAATGTCCTAATGTTCCCGAAGGCTATTCGGAGTTTAAACCAGGAGACACCCAGGATCTAAAAAACTGGCCCACTCTCTGCATCATCAGACCTTTTTTTTCCCTGCACATATTTCACTTTTCGTGCTATGACACTTTAGACACTGGACTCGCACAGCACAGTGCACTTTACATTTTATATTTTTATACTACACCATTCCGCACACGGACACTTTACACCTTACCATACCGCACACGGACACACGGACACACGGACACTTTACACCACACCATACCGCACAAGGACACTTTATGGACAATCAAAAACCATGCTTAAATTGTTTACTGTTGTTTACTGTTTAACTGCTCATTGCCATAAGCATTTTTTGTATATATATATTTTTATATCTTTTATATATTCTGATTTTTATATAGTTTTTATACTTTAATTATCTGCCTTCCTTTTCTTTGTTTTATTTTTTTTACCCCATTTTATTCCCTCATGCTGGACAGGCGTAAAAAGTGTGACAAATACAATTTGATTTGATTTTGATTTGATTTGATTATGCCTGATTAGAAGAGTGTGATTTATATATATATATATATATATATATATATATATATATATATATATATATATATATATATATATATATATATATAAATATATATACAGTACAGACCAAAAGTTTGGACACACCCTCTCATTCAAAGAGTTTTCTTTATTTTCATGGCTATGAAAATTGTAGAGTCACACTGAAGGCATCAAGGGCTATTTGAGCAAGAAGGAGAGTGATGGGGTGCTGCGCCAGATGACCTGGCCTCCACAGTCACCAGACCTGAACCCAATCGAGATGGTTTAGGGGTGAGCTGGACCGCAGAGTGAAGGCAAAAGGGCCAACAAGTGCCAAGCATCTCTCGGGGAACTCCTTCAAGACTGTTGGAAGACCATTTCAGGTGACTACCTCTTGAAGCTCATCAAGAGAATGCCAAGAGTGTGCAAAGCAGTAATCAAAGCAAAAGGTGGCTACTTTGAAGAACCTACAATATGACAGTTGTTTCACACTTTTTTGTTATGTATATAATTCCATATATAATTCCACATGTGTTCATTCATAGTTTTGATGCCTTCAGTGTGTATCAACAATTTTCATAGTCATGAAAATAAAGAAAACTCTTTGAATGAGAAGATGTGTCCAAACTTTTGGTCTGTACTGTATCTCTCACTCTTCTGATCAGGAATAACATTAGGACATTAGAATATGAGGAGCGGTAAAGTGATTATCTCTTCTTCTGTTATTAGGTGGTCTTAATGTTATGCCTGATTGGTGTATTTATATATGTATGTACACCAATCTGGCATAACATTATGATTACAAAATATAAAACAATAAATTACAAAACATTTTAGAGAATTGAAGGATGAAGAGAATTAAAAAAACACTGACCTGCCAGCAGTGAAGCAATAATAAGAACATTGGCTATGGAGAGAAATAAAAAAAGGAATTAATACAAAGGCAGAAATTGTTATTTATTAAAGGTAGACAAAAACAAGAATGAACATCCACCAAATAAAATGCTGTTGCAAAATGTCTATGATATACAGTATAACATGGCTAAACACTGGGCATGTTCTCTCACAAACTCTCCAAAAAAGAATGAATAGTGACAGAGTAACAATAAACTGTTTCATCTCAGCACTCTATCATCGAGCACAATGCATCCGGGAAATATTCACAGCGCTTCACTTTTAGACATTTTGTTATGTTACATTCCAAAATGGATTCAGTTCATTATTTTCCTCAAAATTCTACAAACAAAATCCCCAGATGACAACACGAAAGGAGTTTGTTTGAAATTTGTGCAAATTTATAAAAAATAATATTAAAAAAATGCTCAATACTTTATTGAAGCACTTTGGCACAAATTACAGCCTCAAGTATATTTTGCGTAGTTTCTTCCGATCTTTCAATCGGGATCAAGTCTGGGCTCTGGCTGGGCCACTCAAGGACAATAACAGAGTTTCCCAAAGCCACCTCTTTATCTTGGCTCTGTGCTTAGGGTCGTTGTCCTGTTGGAAGATTACACTTCAATAGAATGGACACTTTTATACAGTGCAATTTAAAGCATTCTCTAGATTTTAATTTATTATGTGGGTTTTATTGATAATTATTCTGATAGGAAGGCTGGCGTGTTATGGTGGGACACTTGGCAAAGTGCTGTGCTGTGCTGATTTCTTGCTTCAGAACAGGCTTAGTTTATTAGTTCAGTGACAATTCAGAAACAGAGCCAGGAAACAGACAAAGTGGGCATTACTGTGGGTATAACTGCTTTGGATTTGTCACTTGAGTGACATGGTGTGTCCGTTCTCTTCTACAATTTTTTTTTAGCAACCTAATTAACACATCATTTAATGACACTGTGTCTGAAACGGTTATTGTTAATGAAACTATTATTGAGACAAATGAATATGTAGCATTCAATTGAAAAGAAGCTAGTCCTTCAAAATAGGGTTATAACCATCAGCCTTGATTAACTGGAAGACGTGAAAGTATTGTAGCTATTGCCATTAATATTCTTGGCATCACATTAAATACCTGTACATGAATAAGATTTGTTTGAAGTTCTTAATACTAACATGCAGTATATCAAAATAATACTGAACAGTGGATTTCCCCAGGGCCATATTTATACTTTTATTGGGAATTTGCAAATTTCATCTCTAAACCTGTTTTCTGTAAGAACTTCCGGACAGCAGTGGTACTTTACAGATGCACTTTGCCATGCTATTGTTTCAAATGTACATTTAAAGCAGCGACGGCTTACATTAATAATACATCTTATTGCTAATGTCTCTGTCAGGTTGACGACCATGACGCGGAAGCGGAAGTAAGTCAATCATGGTTTATTGAAAACAGTTCAACCAAACAACACTCACATATGCTGAGGAGAGAAGCAAACTAAGATATCCGCTCGAGACGAGTAATCCACAACGGAAGTTAAAGTCCAACGGAAAGCAAAACGAAAGTAAACCTTCTATGGCCAAGAGTAGTCCACCACGGAACCAGCGGGGAATGCTGGCGGTCAAACAGCCACGGGGAATCACCAGCATGACATTTAAGAACCTACAGCCTGTGACTCGAAAACGTGAGTTTATATAGTCTGATCCGTAACGAGCCACAGCTGTCGGTCGTTCAGGCAGGCACGGGATAATGAGGAACCATGACAGCTACTGAGGGGGGTGTGGCAGGGTGCATCTCTGACAGCTACTGAGGGGGGCGTGGCAGGGTGCATCTCTGACAGCTATTGAGGGGGGCGTGGCAGGGGAATCCCTGACAGTACCCCCCCTCCAGGGGCGGCACCTGACGCCCCAAAACCCACCAATGCCAGGCAGGCCGGGGCACTCTGAGGAAGGCCTCTCTAACCGACCCGGGACAAAGGAGGCCCCGTGAGCATCACAGCAGAACAGGGGAAGATCGAAAGGGGCCCAAGGCAAAGCGGCGTCCCCGGTCGGGATCAGGGACAGGTCAGCGGCCCTCGAAACGACCGGAAGCTGAGCCAAACTCTTGGCGGAGACCAGCGGTGGCGCGGTCTCCACGGCGTGGAACCGGAACCGTACGCTTTCCACAACGAAGGCCGGAGGCAGCGCGATCTCCACGGCGTGGAACCGGAACCGTACGCTGTCCACAACGAAGGCCAGAGGCCGAGAGACGTCCACGGCGGGGACCGGAGGCCGAGTGACGTCCACGGCAGAGACCGGAGGCCGAGCGACGTCCACGGCGGAGACCGGAGGCCGAGCAATGTCCACGGCGGAGACCAGGAACACAGGGGCACCCTCGGCAGGACGTTGAACCGGAACGACACCCTCGGAGGGCCTCTGGAGAGCTCTGCCGTCGTCAGGGGGACTTGGAGGACCGACGTCGTCATGCGGGGAGCCTGGAGGCCCGACGTCGCCATGCGGGAAACCTGGAGGACCGACGTCGCCATGCGGGGAACCTGGAGGCCCAACGTCGCCATGCGGGGAACCTGGAGGCCCAGGAGGACAGGTCTGTGGCGCCGCGGCGTTCTCCTGGAGACACTGTGGCGCCGCGGCGCTCTCCTGGAGACACTGTGGCGCCGCGGCGCTCTCCTGGAGACACTGTGGCAGAGAGGCGCGCTCCTGGAGACACTGTGGCGGAGAGGCGCGCTCCTGGAGACACTGTGGCGGAGAGGCGCGCTCGTGCCGGGTCTGTGGCGGAGAGGCGCGCTCGTGACGGGTCTGTGGCGGAGAGGCGCGTTCGTGACGGGTCTGTGGCGGAGAGGCGCGCCCACGGGAACCTCGAAACAGGGCAGCGCGCTCGTAGATGTTCTGTGGCGGCACGGTCAGCTCGTGGGCACTTTGAGACGCCATGGCGCGCTCGCAGACGCTCTGAGATTGTGCAGAGCGTCCACGAGAACCCCGGAACAAAGCAGCGCACTTGTACAGACCCAGGGGCAGAGCCGCGTGCACATGGAAGCTCTGGAACGGAACCGCGTCCCTGGGAGCATCCTGGAATGGCGCTGCACCCTCTGAAGAACCACGGAACGAAGCCGAGCACCTTGGGGAATCCTGGAACAGAGCTGCGCGCTCTGAAGAACCATGGAACAAAGCGTCTTCATCCTCGAGGGCACGGTCGTAGAGATCCGTCACTTCCATCCTACACATTCCCAGAAGAAGCTTGCTGAATTCGGCGAGTGAGCCAAAACTGCCCCCTTTGGCGTTCCACAATCTGCTGGTTTTGGAGAGGGCGTCACCAGACAGAAGGGAAACACAGAAGGCAATCTTGGCTCGTTCAGAGGGAAACTGGGAAAAATTTCCCTCCACATACTCGCCGATGCTCCGCAGGAACCTGCCCAATTTGTCTCTTTTCTCGGAGAAACGAGCCGGAAATCCCCTCGCGCTCGCGGAGGGGCGTAACGCAGCCGCGCTCTCATGGTCCGGCGTCTGTGGTTCCGAACCGCGAGGAGCGGCACTGAGCTTCCGGTGGAAATCCGAAGCCGGGTTCGGCTGCCGATCCATCGCGGTTGGCATCGCGGTTGGGCGAATCCGCTTTCGGTTTAGGTCGGTTCTTCTGTCAGGCTGACGACCATGACGTGGAAGCGGAAGTAAGTCAAGGGGGGCATCTCTGACAGCTACTGAGGGGGGCGTGGCAGGGTGCATCTCTGACAGCTACTGAGGGGGGCGTGGCAGGGGAATCCCTGACAGTCTCAGAGTTATACATTTTGATTGAATCATTCTCTGCACTCACAGAACTTGATAAGTCGATCGAATACTTTGCACTCTGGTATAACAACAATAATAAAAGTGTCCACTTAAAAATGTTAATGTAAATGTCTACAAAATGAACTTCTAGTTTTCCAAACTTAATGGAAAGTTGGCATACTAGATTTCCGTAACTATAGATTCTATAAACATAAACTACCTGAATTAATTAAAACTCTTAAATCCTTTAGCATCAATTATGATCCTAACTTCTTTAAACTAGCAGCTGAACACATGATAAAAAAAAAAAACTGACCTTGACCCCTGCCAGCTATCCAACAATAGACAAATAGCAAACCACACCTTTATCTTCAAGATCCTAGATGTTATAGTAAAGCAGTTATGGTCATACCTACAAATATTGTTCATAAATATTGTTCATGAAATGTGTCACTCAGTATTTAGGCTTCAACATAGCACAGAAACAGCATTAATTAAAGTGGAAAATGACCTACTACAGGGTCTCATCTCACTGCTTGTGTTGCTTTGCCTTTTAATTTCATTGAACATTACATTTTCCTTGATAGACTAGAAAATGTCGGCTCTCCAAAATTGTCCTCAATTGTTTTGCGCTACGGTGGAACCTCGATACTCACGACCTTGACACTCGCAACCTCGATAGTTCGCAACTTTTCATTTTGAACCGGACTGAGAGTAACTCGTGAAGAATCTGAAAGTTGGCGAGAAGCCGCAAGTGGCTCGAAAGTTCGGAGTAACATTTCAAAACAAATAAATTACTTAAAAATGTTTGAAAACTAGGGTTAGGGTTTATTGTATTATTCATTTAAAGTAGTAAATAAAACATTTATGACAAGTAATTCACAATTTTTGTTGCGTTTCCAGTACATGTACAATGAAAAAGGAACCATTAAAAGGTGAGTCAAAACCTCGCCATTTTTTGTTACTCGTAAAGGGGTCATAGAGCGCAACCCCCGTGAGTATCGAGGATGCACTGTACTGTAGTAAAATAAATTAAAAGCACCATAGAAGCATGCAGACATCAATATGAAGAATTTTTCAAAATGGCAAAAATCTATTTCTCAGTCAAGATTTAGGCCTCATCATAGCACAGAAACAGCACTGGGTAAAGTGGAAATGACCTGCTCCAGGCCTCTGATCATTGTGATGTCTTCTGAAGCTTGACCTCATTCTACTCTATTTGATAGACAAAAACATGTTGTTGGAGTTGTGAGAACAGTCTTTTTTCTGACATACAATTAAACTTGCTGTAGTTCACATCAGTATATCTACATACATCACAATGTGACTCAGAGCTCATCTATTATATGGTCAGATAATATAGAAACATAAAAATAAACCAGTTGAACTATATGCATGAGGCAGAATCTCAGATCAACGAAGAAATGCGTTTAGCCTCCGAAACAAGTGGCCTTGTGAACAGATTTACAAAAACAGTTGGCAAGGTTTCAACTATTCACAGAGCTGTGACCTTGAGATAATAGAAAGTGTAGCTGCCAAAATGGCACTTCTACTAGATGATACGCTTTAGGATGCACTGATTATAATAGGAACCACAGACAATGCTGTAGATGTGTGAACTGAGCTGATGCAGAGGTTTGACAGAAGCAGTTGAATTCATCCCGAATCAGCAGATTATAGATTTATGGTTAATTTCATGTAAAAATTACTTTTTTTTTCCTCCTGATGTAGAAGTATACTGAATAATGGCTTGTTAGTTTTATACCTAATACATGACTCAGGAAAATCATCATTCATGATACAGGAGAATCTATTCAAATCCAAGTTTCTTTTTTTATTTTATTTTTTTATTGTAAATAAATATTTTATCTAAATTCTTATAAAAATTGTAGTCTGGGATAAGTAAATTATCCCCAGAGGAGAAAATCACTATAGTAAAAATGATAAAAAATGTTAAATAGTTTCTTCTAGTCGTGTTTTATGATTCATGATTAAATTAATGAGACAAAAATATTAACATTAAATATCAATATCCTTTATATTGCTGAGATACAAAATGATCGCATACTGGTGGAACACTATACAAGTAAAAGCCAGATTTAAAAGCTGGACATTACAATATAATATTTTAGAAAAATATAGAATTTTTGTGAATATGAACATGAATTAAAATATAGATCATTTAATAATGCATATACTGAATATCAACATTTGTGAACCCAAAAATAAGAAATACTAGTGAAGTTTCTGACAAATGAACATATATTTCAGATCTACACCACATGGCAAAAGATCTATTTCTTTTCCTTAAATAAAGATAAAATAGAGAATCGTAGGGAGTTTACCCAGTGATGCAGAGAGATGAAGTGTTAGCATCCTGGTCGCCAGTGCGTCATGCAGTACAGGTTTAATCACAGTGTTTTCTGCTGCTGTCGTCTCGCTGCACAGCTCAGGAGGTCATGACTGCAGTTTGTGTTATTAAAGGTTGAAGAGGTGGAGTTTCCCTTCTTCCCCCACTAATTTTGCTGATTACAAAAAACACTTTCTGTGCGTTTTTTTTTGTGCGTTTTATGTTCTTTCACCACATTTTACACCACAATGTGTTTTTTAATGAGCTGATTAAACTGAAACTGTACACACGCGGAAGAAACAACAAACATGTGACAAAAATATACTTCTGGAAAAAGAAGAGAGATTTTACACTCTCTGTTCCGCATATTAATGCATCAAGTTTAAAGAACAGCTCAAACCACAGTGATTAAAAAAAACATCTGACAGTGGTGGAAAAAGTAATAAAATATTCTACTGTTATTGCAATGAAATCTGACTAAGTTCTACACAGAATCAAGTAATGCAATCAAAAGTACAAGTAATGTTAGCGGTCTAAAAATCCACTCAAGTAAAAGTAAAAAGTTGCCTTTTTTTTTATTTTTTATTATTTACTCAGAGTAAAAAAAAGAGTTCCTTTTTATTATTATTATTATTATTATTATTATTATTATTATTATTATTATTATTATTATGATTTACTGAGTTCCTTTTTTTTTTTTACTAATGTAGTTAAAAAAGAACAAGGGGAAATAAAGCTTAAACTAGTTGTTTTTAATTAAAGGGACATCTTTACAAAAGAAAGTGCAATAGCAAAAAAATATTTTATTTAATCAGATAAAAAATAATAATACAGTCCATTGAACAATCTTTCGATTTGGTGGGAAAAAAAAAACGCTGACTTTTTTACTTTAGTATATTTTTAGACCGATAACTTTACTTGTACTTAAGTAAAAAAATTCATTGAAATAACAGTACTTTTACTTCAGTAGAATATTTTATTGCGTCTGTCTTGTCCGTCTCTATCTTTCTTTTTTTTGTGATTTTAGCTCATTCGTTTTCCGCTCATCAATCATTGCACTCCCATCTTTCCTTTTTTTTTTTTTTTAACTTAGTAACAGATATGATTTAAAATGTAATAGAGTACAAATACTTCCAACAAAACATACTTAAGTAAAAGTAAAATGACATATTTTATAAACTAAGTTAAAAAGCAGCAATAAACACAAAGAAAACCCCCTACTTAATTACAGTAATGTGAGTAAATGTAGTTCTTTACTTTCCACCTCTGGTATCTGAAGTGTCAAAAGCAGTGTGTAGACATCTTACAGAAGGGTGAGAGAAGGGAAAAAACAACATGAAATACGTCCCAAACTGATATACCAGTGGCAAGCTGTTAAAACAGTTCCTCTGGAACAATCCTAGAGGGACAAATATCATTCTTCTAAGATATTTCCCCGAGTTTGTGTTTTGATTATGAGGTTGATAGTGCTAATGATGATGAAGGTGATGATGATGATGATGAGGGGGAGTGGTAGCTCAGTGTTTAATGCGCTGTGGTAACAGATTGGAAGGTTGGGGTGCTGTAGGGGCGCTGTGTCATGGCTGACCCTGTGCTCTGGTTTTCATTTGGAACCGGGCTGAAAGTAACTCGCCAAAAATTCTGATAGTTGGCGAGAAGCCACGAGTGGCTCGAAAGTTCGGAGAAACATTTCAAACAGAGTTTGTACAAATAAATGAAATAAAAATGTTTAAAAAATCGATTTTATCGTTGTATTATTTATTTCAAGTAGTTAATAAAACATTTCTGACAAGTAATTCACAATTTTTGTTGAGTTTACAGTACATGTACAATTCCTGTTGAAAAAGGAACCATCACTCACGATTATTTTTCAGACGAATCAGGAACCGAGGACAAATGGTTTAGCCAATAGCAGCACGGCATCTTAGTTCTCTAGAACAAGTCAATTGTGAGTGTTTTTTGTCTTAATTGTGTGTCTTCTTCTTCTTCTTTCGGCTGCTCCCATTAGGGGTTGCCACAGCGGATCATCCGTCTCCATACCACCCTTTCCTCTACATCTGAGATGTCTGCCTCCTTTCCTTCTCCTCCTTCAGCCAACAGTAGCCCAATTTCCACCGGTACCCTGTCGGCTAACGATACCTGTGGCGGTCGTTGTTAACCCGGGCCTCGACCGATCCGGTATGAAATTCTTATTTGTGATCCGCATATTTGATTTGGCACATGTTTTACGCTGGATGCCCTTCCTAACGCAACCCTCCCCATTTACCCGGGCTTGGGACCGGCACTAAGAGTGCACTGGCTTGTGCATCCATAATGGCTGGGTTCTTGTCTTAATTGTGTGTACTGTGCATTAAATAAATTGCCCGGTATTAAAAGGTATTTGATTTTATTACCATAACGTATTGTGAATTTATAAAAATAAGTAATGTTATAAAGTAAAAGACTGTCCAGCACCCATTTAAATCGATGTATTATTGCCTTACTGGTTTACAAAGGGAGAATCCAAACCACCTAATCATCAAGCACTTCAGCATTCACTTCCACATCTGGTATATTAACTCTGATAGTAAGGTTGGGCACATCCCTGACCTATTTGATGCCCTCTATTGTAATTGTGTTGGGATACTGGAAGTGTTAAGTGGTTCTGGAATACCCTAAACCCCCCAAAACAGGAATTGACAAAAGGAACAGCTAAATTTATGGCCATCTCTGCCAGGAAAGCAGGCCATTAATAAAATCCTAAAACTAACAAAAGAAAAGAATGAAATCAATATTTATCCATTTAGAAAAAAAACAGAGTAATAAAATATATATTACATAAATAGAATTTAAAACATTTAAACTGCTTCATTTTTTTTTTTTTTTAAATAAAAACCTAAACATATAGAAGGGTCTGTGGAGGGAAATGTGAATTTTAATAAACAGGTTTAATAAACAGGTAAAATTCAATCCACTGAGTGAAAATGTCCACATTAAGAACAAATAACCTGTTTATAAAGTGTGAAGTAAGAAATCTCCTAACTTTGAGCTCAAATGACCACAAAGAGAGATACAGTGCATTGACCTTTTATTCCTAATGAAAAACAAGAAGAGGACGAGTTTCCTGTAAGGGTTAAGGTTACTCAGGCATCATTTCAAACCTAAAAACTCAAGTGAACTTCTGTTAATTTCTATCTATTCAAATACTATATGAACTCAAATATACTTTTACATAATGTGATTATTATTTACTTAAATATAAATATCCAAATATATCAACTAAAACTTTCTATTCGAGTTGTATTCTTTTTTATCCTTTTTTTTTTTTTTTTTTTTTTTTTTTTTTTGGGACTTATTACATCCTTCTCCACCCATCTCCTCTTGGCTGCTGCCCGAATACTGGGAGGCCTTGATACTGGATATCTCAATAAAATAAATAAATAAACATACAGATAAACATATATAAAGTTTGTTTGAAAATGAAAGTTTCAACTCTGTAATATTCATTGGAAAGACGTTTTTGTTGTTTCTATTACAATAATAATAATAACTTGACCTGATTTTACTGTTTTAATTCATAATGAATATTTCATATAACACATTTAAATCCGAATAAACACAAGAAACTCTCAAAATGACATTCGAACTAAATGGATAATGTCATTTAATTCAGAATATAGCCATACTGTTAGTACTAAATTATTTACACCCTCAGTCCACAACAATGGCCAATGGACTACCTGTAGCCTACAAACATGTTAGAATACAATACATACCCATATGGACTTTTTGTAGATCAATTCCATATACTTTTAAACATACAAGTTCTGTTCTATCAAAAAAATCTTAATTATATATAATAATGTATAAGTGGTTTATAACATTATTATATATAATTAAGATTTTTTTGATAGAACAGAACTTGGCCCCTGCAGTAAACAACAATCAAAGCAACACCGTAACACTAATAAAAAGCTTTTCCTGGAGTACCGAGCTGCTGAATCCATGCACATCACTATCCGATCATATTCAGACGTGACCTCTTTGCCACGGTATCAGTGAATTACTTCCCTGATCACTGCAGATGAATCCTAAAGAGGATTTTTTTTTAAGATTTGGGAGAAATAAATGAAAATATAAACATGAATGATAAAATCCAAATGTGCTTGTGGAATATTTCCTTCAAATAAGAACACAGAATAATGTGCACAGTAATCCAGTAAGCAGCAGTTCCGCATGTGGAAACACGCTGATGTTAGAGAACAATTGCCAGGCTGGTTCAACTAACAGGAAGGATACAGGACCTAAAATAGTCTTCTGTATCTGATAGTATAACCTTGTCAGCAGAAAAAGATCCGATAAACAGGACACATTAAAGCCTATGGAGGTTATAGGTGCAGAAAACCTCATTAACCTTTTAACCAAACCTGCACAGGTTATCTAGAACACTTATCTCCTGTCATTCAGTATAAACCCAATAAATAACCATTTAGATTATTGAATGTAATCATGTCAACATGAACCAGAATCTTGTCTAGAAAGCTGTAGGATTACACTTTCCATTCACCGTAACCCAGAAGCCCACCCAAAACCATGACAACCCCAAATACTTATTAATCATTCACCTAAAAAATACACTTGGCACAATGCATCTTAAAGTCTGTCAGGGCTGAGACTCAAACCAGATTGTCCTTGTGAGTATCAGACCCTCTCACAATGAGTTACAGAAGCGTTGTCGAATACAAGTACGATGGAAAGAGATGGATTCAGATGGATGAGTTCCAAGTGCTTTAATACGAATACAACAATACAAGTCTATTTGTGAAAACAATAGAAAGCAACAAAAGAAGAGAAAGTGCTAAAAATTTGAATCCTAAAAAGTGTCAAACTGAAATAAACCCAGAGAAAAAAAGCGAAATAAAATTAAACAACAACAAAAAAGGAAATAACAAAGATGTATCCTCTTTTTTCTTTGTATTTAAAAAAAAAAATAAACAACTCCTACCAATTATATTTTCTATGGAAAGGAAAGTCACAAAGCAGAAAAATGTAATACAAGTGATAGTAAATAATACATAAGTAATAATAAAACACACACACACACACACACACACACACACACACACACACACACACACACACACACACACACACACATACACATTCTGGTGTCAGAATACACAATACATAACATACAGTATGTGTATAAAGCTTTGGACCATGTCCATGCTGTCCCTGTCCACTGTCCAAAGTTCTACAATTATTCTGTTATGTACTTTTACAAACACACTCATGTTCCTCAAAACAGTCCTGTTCAATTTTTTAAATACCCACTAGTTAGTGAATACTTTATAAAGTAAAGACAAACACATTCTGAACGATGGCCCTTCAAGCATCCTGAATCTTATTGCTTTCTCACGCTGTATTGCCTCTAACACACTACAGACTCAGTTTTAAATTGCAGACCCAATCACAAACACCCACAACCCCTAGTTCTGACCTGACCCATTAGGATGCCAAATTCTAGTTGTAGTACTTATCAGAACATTAAAAGATTCTCCTATTCATACAATCTGACCCAGAACCTCCAGGTTTATTAAGCTGTACCATGGCTGGCAGAGGTGATAGGATGGATTTTATCATCTTTTGTTTCAGAGACAAAGTTGCCCACAAGCACTAGTGACTGGCAGGAACTTCTAAAATAAATAAAAGTGTGAAGTCATTGACGGTTTGAAGTATATGGGGATGTATTCATTTCATCTTTAGCTCCATTGGTCCAGGTTTCTACCAAACAATGCCTCTGCCTTTTTCAGCAGAATTCTGAAGAAACAGCTCTTTTGCAATTTAGCCCTAAAGCCCTCTTATACACTGTATATCCTCGAGATACATCAACTGTGACTGGCATTTCTGACCAGCAAATATTTCTACAAGTCTGTAAATGTACTGGGCACATTACACAGGCATCCAACTAAATTTTAATAACCATAAAAGGTGAAAACAGTGGTGATCATCAGTAACGGAGATTTGATTATATCCGCTAGCCAAATCTCTGGTGGTGAACAAGTGAAGACTTGACTAGGCATCTACCACTGAGAAACTGAGCGAGGGAAAACACACCCTTCTTAGTTTTGCTGTTGAACAACAGAAACTGCTGAATTCAGTGCCCTCCAGGCATGAGGGTGCCGTGGTATATTTGTGCTAGGCTAAAAACAAATCCTAGTTGCATGAGTCTCTTATTCATCTTGAATGAATGCACTGAATAAGACCATCCATGGTGAAGTACTTCATCCATTTCTACAACTGAGCACCTAAAGGTCTTGTTCAAGGGTCCAAGAGTGGCAGTCTGGTATCCAAAAGTCCAATGCCTTAACCACAAACCCCCCATATAAAATAATATATAATATAATATAATATAATATAATATAATATAATATAATATAATATAATATAATATAATATAATTACCTTAGATATTAGGATTCAGCTTTAAATCATTTGAAGTGCTCGTCCTTAAAATTGTACTTTCAGACATACATAGAAAATTCACTCTGGTCACCGTGTACAGACCCCCAGGGCCCTACGCTGATTTTCTTCAAGACCTCTTGATCGATTTTGATAAAGTGCTGCTTGTATGAGATTTTAATATTCATGTAGATGATGTAAACGATGCTCTAGGATTATCATTTGTCGATTTATTAAACACTTTGGGGTTAAACAAAACGTCACCAGACCAACTCATCGCTTTAACCACACACTAGACTTAATAATATCCCACGGAGCAGACGTCACTGATATAGATATTTTACCTCAGAGTGATGACATCACAGACCATTACCTCATACTGTACACACTACCGGTAGAGCAGATTAGCCGTGTTGCACCACGTTATCAACCTGGTAGGACTATTGTTCCGACCACTAAGGACAGATTCATAAATAACCTGCCTGATTTATCTCAATTTCTCACTAAACCCATAACTGATAATAATCTTGATGAAATGGCTAACAACATAGACCTTATCCTCACTAGCACATTAGACACCGTTGCCCACATCCGGTTAAAAAAGGTTAGAGAACAAACACCTGCACCTTGGTATAATAGTCATACGCATGCCCTCAAGAGAACAGCCCGTAATCTGGAGAGAAAATGGAGGAAACTAAATTGGAGGTATTTAGAATCGCGTATAAAGACAGTATGCTCAGCTACAGACAGGCGCTAAAAGCTGCTAGAGCTGAACATCTGAGCAAACTCATAGAAAACAACAAAAACAATCCCAGGTTCCTTTTTTTCTACAGTAGCTAAACTAACTACAAATCAGGGATCTGAAAATTGTGTTCCATCACAGTTTAGTAGTGAAGACTTTATGAATTTCTTCACTGAAAAAATTTGATAACATTAGAAAAACAATTGTGGCCGTTCAACCTTTGAGACCATCTCCTGAGACAGTGTTACCTTCAACTCCACAACTCCACTATTTGACATGTATAGGACAGGAAGAGCTGTATGATGTTATTATCAAAGCTAAATCAACAACATGTCAGTTAGATCCAATTCCAACAAATCTACTGAAGGAAGTGTTATATACAGCTGGTGAGTCTCTTCTGAATATTATTAACTCCTCATTATCTTTAGGCCATGTCCCTAAATCCCTCAAGCTAGCAGTTATTAAGCCTCTCATTAAAAAACCTAATCTGGATCCAACACGCTATCGAATTACAGATCCAGAGGAGTCATGGGAGAAATTCATGTGTTCAGATCATAATTCCACTAAAAGTGTTTGGAGGAAGAAGAAGGATGAGTACCATCCCAAGAACACCATCCCTACTGTGAAGCATGGGGGTGGTAGCATCATGCTTTGGGGGTGTTTTTCCTAATATTATGTTATTATTTAACATTAATATTAATCAATCAAAGCCAGGATTCAAATCTAACATTTAATTCTGGACCAATATCTTATAATACAATTTATTAATATTATTATTTTAATACAAAGTGTTTTTTATACATGAACTTTTATGTGACATTGTAAGCTGCTTCCCATCCACAAGTCTAAAGGATGGAAAAAAACTCTGCAGTACATCAGGTAAGCAAAACCCACATATACATAACAGTCACTCTCTATGAAATCTGTGCTGAAATCACTTCCTGTCACAGAATTCCACAATCCATTACAATGTACAAGGAAACTTTTTCAGACAATAGCCTCTAATTTAGGGTGTTCTTTATATGTAGGTTGAATAAACAAACACCTTCCACAAAGCAAACGTTTGTTTCTTGATCGGAAGTCCATTTAATGAAAAAATATCACTTACAAAAAAGAGCATGTGGATCATCAAAGGAATCATCTTTCCCATTACCCATCCTATATCATTCCCATTACAGTTATTTGAGTTTGTGAACTACACATCTACCTCATCCCATCACACTGCCCTCTAGTGGCTAAAGAACAAGAATATTATGACTTCTTCAATTAATCAGAATCACTTCTTTGAGGAAAGGACTAATGATTTCTTTTAAACAGGAGTAATGTAAAGATTTACTTCACAAAATATATCTTTTATATCTACTGCATATATTAAGTATGAATATTATTGCAAAACAATACAGTTTAAATGATGTAGCCAGTATCAATATTAACATAATGATGCAGAGTAAAATTTGAATCAAGGCTGTAAAAAGAAAAATTTAAAGAAGATTAAGCAACATGTTAAACGCTAACATAGTAAAGTGCTGTTTATTTGACTGAATACATAATGCAGAAAGCTGAGACCGTACATGAAATGAATTAAATATATTTAATTCAAATAGAACATATAAAACGTAAAAAATCATAAACAAATCTCTGGAAATATAAATCATTTCTAGACAATTAAATATTAGATGAATTAATTGAAATTAAATAAAAAGTAAAATATGAAAATGATAAGATGAGTGTAAAATCTGACTGAAATGATCTCAAATCTGGAATATTGCCACTGTGGGTCTCTCAGAATTCAAAGCTGAGCAAGAGTACTATAAACTAAAACACTACATTTGACACATTTTCTACTATTTTGTGTATGTAAATGTTTTAGACATTGTATGATATGAGACACAATGTATTTCTCTGCTATTCTCTCCTGGAGCAAGGTTTCCAACCAGTGGGGGGCCGTCAGGGGCAGCAAGGCCAATCAGAATCACTTACTTACATTTTAATATATTTTATCTTCATGAATATGTATGAAATTATTTCCAACGGTCTGTTCTCTTTATTTCATGTTTCTTTCAGGTGGATATTATGGAAAAAGTTGTTCATGCTGCAGGTATACTTACAAGGATGCACTTTTCAAGCACATCTGGACAATCCCAAAAACCCCAAAGAGGAGGGTAAAGCCTTAGAATGTGCCCTTTTTCACTTTTGAGATAATGAAAACAGAAAGAAAGAAAATTGCCTGTCGTAGCTACCCAGAACACACACCTTGGCAAAAATCATGGGGCAACAACAGAGGGAGACAAAAACCCACCTAAAACAGAACAGAGTAGCCCTTGCTGTGGGATGAGCCCATGCCCACTGATCCTGGTGTGAACCCACACACTCACTGCTCTGAACACCGCCAGGAGAAAGAAGCTGCTAAAATGCTTTCAGCAAAAACCAGGGCAAACCTCAACATGGTCTGGCCGTAGTGATGACACGAGTGATACAGGACTGGAGGGTTACATAACAATGCTATACTCACTGTCTAATGTGTTTCACCAGGCCTCCCACAAGGGCAACTTTGGGCGAGAGCAGAATGCAAATGACCACCTGAGACCACCTGATGGAGTCAGGTGCTCCAAATAGAGGCTAAAGACCAAAAACCAGGCGAACAGCTAACCTCCTCATACTTCAAAATAAAGAGAGGAACTACTATATTATCATTTGGACGAATTGTGTGATCTGCAGGCAGTCCTACAAACTAAAACAGGTGTAGTGATGAACCATGTCCACCCACACCCACACGGTAGTCATCTGGGGGTAAGAAACACATTTAGGGAAAGAAATATATTTGCATATATTTTACATATAAAATTGACTTCTTATGTAATTGAACAAATTGGAATGAAGATATGGATACAAAGCATTTTGAGATTTTGAGATGGTCACAGATACAGATAGAGATATGAGCTCCACTGCACACCCCCACCCCCACTGTACACTACACTTCCCAATTGGCATAAATGTTTACCTCCTCATAGCAATTTCTCATATTACTTCCTTGTTCATCAGCATGAACATTAACATAGTCATTATCTGAGTCTTCTGAATCTTCTTCCTGCTGAAAAATGGTTTCTGCATTATTATAAATGGTGTCAGTTGCGTCTGTCTCAGTCTTTCCTTGAGGACTCTCACATCTATTTTTGGCACCTGCAAATTGATCAAATTAAAATGCACAGATTTAGTCATTATTAATATTCCTATATCACTATATTATTTTTTTATACAAATAATATGAGTACTAATTAAAAACATCTGAGTCATGCTGTAACATGTAGTGTTTTTATCCATTTGTAGTTACTGGTTCTGCTGATATAAACAGTTGTTCCCTTATCAGCTTCTTTTTTTGTCTTGAAGTTAATAAGACAAAAACAAAAGCAGCTTGTCATGTGACTCAAAACAACTGGAATGTGTTTCTTTGCAAACTCATCTAGCCTGAAGAGGTAAAGGTCTAGCGTTACCTCTGACTTTTTAAAAGTGCGAACACTGGAGATTTCTTCCAGGGATACTAAGGAAACATGACCACCCAGAAACTTTCCTATCCTGGAAAAATTGCACTGGCTTCCTGTTAGTTTTCGTATTGAGTTTAAAATTCTCATGCTCACCTATAAGGCCTTGAATAATCTGGCCCCTCAATATCTATGTGAGCTGTTAACCCCCTACACACCTTCACGTGCTCTACGGTCCTCTGAAGCTGGTCTTCTCACTGCCCAAAAAACACGGCTAAAAACTGTGGGTGATCGGGCTTTTTCTTCTTTGGCTCCCAAACTGTGGAATTCCCTGCCCTCAGAGATCAGGAATGCACAATCCATGGGTGTTTTTAAATCCCATCTTAAAACATACTTTTTTAGGGTAGCTTTTATGTGACTTCTTTGTTTGTTATTTATTGGGTTTTTATTTTTTGTATGGTTAGTTTTAGTGTTTGCATTATTATGTGTATCTTTTAATTTTATCTGTTATGTCAAGCGCTTTGAGAAACTCCTTTTAAAGGCGCTATACAAAATAAAGTTTATTATTATTATTATTATTATTATTATTATTATGTCACTAATACACATAGAAAAACACTTTGTGTGGAGTAGCTGAACTACTGTCAGAACTGCTTCTAAAAAAATGGATCAGATTTACAAATGCTGCAATGCTGTGATACAAAAAAATATTTATATTATTTCCATCTTTAAAAGGATTCTTTTAATATAGTGTCAACATTTATAACTTACGTTGTGTATGAAGCTCACACCGTCTTTTTAGCTTTTTCCCAAACCAAATGATGACTGGAACTAAAATGAGAAGCAGTGCTGCTGTCACTCCAAGAACAATGTAGGGAGCCGGGGACGCTGAGAGAGAAAGGATTATCATCATCAAATTTTTCAAGATTTAACTGCAGAACAGAAAATGGTGGAACTGGTTTATTTTGCTTCACAGTGATGACCAGGAGCTGAGTGGCAGTGAAGTTAAAGTACAGATGTAGTTTCCCTGTTGAACAGAATTTGCCTCAGGAAAGTTAGATGACTGAGTGATTAAGAGCTCACTGAGCACTGGTTATGCTGGATCCACCAAACAAGTAAAAGGATACTGGGTACTCCTCTTGGATACTGAGGTTTAGTGTATCAATGAATAGAAAAGCTATAGTGTCTTCTCACTCCTGGTCCTCCAGGAGCACTGAAGGAAATATTGGGTTTTTGCAGCTTCCTTAACAACATTAATGAGAGGAGATCCTAGTATTGTTTTGTAGCAGTAAAGAGGTAAAGATTGAACTTAATTTCTGGTTCTCAGTTCCCATGTCCATGAAACAAGCTGCAGAAGCATTTGGCAGCCTTTTCCAGTCAGGCATCCCTAGTGGTTCTCTTACCCTATAACTCCTCCTACCCCACAATTCCCAGCATTGGAAAATCAATGATTGTCAGGGTGAGGTGCATGCATTGGAATGTTCACAGATATTCGGTGGTGCAGGTTATGAGTAGATTTTGGGGGCTAGAACAAGTGGAGTTAGTCGTTAGACTTCACCTCACCAATCTACAAATACCTGGAGAAATTAGTCAGCAGTATATTAGCTGGGGAGGCAGTGAGCAGTATATTAGCTGGGGAGGCAGTGCCGGGGCCATTTTTATCAGCAAAACAATAAGGATTAATTCCCTTTCATAATGGCCCCTTGGAACAGCTGCACAAAAGGACCCAACAAGTCTTTGAGCAATTGGTAGTCAGCCATTTTAGCCTAATATTGCATTCTGCCACTCATATGTTTTTATTATAAACAATGTCACGAACACAAAATACTCAAACTAAAAAACTAATTATCCAGTTATTGGTTTTAAAAATTAATTGGGAACTTTTCTTCTGCAAAGATTATTTTAATCTCATAGTTGGGCATTTTCACCCAGACAAAACAATAAATTGTCTAATTGCTAATTTTTATTGTTAACAATGGTATGCAGCATACTGCTGGTAAATCTGCCACCCACCCAAAAAACTGCATTGCTCCCCTAAGCTTTAATCAACATGGCCTGTAAAAGAATTGGTTTGGAACTAATTGAGCCATTAGTAAGGTCTATTTAAGGATATAACTTTGTGTTAGATGATGCAGCATGATACTAGAAGTCATGTCTATGCAATATCTCCACTTGAAGTGTGGCAAGGGATTTTCTTTTGACTCGGGATCCTGATTGACCTGCATTTGAGACTTTTTCCCATATTGAATTGTAAAATCTTCACTGCACTTACCCACAGTAATGCTAATGGAGCTGCTCCTTAATGAAGTGGAGTTACTTTCCAAATATGTGTAATCACAGGTGTACTCGCCCTGATGTGAAGCACCTACAGTCAGAGTAAATGTTGCTGTAGACTCTGCAAATTGCCTCCTAATGGATGTCCCATTTTTCTTTAAACTGAAGTCTACAGAGATGCATGTTGGGCTGGGAGTGGAACATCTGAACTGAAGGACTTCTCCAGGTGAAAGCACAGAGTTTGGGGAGATCCGAGTCAAGGAAGGAGCCTGCATGTCTGATAAAAAATAAATATATTTAATCATTCTGTAAATATATTTACTTTAATAAAGATATTGCAACAATAAAAAACAATTACTTACTTGAGCACACGACTCCAGCATCTTTATCATGTCCACAGTTTTCTACTCCAAATCCTCTGTGTGAGCACTGATCTATGTAGCTCTCAGTTCCATTACACTGAACATCATCCAGCCAGGTTGGTTCACTTCCCTGACCAAAGCGAGCATTACGAGGAGCGCTGACGGCTTTACCACATCCAAGCTGCCTACACACCACCTCTGCATCCTTTAAGTCCCAGTCATCATCACACACTGTTCCCCACTGGGCTTTGTGCAGGATCTCCACTCGACCACAACAGTTACTGGAACCATTCACCAGCCTGATCTGATTATGCCCTGATTTATTATATAAAATAGAAGGTATTTATTAATGACTGATTTGACTGATGGCTGATATGTTTATCACTTGCACTCATAAGCGAAATGCATGATTGGTGAGGTCTATGCATGGGGATGTTCATGACTATCTGGTGGTGCAAGTTGTAAATTTTTTTCTGGGGGCTAAAACAAAGTGGAGGTGGTGGTTAGTCTTCACAACACCAAATTCACTATTCCCTGGATAGATTAGTCAGGATTTTAGGCATATTTGGTCCCTTGAAGCTGCTGCACAAAAGTCTTTGGCCAATTGTTAGTCAAACATTTTAGCCACTCATATGTTTTGATTATTAATGATAAGCCTGGCACATAATACCAATTATTGGTCTCAAAAAGTCATCAGGAACTTTTCTTCCGCATAGCTTATCTAATATCATAGTTGGACATTTTTCACCAGTAAAAAAAAAACACACTAAACTGTTTAATGGCTCATTTCTATTGGCCAGGCACTTGTTAACCATGGTGTGCAGCACACTGCTGGTAAATCTTGTTGCCCACCCAAAAAGCTGCATTTCTCCCCTTAGATTTAATCAATGTACACTGTTAGAAATTGCTGTTAATTTACGGCAGAATTTCAACAGTATAAAAATGTTATGTTCAAAAGCAGTACATTACTGTTTTATTGTTGTTGTAAAATGATGTAAACACAATATAACGGCATTTTGCTGTATTTATTACTCAGAGAAAAAAAAACTTTACTATACAGTATTTTTGTAAACTGCAGTGAGCACGCGGGGACTTTTATCTGTCTTCATAACATTAACAGGTGAGTTCCCTTTTGTTTGCGTGACAAAATTCATTACATTTGCTATGACAGCTAACATGTGTGGTGGATATTGGAAGTTAATCGATCTTCTATTTGCTCATTTCCAGTGATTAATATGCCAAATGCATCACTATGTTGTGCAGCTGGATTTCAGACTCGGGTTGCATTATTCCCAATTACCGGGTGAGTTTTATTCAGCAAAATATGTGATAATCCTTCTGTATAATAATCCTACTTTTCAAACTCCATTGCACTGAAATCACATTGTCTTTGTATCTCACTAAAATGATTGGTGTTTTCCGCTGCTTTTCTGAAATTCGTGAAGCCTCCAGCGTTAGAAAAACAACCCCTTATATATCTATCGGTGTTATTGTGCTTTACTTTTTTGCCCAAAAGATCTGCGTGCTGTTGCTTGTTTTCTTTCTGGAATAAAAACTGTTCTTTATACAAGAATATACTTTGCTATATGTTCTCTGTGAGTAATCATTTCCCCTCCACTAGTTCTAAACACACACATTTGTTTTTCAGCCGGTTAATCGGGATAAATCTGGAAAAGGGCACCAGGCTGTAGGAGTATCAAAGCGGACGTGTCTCCAGTCTACTTAAAAAATTAATAGATTTTAAGTGGGACTTTATATAAGTAATACACACCACAGACCACACACAAACATGGCCTACACACACTCACAACACACACATCACACACATGCATATTCACTCAAAAATACTGTATATATTGGGTGTTTTCTGTCATTCACAGTCTTTCTTTCCAGAGTAAATTTTTTTTACACTTAGATGTATTTCCATGCATGTAATAAGCTTTGGGCTTTTGGTTGACCATTGTTTTTATTTTATACAAATGTTCTGTAAATAAGAATCTGTGTTATTTTTCTTTTTTCTTCTGGCTCCCAATCAAATCTCGCATTGATTATAAAATATTACTACTGAGGTATAAAGCACTTAACGGTCTCGCACCGCAGTATCTGAGTGAACTTCTGTACCAGTATGATCCTCCACGCCTACTTAGATCAAAAGGTGCTGGCTATCTGTTGGTTCCTCAAATAATGAAGACTACCGCAGGGGGCAGATCTTTCTCTTATAAAGCCCCACAGTTATGGAACAGCCTTCCAATCAGTGTTCGGGACTCAGACACGGTCTCAGTGTTCAAGTCGAGGTTGAAAACTTATTTATTTAGTCAAGCCTTTTATCAGTAGATTTTTTTTTTTCTTAGGTAAAGGCTCAGATCTGGAGGGAGCATGGATATAGAGTGTTTGGTGAACTGGTATATTTGTATGCTGTCGTCCCCTCACATTCACACGGTCACTCAGGTTTGTTGACGGTGGTGTGGTGGGTCGTCTCTTATCCCAGAGATCCCTCATGTTGGTGTTACCTTCTGGTTCTCCCTTTTAGTTATGCTGCCATAGCGAGTCTTGCCGAAATCCAAACTGCACAGTGACATTAACTTTCATACACCAATAGTTACACTTAATAATCCATATCCTTCTCTTCCCGTCACCCTCTCTCTCTCTCTCTCTCTCTCTCTCTCTCTCTCTCTCTCTCTCTCTCTCTCTCTCTCTCTCGATCGAGTTAAACATGCCCCTGAGGCTCCAGTGACCACTGTTCCTGCCCCTCTACCCTCCGTGGATCTTCACACTTCTGTGCAGCTTGGGACGGTATCTCGTCAACACCTTGGGTGGTTCCATGAAATTCCGGAGTAGAACGGGTGCTTTGAGGATGGATTGGACTGTAGTTGGTGTCGGCGGTCTGCTGCACTGACTCGGGAGTGCAGTTTGCTTCTGATCATCATCACTGTACCCCGCAACTTTGTATATATGCTTCAAATGGACATTTGGTGCAACCCAGATGAGGATGGGTTCCCTCTTGAGTCTGGTTCCTCTCAAGGTTTCTTCCTTATGCCATCTCGGGGAGTTTTTCCTTGCCACAGTTGCTCATCAGGGACAAACATACTTATAAAGAACATTTTTACATTTAATCACCACATTATCTGTGTAAAGCTGCTTTGAGACAATGTTCATTGTTAAAAGCGCTATACAAATAAAAATGAATTGAATTGAATTGAATTAATGTTATTTAGGATTTATACTAAGACAGTTTAATAAAGAAGAGATGTTTTGAAACAACTCTCTAAAGCTGATTTACTTCTGTTAAAGAGTACATTTATACATGGTAGTAATGTGGTGTTTTGTAGTTAAACTGGGGCAATTTCTTAAATCACAAGGTTTAAAAAAACTGCTAATTATATTTTCAGAAACATACTTTAATGTATAAAGTGTTATTTTGTATTTGCAAAAACAGTAGCCAACTGTAACTTTCACCAACACTAAGACACTGGTAATTTTACAGTAAGTTGCTGGCAACCGTGCTGCCAGTTCTTTACTGTTTTTTAACGGAAATTTTTTTACCAGTGTAGGCTTTAAAAAAAATATTTTATGGACCAGGGGGTTATGGACATGTTTGGTAAAACCTCTATATAACCAGTTATTTCCTTATGAAATTCACTGATTTTTTTCCCCTGACATAATAGTAAAAGTAAATTCCGAATAGGTAGTTTGTTTGTTAAAGCCACTTTACACAATCAATTGTAAAATCTTTATCTGCACTTACCCACAGTAATGTTAATGGAGCTGCTCCTGGATGAAGTGGAGTTACTTTCCCTGTATGTGTAATCACAGGTGTACTCGCCCTGATGTGAAGCTTCTACAGTCAGAGTAAATGTTGTTGTAGACTCTGCAGTTTGCTTCTTTATTGATGTCCCAGTTTTATATAAACTGAAGTCTACAGAGATGCATGGTGGACTGGGTGTGGAACATCTGAACTGGAGGACTTCTCCAATTGATACCGAAGAGGTTGGAGAGATCCGAGTCAATGAAGGAGCCTGCATGTCTAATCAGATAGAAAATTGCGTTTACTTAAATAGAAATATATTAACGAATAATAACAAAGATCATTTTGAAAGGTGTGCATCCTGTTACATCTGGCCTAAAACTAACACAAAATTGTATTAAAAGGACATCCTACCAACAGTATGAGTAGTCATGGTTGTAGTAGTGTGATGGCCAGTGGTTGCTTCAGAACATAGGCGACTTGCTATAATCTATGAAACTATGAATTCTGCAATCCACCAAAAAATACTAATGGAGAATGTCTGGCCATCAGTTCATGAGCTCAAGCACACAGGTTATGAAGCAGGATAATGATCCAAACACACCAGCAAGTCCACCTCTAATGACCCCCCAAAAAGGGGAGTGGCCTAATCGAAGTCTGGACTTCAATCCAATAGAGGAGATGTGGCATAACCTTTAACAGGCTTGAAAAACCACCAGTGTTTGAATTGAAACAATTCTGCGAAAAAAGAGTGGGCCAAAATTCCTCTACAGTGATCTGAAAGACTTTCAGTTATCACAAATGCTTGTTTGCAGTTTTTGCTACCAAGTGTGAAACAATCATCATTTAAAAATTGCATTTTGTATTTAATCTTTGTGTAATATACCAATTTTCTTGACAATCGGAATCATTCACGTGTAACAAATATGCAAATAAAAAAAAAAAAAATAAAAAAAAACAGGAAGGGGGCAAATACTTTGTAAGGCACTTTACATCTTCTGTACACTTACCCACATGAACAGTAATGCAGCTGTTCGTGGATGATGTGGAGGCACTTTCCCTGTGGGAGTAGACAGAAGTAGTAGTACTTGTTCCATTTTCCTTCCCATCTGCTTTATTATTACAAAAAAACAAAAACAAAAAAACCCACAGTGTTTTACTCATGACACATTTGTTCTGTTTATGAGTTCACTCATCTCTTTAGAAAAAAAAAAAAAACAGTTGAAAAAACTTTATCCAAAAACTTTGCAGAACTTATCCACTTTTTCTCTGTTGAACAAAAATCTGCATATATATGAGTATTAACAAAGCAAACAATTGCAACTCTTTTATGCACGTTTAGCACTTTTTTTTTTTTTACAGTAAATGATGGCAGATACTAATATGCATTATACATTATATAGTATTCATTATTTATTTAATTAATTACAATTAATGAATTAAGAAGCATATCAGAAAAAAAGCAATCAATTAGCTTTTTAGATGTAGTGTAAACAGTGTAAACTTAAATTGGTGGCTATAAAGAAACTTACAAAAGAGGGAGAACAATGTGAAGGACATATGGTGGACAAAAGATGACATGAAACATGACAAGAACAAACTCCTGATAAAACTTATACTTTGTAATTACACATTTTAAATCTAATATTCTTTTGTAACCCACGATCTATTAAAGGCGCAGGGGGAGTGAAGAGGGGGGAAGTGAAAAACAAGCCGACAATGAAAGTAGAGGAGGAAAAAATAATAAGAAAAAGAATTCAATAAAAAAAGAAACATGACGAAGAAATGAGAAAAACAGGAGAACTATTTTACTGCACACAAACTCTCAGCAAAAATGTTGGGTTTAAATGTGTGGTCTCAAATTGCTAATTTATTGCAATTTATGTTTTCACTTCAAACTAGTGAGGAACCGCCTGTTTTTCTGAAATGTTGTGGAGTAACAAACTGATGAAGTATACATTCTTTAGAAATTCATATTCTCCACTATAACAAACTGTTGTTACTTGGCTGTTTCAGAAGTTCACAAAAGTCCTGGGCAAAATTGGGGTTGTTGCCCCTGAGGAAGTACATCGAACTCTAGAGCTAGGGAACCTTTAATATTATTTAAATAAGAAATACACTTACCAGCCAGCAGGGAAACTCTGAGAACACTGACTATACAGGGGAAAAATAAATAAAAATGAAATAAGTAATTAAGAAAAAAATTTATCTTTTAATATTCATCTTGATAAAGTAGGTTTTATAATAAACTATACAGAAATATAAACATCAGCTATATTTGAATTGATTATATTGATGGTGCCTGCAATTCATTCATAACCAAAAATGGTGTTCAACCACCTCACTTCTAGAACACGACAGAGCTCTATGTTTTTTTTAGCAAATTGAATACTGAATACTATTTACCATTTTACATCGGTACTGGTTTAAATATGTACACAGACTAAGCATAGCTTTATGGCTGCCTGCTTATAGTAATATTGTGTTGGTTCCCCTTTTACTGCTAAAACAGTCGTGAAACCGTCGAGCATTAACAGCATGAACTTCTGCAGCAGTTTGAGCTACAGGAGCTCGTCTGTTGGATCGGACCACACGGACCAGCCTTCGCTCCTCACGTGCACCGATGAGCCTCGTCCGCCCATGACCCTGTCGCCGTTCACCACTGTTCCTTCCTTGGAGCACTTTTGACAAGAAGTCAACAAGACAAGAGCTGCAGTTTTGGAGATGCTCTGACCCAGACGTCTAGAGGTCACAATTTGTCAAACTCACTCAAATCCTTACACTCACCCATTTTTCCTGCTTCTAACATCAACTTTGAGGAAAAAATTTTCACTTGCTGCCTAATGAATAAATCCACCCACTAACAGGTGCCATGATGAAGATCATCAGAGTTATTCACTCCACATGTTATCATTTTATAACGTCATAATCATAATAATGTTACACCTGATTCTTCCTCTAAAAAGACCACCTATAAAATGTACTTTAGGATTGGATAATAGATTGGAGAAATTGTGCAGTTTAGGACATACAGTATCTTGCATTGTGACATTTTTGTTCTCTGATTTTTGTTCTCCGTTTTCTACTTTTTCATTTTTCAAAATTCAATCAAAACACTCCTAATTTGCCTTTTTGTTTTTAAATTGCGAAAAAAAGGAAAAAAAAAGATCAGCGTACATGAACTATATACGGAAAGCGTGTGTGAATTCTGGATTCTGATTGGTCAGAAGCTGTTCATTTACAGGAACTTATAGGGTAGACACGCTACAGAAGCAGAAGATAAGGCTATTAAAAATTACACATATGCTCCATGGCATTAGACACATAAAGTGATATAAAAAAAAGTATGACGTCTTGAGTTTGACAAGTATGACCTATAGCAAAGCCTGAAATAAACCAGATAACACATTTCACTCTGTTTCCTTTTAAAGACTAGAAAATAAATTAGCAGTTTATCTCATATTCTCACTGCATTATAATGAAGCCAATCATTCCTCAAACAAGAAGTGAACAAGTTTGCTGCAATGGTTTGGCACAGCTCAGACATCCTAAAATAAGATATTTATCTTACAAATGATACTGTGATAGCAAAAAAAAAAAAAATCAAATGATCATTTATATTTATAAACTTTTAAACAATTACAAAACAAAAAGAAACTATACAAACAAAAATTATTGGGACACCTAACTTTTGTAGCCATATACACAGTAATCACTCGTTTAGCGTATTATGAACAAAAAACCGCACTAAACGCCAGCCTAAAAATGCTTTTTTTATTGTTTAAGCCGTAAATCATCCTCCCACACATTTTAAACACACACAGAAAACATTTGTAAAAATACAGTAATTATATTTATATTAATACATTTTATTATTTCAATATGGAACCCAGCCATTAGGGAGGCACAAGCCAGTGCATTCTTAGTGCCGGTCCCAAGCCCGGGTAAATGGGGAGGGTTGCGTTAGGAAGGGCATCCAGCGTAAAACATGTGCCAAATCAAATATGCGTTAGCCTACAGGGTACCGGTGGAAATTGGACTACTGTTGGCCGAAGGAGGAAAAGGAGAGGAGGAAGACGTCTACAGAGACGGCAGGGAAAGGAGCAGTGTAGGAGAGTGGAGGTTAGGGTTGGTACTTTAAATGTTGGTACTATGGTGGGTAAAGGGAGAGAGGTAGCTGATATGATGGAGAGGAGAAAGGTAGATATGCTGTGTGTTCAGGAGACCAAGTGGAAAGGGAGTAAGGCCAGGAACATTGGAGCTGGGTTTAAACTGTTTTATCATGGTGTGGATGGAAAGAGAAATGGTGTAGGGGTGATTCTGAAGGAAGAGTACAGTAAGAGTGTAGTGGAGGTGAAGAGAGTTTCTGATAGGGTGATGATCGTGAAGGTGGAAGTTGAAGGGACGATGATAAATGTCATTAGTGCTTATGCTCCACAAGTTGGCTGTGAGATGGAGGAGAAGGAAAGATTCTGGAGTGAATTAGATGAAGTGGTAGATGGTGTACCTAGGAAAGAACGGTTGGTGATTGGGGCGGACTTTAATGGGCATGTAGGTGAAGGGAACAGAGGTGACGAGGAGGTGATGGGTAGGTATGGTTTTAAGGAGAGGAATGTGGAAGGGCAGATGGTGGTAGATTTTGCTAAAAGGATGGAAATGGCAGTGGTGAACACTTATTTTAAGAAGAAGGAGGATCATAGGGTGACGTATAAGAGTGGAGGAAGGTGCACACAGGTGGACTATGTGCTATGCAGGAGATGCAACCTGAAGGAGATTGGCGACTGTAAGGTGTTGGCAGGGGACAGTGTAGCTAGACAGCATCGGATGGTGGTCTGTAGGATGGTTTTGGAGGCGAAGAAGAAGAGGAGGAGAGTGAGGACTGAAAGAAGAATAAGATGGTGGAAACTGAAGGAGGAAGAGTGTAGTGTGAGGTTCAGGGAAGAGGTCAGAGAGAGGCTCAGTGGTGTTAAGGAGGTGTTGGATGATTGGGCAACTACTGCAGGAGTGATGAGGGAGGCAGCTAGAAAAGTACTTGGTGTAACATCTGGAAATAGAAAGGAAGACAAGGAGACGTGGTGGTGGAATGAGGAAGTGCAGGAGAGCATAAGGAGAAAGAGGTTGGCAAAACAGAAGTGGGATAGACAGAGTGATGAGAAAAGTAGGCAGGAGTACAAGGAGATGCGGCAGCAGGTTAAGAGGGATGTGGCGAAAGCCAAGGAAAAGGCATATGAGGAGCTGTATGAGAGGTTGGACACTAAGGAAGGAGAAAAGGATTTGTAGCGATTGGCCAGGCAGAGGGACCGAGCTGGAAAGGATGTACTGCAAGTTAGAGCAGTAAAGGATGGAGAGGGAAATGTGTTGACTAGTGAGGAGAGTGTGTTGAGAAGGTGGAGGGAGTATTTTGAGCAGCTGATGAATGAGGAAAATCAGAGGGAAAGAAGGTTGGATGATGTGGAGTTGGTGAAGCAGGATGTAGATAGGATTAGTAAGGAGGAAGTGAGAGCAGCGATTAAGAGGATGAAGAGTGGAAAGTCGGTTGGACCAGATGACATACCGGTAGAAGCGTGGAGATGTTTAGGAGAGATGGCAGTGGAGTTTTTGACCAGATTGTTTAACAGGATTTTGGAAGGTGAGAAGATGCCTGAGGAATGGAGAAGAAGTGTGCTGGTACCGATCTTTAAGCATAAAGGAGATGTGCAGACCTGCAGTAACTACAGGGGTATTAAGTTGATCAGTCACACCATGAAGTTATGGGAAAGAGTAGTGGAAGCCAGGCTGAGAGAAGAGGTGACCATCTGTGAGCAACAGTATGGTTTCATGCCGAGGAAGAGCACCACAGATGCCTTATTTGCTTTGAGAATGTTGATGGAGAAGTATAGAGAAGGACAGAAGGAATTGCATTGTGTATTTGTGGATTTAGAGAAGGCGTACGACAGGGTGCCAAGAGAGGAGTTGTGGTATTGTATGAGGAAGTCAGGTGTGTCAGAGAAGTATGTGAGGGTGGTGCAGGACATGTATGAGGACAGTGTGACGGCAGTGAAGTGTGCAGTAGGTACGACAGACTGGTTTAGAGTGAAGGTTGGACTGCATCAAGGATCGGCCCTGAGCCCTTTCCTGTTTGCAGTGGTGATGGACAGGTTGACGGACGAGGTCAGACAGGAGTCTCCCTGGACTATGATGTTTGCGGATGATATTGTGATTTGTTGTGAGAGTAGGGAGCAGGTTGAGAAGAGCCTGGAGAGGTGGAGATATGCGCTGGAGAGAAGGGGAATGAAACTCAGTAGGAGTAAGACAGAATACGTGTGTGAATGAGAGGGAGGGCAGTGGAGTGGTGTGGTTGCAGGGAGAAGAGCTTCAGAAGGTGGAGGAATTCAGGTACCTGGGGTCAACAGTGCAAAGTAATGGAGAGTGTGTTAAAGAAGTGAAGAAAAGAGTGCAGGCAGGGTGGAGTGGGTGGAGAAGAGTGACAGGAGTGATTTGTGATAGTAGGGTATCTGCAAAATTGAAAGGAAAAGTTTATAGGACTGTGGTGAGACCTGCGATGTTGTATGGTTTAGAGACAGTGGCATTGAGTAAAAGACAGGAGGTGGAGCTGGAGGTAGCAGAGCTGAAGATGTTGAGGTTTTCGTTGGGAGTGACGAGGATGGATAATATTAGAAATGAGTTCATTAGAGGGACAGCGCATGTAGGATGTTTTGGTGACAAGGTGAGGGAGGCGAGATTGAGATGGTTTGGACATGTGCAGAGGAGGGACATGAATTATATTGGTAGAAGAATGCTGAGGATGGAGCCACCAGGTAGGAGGAAAAGAGGAAGGCCAAGAAGGAGGTTCATGGATGTGGTGAGGGAGGACATGCAGGTAGTTGGTGTAAAAGAGGCAGATGTAGAGGACAGGGTGGTATGGAGATGGATGATCCGCTGTGGCGACCCCTAATGGGAGCAGCCGAAAGAAGAAGAAGAAGAAGAAGATTATTTCAATATGAAACTCCATAAAAACTATTCCTTATACGTTTTTTTTGGTCTCCGTGAGAGACCGGGAAAATCAGCCAAACTAATTAGTTATGTGGCAAACGCACAACAAACTGGGCGGCAGATTCGAACCGCGGTAAAACGGGGGATTACTGTCATTTTTTAACAAACTATTGAAGGCAAACATTGTATTGGAGAAGAACCAAATTCATTCTATCATAACAATGCTCCTGTGCACAAAGCCAGCTCCATGAAGGTATGCTTTACATTGGTTGGAATGGAAGATCTCGAGTGGCCTGCTTTGGCTACAACTTTGGGATAAATATGAATGCTGACTGCACCTCTGGCCCGTGTAGCTGAATGAGCACAAATATCCACAAGAACACTCCAAAATCTAGTGGGACATCTTCCCAGAAGAGTGAAGGTTATTATAAGAGAAAATGGGGACCATGTACTAATCTTATCAGTTGTCCAAAAAGTTTAACCCATATAGTGTTAATATTCAGACATGTGTAGGAGTTAGGAAAGACACTTTAAGCAGAAATTTTAGCATGAATTGGTTTGCATTTTCATTTGGATCTCAATCTTATCTGTAATACATTTCAAAATATAGTAACAAAAACACGAGGTGTGAAATGATACCATGTCAAATAATAATATATAATCCCTTTTTATATCCAGCACCAGCTTTACCACACCTTCTAGACGAGAAACAAGAAACTCCAGCATAATTCTAAAATAAAACCAATATTCAGTTACAAGGTTCAGATTTAACAGTCATTTCTATTGTTATTGAGAATGATATCAGAGTTTCCACAAATTTCTCTGAAGGATGTTTTCACTGGAAAAGAAATATTTAAATATAATCCTACAGATAAGCATTCTGAATTCATGTAGCATATTAATATATAAATATTTAATTAAACAACCCTAATAAATAAATGCTATTGTATAATATTCAAATCAGTAGTAAAGATAAGTTGTTCTTAATTAGCAAGAACCTGCTAAATGTATTGATAGAATGTTGCATTTACCAAGCATTAAAGTGAGATGATGTCTCAGCATCTTGGACTTTGAGGTCTCCTTCGGTGTAGTGATAATTACTGCATCCACTGCTGCTTTTTTCTTAACATGAAACTCACAAGCTCATGCAGCTGATGGACTTTTTACATGCATTAAAATAGGTGGAGTTTGGATTTGGCCAATTACTGTTTGTGCTACTGGTAAGAATGTACAGAACATATCAGTTCTACACTGCCACAAACACCTTTCTTGTTCGAATAAGGAACACTGAAGTGAGCTAATGTAACACTTGTAAGTATAAAATGAGGGGACTAATCTGTGTCATTCGTTTCCAAACTAGTTGAATTTTTTGACACGCTTAAAAAATGTACACACTCAATGTTCAGCAGAGAACATTAATCAGACACGTTTACATTTTGCCCTGTATATACGTAAAGTCTGAAGAAAAAAAAGAATAATGTGGTTAAAGAAACATGTTAGAGCCCACAGAGTGCAGTTTGCCATGTCTAAATATCCACTTCCACTTTTTGCTTCCGTTTATCGAGCCATTGTACAGAGAGGTGACAAAACCAACATAACTGCTGTTAAGCCATAATGAGCTGCCTGGAACATCTGCTCTGCTTGAACATCAACATTTGAGTGGTATTGAAGAATAGTATCTTAACACTTCAATCCAAACTTTCACATTGAAGTGATTTTTCATATAATGACTCTGAAGGCCATTGCATATTCTAACGTTAATTCCCATTAAATTAGTTAGTAAATCCTAGATGGGGATGGAGTGGAGACCAGGAAGAGACCACACCGATTAGGATAGATGTCAACTACTAGATGGGAAGCAGATGCAAGTGCAGGAAATTGAACACAAAAACAGCCAAAGACATGAACAAACCTCATATGATCAGGGATGTACGCTGTGGCTCTGTAAGTGCTAATTAACATGAGCATGAATAAACTGAACAAATGAACATGTGATGGGAAATAATCCTGACAGAAGCAGAATAAAGGTGAACCAGCCAGATTGTACAACTGGCGATAACGAAAACAGTTTAATAAGGCAAAAAAAGTCAGTAAACTGTCTTCAAGATATCAAACAGTGGCTTTCCCAGAACTTCCTTTATGTGAATGAAGATAAGACTGAGTACATCCTGTTTAGCCCAGACTCACCCAGCAGTTCTCTTAGTTTTGGTCCTCTAACACCTCAGTTTGCACCTATCGTGCGTAACCTGGGTGTTATTTTTGACAAAAGTGTGCACTTCGATAAACAGATCAGTGCAGTAGTGAAGGCGAGCTTTTACCAGCTAAGACTCCTCAGCAAGGTCAAATCATTCTTGTCCCGAGCTGACCTTGAAAAAGCTATTCATGCCTTCATCAGCTCAAAGATTGACTACTGTAATGCTCTCTACACTGGACTTAATTAATCACTTCTCAATCGGCTTCAATTGGTACAAAACGCAGCAGCACGTCTTCTTTCCAACACCTCCAAACGCTCACACATCACCCCTGTCCTCCGCTCACTTCACTGGCTTCCGGTGCGGTTTAGGGTGGAGTATAAGGTCCTGCTGTTCGTGTTCAAGGCCATCAATGGTCTGGCCCCAGCCTACCTTGCTGAATTTGTAACGGTCTACCAACCAGCCAGAACTCTCCGCTCCTCTGGACATACCTCTCTGGTCACTCCCATGTTCAAATATAAAAAGTTTGGAGGCCGGTTTTTAAATCGCAGTTAAAAACACATTTATTTATACAAGCTTTTAACACGTAGCCCCTGATTCAACTGTTATTTTATTGTGTTGTTATATTTTGAAGTATTTTATTGTTTTTACTGGAAAGTGCCTTGTGTTCCTTTTAGCTGTTGTAAGGCACTCTATTAATACAATTTGATTATTATTATTATCATTATTATTATTATTATTATTATTATTTGTAAACAGTCAGCTGGAGGTAAAGTTTTTCACTTTCCAGCATGACCCATGCTGCATAAATAGATTTGTATCTGACATTATCCCTACCATTACATCACTACCATTTTGAATAGTGTCCCAGTCCTGGCTGTAGAGAATCCACAACCATACTTTGACATGGTTATGGCTTTCTTTGGGTTGTACCAAACATATGGTACTTTTAGATTTATGCCCCAAAACATGTAACTTGTTTTAAACAGATGATAACACATTTTGGTACAAGGTTTGAGGTGATTTAGGTGAACTTGGATGTTTTATTCGGAAAAAGGCTTTGATTTGTCCACCCTACCCTATAGCTAAAGGGTTTTGAGAATGTGTGAGAAAATATCCAACGTATAATAATAGAGAGAATGCATATATAGACCTCCATGATGACTATGAGACCATTGCATGCATATCAGTGCATAATGATGTAAAATGTTACTGAAGGTCATACTATTCTTGGTACAGAAGTAAGCATCTATGACATGACAAACAGGGGGCTGGGGTCAGTTTTGTCCAAGTGTTAGATTCATACCTGGTAGAAATACCTGGCACTTTAACTATTCAAATCTTAAATCCAGGAGCACAAATAAATCCAGCAATCACTGTCTGACAGTGTTTCTGTTAGTCCATTAATACAGCCATTTAAATAATTTTGTTTTTAAATTATAGACAATCAGTGCAATTTGTAGACAACACATAATTCATTTATCACCTAATGGTCTTCTAAACATTAGATCACTTGCACCCAAAACACTCATTGAAAAGGAGATGATCACAGAGAATAATCTCTCAGCACTCTGTCTCACTGAGACCTGGATTAAACCAGATGATTATATGGGTCTAAAAAGGTCTACACTGTCAGGATATGTTTATAAGCATGAGCCCCGTCAGACTGGTCGTGAGGGCGGTGTAGCAACCATTTATAGTGCCCTAGGACTTTTTGAGGGTTAAACAAAATATAACTAGACCGACTTATCGTTTTAATCACACATTAGACTTAATAATATTTTACACAGAAGACGTCACAAATATAGACATTTAGACACAAATATAGATATACAAATATGTAATGAATTTATTTGAAACACTTAAATTAACACTTTCCAAGTTTGTAGAATTCAAGAGTTATATTTATATTAAGTTTGTAATCTGGTGTACAGTGTAGATTTATTCATTACTAGAGACTTAAAGCACTTTTGTACGTCGCTCTGGATAAGGGCGTCTGCTAAATGCCGCAAATGTAAATGTAAATGTAGATATTGTATCTCAGAGTTATGACATCACAGACCATTACCTCATACTCTACACACTACCGGTAGAGCAGATTAGCCGTGTTTCACCACGTTATCGACTTGGTAGGACTATTGTTCTGTCCACTAAAGACAGATTCACAAATAACCTGCCTGATTTATCTCAATTTCTCACCAAACCCATAACTGATAATAATCTTGATGAAATGACTAACAACATAGACCTTATCCTCACTAGCACATTAGACACTGTTGCCCACATCCGGTTAAAAAAGGTTAGAGAACAAACACCTGCACCTTGGTATAATAGTCATATGCATGCCCTCAAGAGAACAGCACGTAATCTGCAGAGAAAATGGAGGAAAACTAAATTAGAGGTATTTAGAATTGCGTATAAAGACAATATGCTCAGCTACAGACAGGCGCTAAAATCTGCTAGAGCTGAACACCTGAGCAAACTCATAAAAAAATAATCAAGACAATCCCAGGTTCCTTTTCAATACAGTAACTAAATTAACAACAAATCAGGTATCTGAAAAATGTGTTGAATCACAGTTTAGTAGTGAGGACTCTATGAATTTCTTCTTGAAAGTATTAGAAAAACAATTGTGGCGGTCCAACCTCTGGAGCAAACTTAGGAGATCAGATTTGCTAAAAAAAACCCTACTTACTGAAAAGCTGGAAAAACTGTTTTTAGCCATTGACCCAGCAACTGTATGGACTGGTCTGAGGACATCACCAAGTAGAAGACACCATTCCCACAGTCTGTGGAGAATCATCAACTGGTTGAAAACCTGTATGTATTCTACTGTCAGTTTAAAAATAGGCCCAGTCTACCACCCACCACTTGGTCTGTAGCTAAAAACAGGTAATCAGTGATTTTAACTAGAGCAGATTCTGTGCTATGATGGGGCCTGAAACCTGCCTGAAACTCTTCAAAGATATTGTTGTCTTGTTAGTAGGAACAAAACTGGGCAGACACAATCTTTTCTAAAATAGCTTACAAAATTACATCGGCATTCAGGGACAGGCATTAAGCTGGTGAAAATCCTACTTGTCTGATCGTTACCATTTGCATGGTTAATAAACAAGCTCCAGTTTGTCCAGAATGCAGCAGCCAGAGTTCTCACAAGGTCGAGAAAATATCACCATATAACCCCAATCTTCTCATTCCTACACTGGCTTCCTGTTAAGTTTCGAATCGTCTAGAAACTACTGCTTCTTACTTACAAAACACTAAATGGTTTATCTCCCATGTTCCTCTCCAGTCTTCTAACATGCTACAATCCATCACGCTCCTTGAGATCTCAAAACTCCAGACTTCTAGTGGTTCCTAGAATAGCAAAGTCCACTAAAGGTGGTAGAACATTCTCACATTTAGCTCCTAAACTTTGAAATAGTCTTCCTGACAGTGTTCGGGGCTCAGACACACTCTCCCAGTTTAAGACGTATTTTTTTTTGCGAGTCCTACACATGACACACATCACATATCATAACCTTGTGCTCCAGAACATCTGATCACATGCACATTATCAACATGTGCTTGTAAATATAATAAACAGCAGCTAATTCTTCTCCACTGCTCCCCTTTCTCTACCCATCCCGAGGCATCCTGGGGTTGCTCCAGCTCCAGTCATGTTCCACCTTATTAGGATTATGGACCTTTAAAAAAGTAGATGCCTGCAAACATCCGGAACCATCGAGAGACGTACCAGCGGCAATTAGATTCCACTTTATGTGGAGTTTGGACATTGAACCTCTTTGGAGTGTTTAAAGGCTCTGGCATGGAGAAGCTGGTGTTGGTTCTGTGATGATCACAAATGTTGAGCTCAGTAGCTCCTGATTTCATACCTTAAGACTGTAGAAAGAACATTACTCATAATCTTACACTCCAGTGCTCATGTTAGTTCTCACTCTCCAGTGTTCTGTATTGTTTAAAGACTATAATCACACTCTTGATGTCACCCAAATGAGGATGGGTTTCACTTTTGAGTCTGGTACCTTTCAAGGTTTCTTCCTCATAACATTTAAGGGAGTTTTTCCTTGCCACAGTTGCCACAGCGGCTCACCAGGGATAAATACACACCATTCACCTTTACTGTTAAATTCTGTAAAACTGTTTTGAGACAATGTCTGTTGTGAAAAGCGCAATAGAAATAAACTTGACTTGACTAGACATTACATGAACTGAACTGCCACATGAACTTGGCATGCACAAAGAGTGGTGTATGTGTGTTGTTTTATATATATATATATATATATATATATATATATATATATATATGGTAAAATCCATATGCATTTTAATAGGACTAATAGAACAAACGTAATCCAATAACCAATAATTACAAACTTAATGCAGTAAGTCCGATACACATCAAGGCAGTCCGCTAAGCGAACAAATAAAATAAAAAACCCACAATATGTGAGAAATAGAAACAAAGCTTAGTAGACAATGGAATAAAAGCATGAAGTATAGGAGACGGCTTGGTACACACTGAGAAGCACAATACTTTGAAGACAGTGAGGCATTAGCATAGCATAAGAAGGCTACAAACAGGAAGTGACCCTTGACCCGGAGGTGTTTGGATGACGGTTACCTCTATGGAGCAGAGGGGAAACAGCAGTGGTGGGCCATCAGGGCCAGCAAAGCCGTCTCTGCTGGCTTAAACACTATCAGAAGCACTGACCTACATTTACAACCTAAATTCTAATATTTGTTCCATAAAATTTTATTAATTTATTCCTGACAGTTTATTCTCTTCATTTCGTAGCGTTTCTCTCGGCTGCACTGCTTCCAGTACGTGTATGTGGACGTTAGATTTTTTTGTACAATCAGATTTTAGCCTCTATGTGCTGCCATGTGAATGTTATCTGCCCAGGGCCTTCAATGTCTGTTCTGCTGGCTTTTTACCTGAGTCTCTATTAGAAATAAGTGTGTTTCTTTAACCAATCAGATTTCAAATTCGCCTCACAGGGCAGTTAGTTGGCCCAGAATAGCATCATCATTTGTCCGTCCTCTGATTGGTTGGTCAGAGGGAAACTGTTACAGCCAAGTTCAAATGGTAAAACATGTGTGTAGCTCTGCACACATTAATACATCTGAGTAAGACTTTTTATGCCTACAGAGGTAGAGAAATTGACATACTTTAAAATAGATTTTTAAGAAAAGCTAGACATGGTGAGGAGTTCGGCCAACCCCGAAACTAGCTAGCTTGTCTCAGCGCGGGAAAGGGTTTGTTCTCCACTTCCAGACCAGTGAACACGAGCGGTACCACTGGATTACAGCATACACAGAAATGGAGACAACTAGGAAAAATACACACATAAAGACTGAGACCGATGACAAGACAGAAGTTTGCCACTGTGCTGTGTGGGCTTGCCCATTTCATGGTCAGCACAGGGGGTCATTTCTGACATTGCTCCTAAATGTGAAGTTAATTAGAATCACTAAATTAATGACAAGAACAATAATTATAGAAGTAATTTTATGTTTCCAAAACTATTTTCAAAATAAAAAGGTTTATATGGTTTGCATGTATATCAATGCTATAATTGAAGCTATGAAGCCAAAATCAATAAAATAAAAACATTTACACAGGGCAATCTTGTTTTAAAGCTGTAAAGCATTCCAAAGTAAATTGATGTTCATAAGACTGATTCAATTTAGCAGAAAGATAGGAAAACATGGATTAAATAAACAATTCACAATATATAAAAGTTAAAGTAATAAAGAAAATCCTACAGGTAAAAATAATTTCTAGGCTATGCAAGATTCTAAAAGACTGCAAAAAAATGAGTAGACATTGCATAGCTGTTTACGGATTATGATTGTTTAAATACGATGTATTTTGTAACTACTGTAATTGTAAATAATAATAAGATATATGTGTAGGAAAGCATTCAGAAAGTAAAACCAAAAGTTATATATGAATGCATGAGTCCTGAGGAAGGAATACACTGATTTAAATTTCCATGTAAATCTATCATTTACAATGATAATATCTTAACAATGGAAAGCTATGATCTAATTTAACTCTAATTTGTTACTGGACTGTGAATACTGCACTCTACCATACACAATTCTCATAGATGTCTGTATCCACATAGTCATTGCCCACATCACTTCTTTGTTCATCCGAATCAACTTTATAGTTGTCATCATCTGAGTTTTGAAAATCCTCCTCCTGCTGGAAAACTGTTTCTGCATTTTGTTCAACATCATCTTTGTCCATCTTATTCTCTCCTTGGGGACTCTCGTAAATGCTGTCAGCACTTCCAACTTGATGGAATCGAAATGTACACAAATGTATAGGTTAATGTTCTATATATTAAACTTCAACACAAATAATGCAAATAATTACAGGAAGATAGACAGTGATTATCAAAATGAAATACAGTATAACCTTGATAATCGCGACCCTTGTGACCTTGACCTTAATTATTATAATATTCATTCAAAGTGGTAAATAAAACATTTATAAAAACTTGTTGAGTTTTTCAGTACAGTACAATTCCCCTTGAAAAATGAACCATCAAAAGGTGAGTCAAAACTTTTTTTTGCTACTCACGAGGGGTCATAGAGCGTAACCACCACGAGTATTTGTTTAATCTCTTAATGGTAACTTGTGCAATGTCCGCAACTATAATGGTCTTTGGGGTTTGTGACGCATGCTTTAGGCTTCATTGCGTGCACCTCCGGGTCGAAGGGCCATCTTGTGCCCAGCACTTTCGGCATGGCAGCCATTTTTCTTCTGTATTTACTTATTTACATATTTTCTGTATCATTTTCTGACACTTGCTGCCAGATTGTCTCTTTGTCTACCTTCCTCCAGAGATGTATTTTGCCATTGTTCCTGCTTTCCTTTCTGTTGCTGACATCGTTTGGATGGCTGTGTATAACTGTGATGATTCTGTACCTGCCTTCACCTGATTGCTTTTATTTTTGGCTCTTGGATTTTCAGACTCTGTTTTTGAACTCTGCTGCTTAGGTCTAGTCTGCCATACTCTGTTTCTGACTTTTGACCACTTGTGCTCAATTAATCAGACACATTTTTCTGCCTGGATTGTTTGTGTTCGTTTCCTGTCATTAAAAGACTTATTTTACTCCTGTCTGCCCTGCATTTGTACCTTAAAGTAGTTTGTTTGCAGACTCACCGGCAGATATAGCTTAACCTTTCGCTAATTAAAGTTGCTAATACTTCCTCCGAAAAAACTAAGCAAACATGACCTCCTACACATACACATATTAAAAAAAAAAACATTTATGTGGAGTACTGCAGTACTGTGAGTATTTGTGGTATAAAACAAAAATAGATTATTTACATTTTCAAAGGCAGTAATTTTTTTTTTATATAGTGAAACTCACGCTGCATAGCATTTGTGTTATTTAGCCGACCCTCTCTTGTTTGCTGCTTCTTCACAAAGTAAATGATGACTGGAACTAGGAGGAGAAGCAGTCCTGCTGTCACTCCAACAACAATGTACGGAGCTGGAGATGCTGAGAGAGAAATCATCATCATCATCATTAATATTATTTAGCTTTTCCAAAGTAAAACTGCAGAACAGAAAATGGCAGAGCGTTTTATTTTACTCTACCTCTCACAGTGATGACCAGGAGCTCAGTGGCAGTGGAAGTAACGGTACGCGAAGACACGCTAACTTCATAAATACAGCTGTAGTTTCCCTGATGGACAAAATTTGCCTCAGGAAACTGAAAGATGGCTGAGTGTTCATGAGCTGACTGAGTTCTGGTGATATTGTATCCACTAAACATCAAGTGAAAAGAACCTCCTGGATACTGAGGTTTAGTGGAGCAGATGATGGAGAAGCTGTAACCCTTTGTCACATCTGGTCCATCAGACCCCCAGTGGAATAAACCACCGGCAGTACTGAAGGAGATATTGGGCTGCAGCAGGTTCACTACAAAACAACAAACAGGGTCAAATGTTGTCTGTTACTAGCAAAAAAAACCTGAAAGTCTACTTGTGGAAAATCTGATGAAGTTGCTCACGGCTGTGTAACGCACACACTTTATCACCCCATATAATCATATATTGCTGATGTTTATGTAACATTCTTGGTTAGAGTTTATAGTGTTATTACTTCATAGCATTAATGAGGTAAATCTGTAAACATAGTGATTGACACTCAGAAACTAAATATCTGATTTCTGTAATTACATGGCAAGCTTTTTCAATTAAAATAAAGAGGGATATATATGATACAGAGAGAAAGATGTAGTTTTTTTTGAAGAGTCTAAACTGAGTTTATGTTCTGCCAAATTCAAATCAAATCAAATTTCATTTGTTACATACACATACATACAGGGTACGACATGCAGTGAAATGCTTTTTTACGATGGTCCGGCATGAGGGAATAGGATGGGGAGAAAAATAAAACAAAGAAAAAGAAGGCAGATACATAAAGTATAGAAACTATATAAAATATTAGAATATATAAAGATATATGAGATATGTGTGAGGAAAAAGATGTATATACAAAATATGCTTATGGCAGTAAACAGTAAAACAGTAAACAATTTAAGGTGGTTTATGTGATTGTCCTTAAAGTGTCCGTGTGCGGTATGGTGTGGTATAAAGTGTCCGTGTGCGGTATGGTGTGGTATAAAGTGTCCGTGTGCGGTATGGTGTGGTAAAAAATATAAAGTGCACTGTGCTGTGCGAGTCCAGAGTTTAAAGTGTCGTAGTGCGAAAAGAGAGACATGTGCAGAGAAAAAGTGTGATGATGGAGAGAATGAGCCAGTTTTTAGATCCTGGGTGTTTCCTGGTTTAAACTCCGAATGGCCTGCGGGAAGAAGCTCCTCCTCATTCTCTATGTGTTTGCTTTCAGGGAGCGAAAGCGTTTCCCTGAATGCAACAAAGAAAAGAGTCCATTGTTGGGATGGCTGAGGTCCTTCATCTTTTGGAGTCCCATTGATGTTTAGCGGTTGTTATGACCACCCCTGCTTCGTGCTGAAATCCACTATCAACTCCTTAGTCTTGCTGACGTTCAGGAGAAGATTGTTCTCCTGGCACCATCTCGCCAGGTTTTTATCCTCCTGTTGGTAGGCCGTCCCGTCGTTGTTGGAGATCAGGCCCACCACAACAGTGTCTTCAGCAAACTTGGTTGTGGAGTTGGAAGTGGCCACACAGTCATATGTGTACAGTGAGTACAGCAGGGGGCTCAGAACACAACCCTGGGGAGCTCCAGTGCTGAGGGTGAGGGTGGATGAGGTGCGTTTGTCCACCCGTACGGCTTGTGGTCTGTCTGTCAGGAAGTTAGGGATCCATTGGCACAGCGACAGGCTGAGTCTCAGGACCTCCAACTTAGAGGTGAGTGTGGAGGGAATTATGGTGTTAAATGCTGAACTGTAGTCAACAAACAGCATCTTTGTATAATTCATATTTCTGTGGTCCAGGTGACTCATCGTAGTTGGAGGAGATGAGCAATGGCGTCCTCAGTAGAACGATTCTGATCGTACGCAAACTGTAATGGGTCCAGTGTGTCTGGTAGTGAGGCAGTGATGAAGTCTCTGACCAGCCTCTCAAAGCACTTCATCACTACAGAGGTCAAGGCTACATGGCGATAGTTGTTCAGGCAGGTGGGCTGGGGTTTCTTTGGGACAGGAACAATGGTGGACTGTTTGAAACATGAGGGGACTGTTCCAGTGGGAGGTTGAATATCTCAGTGAACACCGGTGCTAGCTGGTCAGCGCAGGATTTTAGAACCAGGACTGTGATGCCATCTGGTCCAGCTGCCTTCCTGGTATTCATTTTCTTGAATGCCCTCCTCACGCCATGCTCCGAGATGCAGCCTCGAAACGAGCGTAAAAGGTGTTTAGCTTGTCTGCCAGAGAAGCGTCCACATTCATCATTCTAGAAGATGGTGTTATATAGTCCGTGATTGTTCTTAGTCCCTGCAGAGTGGCCACTGAATGGTCATTCCAGCCTTTGTTTGTAAACAGGCATGAGGAAGATGGCTGCATGGTCCAATTTCCCAAACGGTGGACGTGATTGTGCCTTGTAGCTGTTCTTGAATGGTGTGTAACAGTGGTCCAGTGTCCTTTCGCCTGGGGCAGGTGATGTGTTGATGAAAGTTCGGTAGTGCGCGCTTGAGGTTGGCATTGTTAAAATCTCCCACCACAATGAGCGCAGCGTCCCGATGCTGTGTTTGGTAAAGTGTTATTGTCTCATGTAAATCCCATACTGCAGTGTCTGTGTCCACTTGAGGTGAAATATAAACGGCACTGACTATGACAGAGCTGAATTCCTGAGGTAGATAAAAGGTCCGACATTTGATGGTAAGTAGTTCCAGGTTTGGTGTGCAGGAGCGTGAAAGGGGAACAATGCTTGCGCTGTTGCACCAGTGGTTGTTCACTATCAGACACAATCCCCCTCCTCTTGACTTCCCGGACTCCAGTGTTCTGTCCATGCGGTAAACCGAGAAAAACTCGGCTGGCTGGATGGCGTGGTCTGGTACCACTGGGTTCAGCCATGTCTCGGTGAAGCAGAGAAGGTTGCAGTCCCGAATGTCTCACTGGAACTTGACCCTTGCCCTGAGGTCATCAAGCTTGTTCTCCAGTCACTGAATGCTGGCTAACAGGATACTAGGTAAGGGAGCGCGGTACGGGTCGCCTCCCTCAGGATTTTGCTCGGCCAGCATGGGTCCGGGTTTAAAAACGGCGAAAGGTAAGTGCATTGTACACCAATAGATATGAGTGTCCCTGTCATATCTAATGATGTCCATCTTGTGTAGATGGAACTGTAAATAATTAAATAAAAGTATAAAATAAACAAAAAAAGAGAAACAGTAGCCAGAGCAGTCATGATGGCAGCCAACCTCACCGGTGCCATCCTGTGTTATTCCCAAGTCTTCCTCTATAACTTCACAGGTGCTTTGTGAAATATTCAAAGCTCTTGCTCTCCTTCCTTAAACCTAAAATCAGGGGCTTCTCAGCCTCTGCAGCAAGCAGCAATGGTGCTTCGCTGGAGCAGCTTGCGAGCCAGTGTGTGCTTCAAGTGTTTGCTTTTAAATTTTTTGTACATTCCTCTGCTCAACATTTTTTTGTGATGTTGATTTTTTGTAAAAAGCATTTGTCTTGTGTTAATTGGGTCCAGTAAATGGAGCAGTGCAAGCAGGCGTACTGCCAGGTGAGTTTAAACGGGGGCTTACTGTTGAATTTGCCTGACTTTTCTCTTTCATTTTTTCTACAAACTGATGTGTCAGACAGTGGTGCTTTGTCCTAGCTGGTGAAAGGGGAAGTGTGTCCTACGTTTTTGCATCAGTGAGAAGATCCCAAATAAGGAGTCCAAGTACAGTACCACCAAGAAGGAGTGTGTTATTCCTCAATCTTCAATTCTACCTGCTGGGGTTCTGTGTTTTTACTCTCTGCTTTAAACCGGTTTTGAAGGTGTAATAAAACCGGTGGTTAAAATAAATATTAAAGCTAAGTTAATGTTCTTTCTGTCTCCCAAGTTTTTCCCCACATCCTTAGTATTGAATAGCCTTTATTTCACTGTCAGGAACTCGAGCTGCGTCAAAAAAATAAAGTGTGGTTCTACCCCCGCTCTTGCTGAGGCGAAGCGGCGCTGGCCCTTTCTCCAACCTCACCTGCTTGGTCCAGCACTCGCTCGCAGGCTCAGAAACCCCCTGCAATGAGAGCATTAGCTCTGCCTCTCTTCCTCTGAGGGGGTGCACTTTGCAAGCTAGGCTGGAGGAGCTATAGAGTTAGGGGTGGAGCTAGGCGGATTCCCAAGAGTGACTGCGCACATTCGGTCCGCTTTCGGTGCAGTTTCTTTGCACATTCTGCAGCACAAAAAGAGGCAACTCTGGCTCACTCTCTCAGAAATGTCCAACAGAGATGAGAAAACAGGTGGTCCAGCAGTACCTCCCACACCTCTCTCATGGGGCTGTACAGAAATGGAGCATTGCATCTTGCACTCACCCTGTCAGGGATCCTGCGTGGGAAAAAGCCCTGTGAAGTGACACATCTGAGGACTGTCATCTTCAATAAGAGGGCTACGGCGAAAAAGTCATGATAGGACATTCTGGGAATCTGGCCGTGAAGGGGCGCATTGCACCGCAGTATCCGGTGCCCGCCCTGCCCCCTCAGGGACCTGTTCCCTTCAGTCCTTGCACAGCCAGTTCCAGCAAACATCCTCCTTTGTCTCCACCTGGTCTCGTAGTGGTCCAGGAGAACTCCTAGAGTCACTTCAGGGCACTGCCCCGGCTCTAGGCACACCAGAGGTCAGTCTCAAGAGACTGATACCCCCAAGAGACTTACTGGCAGCCTGGAAAGCACTGCCAGACGTGTCTTTGTGGGTCCTGCCCACTGTAGAGGGAGGCTACTTGATTCATTTCGAAGTCTTTTCCGCCCCGTTTCGACAAGGTTTTTCCCACTCTGGTGGGAACCCAACAGGCTCTGGTCACAGAACGAGAAGTAAACACTCTCCTGAGAAAGGAGGCCATTGTGGTTGTCCCTCCATCAGAACAAGAGTCCGGGTTCTATAGCCGGTACTTCATAGTTTCCAGAAAGGACTGTGGGTTGCGTCCTATTTTGGATCTTCATCAGCTGAACCACTTACGTGTGAGACTTAGGATGCTGCCCTTTAAGCAGGTCATGCTTAAAATCAGATCCAAGGACTGGTATGTCATGGTAGATCTAAAGGGTGTGTACTTTCATGTATCCATCCTACTTTCACACAGGAAGTTCCTGAGGTTCGCTTTCTGGGCTGAAGCTTACTAATACTGGGTTCTTCCGTTTGGACTTGCTCTTTCACCTTGTACCTTCACAAAATGTGTGGATGGGGCTTCGACTGACAGCCGGGAAGAGTGTGCTTTCTCCATTACAGAGAACCACCTATCTCGGTGTCATATGGGATTCGACTAATTTGCGGGCGCAGCTTTCCCCTGCCTGCTATGTGGTTATCCTTACGGCTGTCAGGAAGTTTAAAGTAGGGCGCTGCTTCCCGGAGTTCTGGAAAGAGTTCACCGGGACAGAGTCCGTCTCCTCCTGGTAGCTCCAAGGTGGCCAAGCAAACCATGGTTCATGGACCGGGTAGCTCTCCTCGAGCACCCTCCATGGGAGATTCCTTTGAGAAAGGATCTTCTTTCCCAGCTTGGGGGTCTCATATTTCAACCCCTTCCGGGGCTGTGGAGGCTGTGGCTGTGCCTCTTGAAAAGGCACAGCTCTGAGGTTCTGGTTGCTCCACCGAGGTGGTCCACTCCAGAGCTCCCTCCATGAGGAGGTTGTATGCTGCCAGGTGGCATCTGTTCTGCTCATGGTGTGAGCACCACCAGCTGGATCCAGTCCACTGACCAGTTGGTTCAGTGCTGGATTTCTTCCAGGGACAGTTCACCAAGGGGTTGGCTCCATCTACCCTAAAAGTCTACGCGTCTGCCATTTCGGCTTATCATGCCCCTTGACCAGGCAATCTCTGGGCGGAGACCCTATGGTAACGCATTTTCTTCCATGGCACCTGGAGGCTTAGGTTACAACCTAGAGTGCCTGGGTGGGACCTGCCTGGCATTTTGGGGGTTCTGTCTGAGCCCCCCTTTGAACCTTTTGCCAAGGCATCTTGGAGGCACCTTTCCATCAAGACCATGTTCTTGATGGCCATCTGCACTATGAAGAGAGAGGAGGACTTGAAGGCCCTTGCAGACCCCTTGCAGACCCCTCCTTCCTGGAGTTTACCCTAGGTTTTGCTAGTGCCTTTTTGAACTTTCATACGGGTTACATACCCAAGGTGCCCTCAGTCATCCCACAAACTTTAAGATTACAGGCACTTTATCCTCCTCCATTCCAGGCCCCAGACAAGGAAAAAATGGACCAGCTCTCTCGGGTACTGGACACCTACGTCCACAGAACGAGTCCTTGGTGAAAGACTGAGCAGGTGCTTGTCTGCTACGTCCCTCCCAATAGAGGCCTCACTGCTAATTAGCAGATTCTGAGCAGGTGGATTGTTGATGCCATCACATCTTCTTTTGAGTCCTCTGGTCTCCCCGGTCCCATCTGTGTCAGAGCTCACTTCACCCAGAGTGTGGCTGTCTCAAAAACACTCGTTCCCAAGCGTTTCGACACAGCTTGAGTTCCTGAGAGGAAATGTCTCTAGGTTACATATGTAACCCTAGTTTCCCGAGGGAACGAGGCGCTGCGTCTGTATGCCATGCCTCCCGAGTCCCTGCAGCACTTCTTTCTCCCTTACAGAAGCTGGCACTGCTCTCATGAGTTTTATATGGAGGTCACGACCAGGAAGTAGGGTCTTGACCTCCCAGTCACCCCACCAGTGACGGCCAGCGTCCATTTTTGACTAATTACACACATTATTTCAGAACGTGAACAATCGGGGCACGTTCCCAAAGCGCTTCAACGCAGTGTCTTGTTCCCTCAGGGAACTAGGGATAGATAGGTAATCTAGACACGTTCTCAGATATACATTATAGCACAGTGAAATTCTTTTTTCCTCATATTCCAGCTTTCTCAGAAGCAATGGTCAGCCATGATACAGTGCCTCTGGAGCACAGAGAGTTGGGGCCTTGCTCAAGGGCCAAAGGAACCTTCTGATCAGTAACCCAGCAACTTAACCACTGAGCTACCATTACCAATCCTGATACTAAATTTCCTTCCTTACAAATCATTTGGAAATTGTTATAAGAGCAACCTAGGGGATAATACACCTTCTTTATCCCATTTCACCATAATTCATTATTTCCCAATTTAGTTGAGTGTTTTTCTTGTTGATAGAGAAGTATAGAGAAGGACAGAAGGAATTGCATTGTGTATTTGTGGATTTAGAGAAAGCGTACGACAGAGTGCCAAGAGAGGAGTTGTGGTATTGTATGAGGAAGTCAGGTGTGTCAGAGAAGTATGTAAGGGTGGGGCAGGACATGTATGAGGACAGTCTGACGGCAGTGAAGTGTGCAGTAGGTACGACAGACTGGTTCAGGGTGAAGGTTGGACTGCATCAAGGATTGGCCCTGAGCCCTTTCCTGTTTGCATTGGTGATGGACAGGTTGATGGACGAGGTCAGACAGAAGTCTTCCTGGACTATGATGTTTGCAAATGATATTGTGATTTGTGGTGAGAGTAGAGAGCAGGTTGAGAAGAGCCTGGAGAGGTGGAGATATGCGCTGGAGAGAAGGGGAATGAAAGTCAGTAGAAGTAAGACAGAGTACATGTGTGTGAATGAGAGGGAGGGCAGTGGAGTGATGCGGTTGCAGGGAGAAAAGGTGGAGAAGGTGGAGGAGTTCAGGTACCTGGGGTCAATAGTGCAAAGTTAAGGAGAGTGTGTTAGAGAAGTGAAGAAAAGAGTGCAGGCAGGGTGGAGTGGGTGGAGAAGAGTGACAGGAGTGATTTGTGATAGTAGGGTATCTGCAAGAATGAAAGGGAAAGTTTATAGGACTGTGGTGAGACCTGCTATGTTGTATGGATTAGAGACAGTGGCATTGAGTAAAAGGCAGGAGGCAGAGCTGGAGGTAGCGGAGCTGAAGATGTTAAGGTTTTCGTTGGGAGTGACGAGGATGGACAAGATTAGGAATTAGTTTATTAGAGGGACACATGTAGGATGTTTTGGTGACAAGGTGAGGGAGGCGAGATTGAGATGGTTTGGACATGTGCAGAGGAGGGACATGAATTATATTGGTAGAAGAATGCTGAAGATGGAGCCACCAGGTAGGAGGAAAAGAGGAAGGCCAAGGAGGAGGTTCATTAATGTGGTGAGGGAAGACATGCCGGTAGTTGGTGTGAAAGAGGCAGATGTAGAGGACAGGGTGGTATGGAGACGGATGATCCGCTGTGGCGACCCCTAATGGGAGCAGCCGGAAGAAGAAGAAGAAGAAGAAGAAGAAGAAGAAGAAGTTGAGTGTTTTTCTCTTTCCATAATAGTAACAGCAGATTACTGGACTAGTCTCTGTGTTAGTTTGTTAGTAAAGTCATTTAAATAATACTTTGTGTCATGTGTCATAGATGCATGAAAACAGAAACAAAAGGGTAAGAAAATTTCTTAAAGGTTAGCAACAAAACAAATCCAAATCGACAGGCAAAATTCTAATGTGAAACAGGCAGAAGTCAGGTGATTGGCAAACAACAATATAAGGGTAAAGCAAAAAATAGAAAACAACAAAATTAGTTAAAAATACAGAAAAATGTACAACATGAAACAATGAACAGAAACAGCTCTGTAAACTACATCAAACTGTACACATTACTGGACAAAGACATGATGGAAACAAAGGGCTATTTACACACACATAGAACTAACATGGAATTGGGAACAGCTGTGAATGAATGAACACGTAAACACTAGGATAATGGCAAGACGGGTGAAATAACATGGCAATGAATATGTCAGATTTGGAAGTGCACTAGTGATGTTTTCTGGTGATGTAGGGATTTAATCTGACACCATGTAAAAAATAGACAGTACAAATTATTTGGACAGCAGATAAAAAGACATTATGTCATAAAACTATTCAGTATAACATCCTGTCTGCACTCACCCACAGTAATGCTAATGGAGCTGCTCCTGGATGAAGTGGAGTTATTTTCCCTGTATGTGTAATCACAGGTGTACTCGCCCTGATGTGAAGCTTCTACAGTCAGAGTAAATGTTGTTGTAGACTCTGCAGTTTGATTCTTTATTGATGTTCCATTTTTATATAAACTGAAGTCTACAGAGATGCATGGTGTGGAACATCTGAACTGAAGTTCTTCTCCAATTGATACCACAGAGTTTGGAGAGATCCGAGTCAATGTAGGAGCCTGCATGTCTAATCAAATGGAAAACTATTTAGTAAATTAGTAAATATCAATATTTAAATAAGGTATTAGATTTAAAAAAAAAAAAAACCTTACTTGAGCACACGACTCCAGCATCTTCATGGTGTCCACAGTTCTCTACACCAAATCCTCTGTGTGAGCACTGATCTATGTAGCTCTCAGTTCCATTACACTGAACATCATCCAGCCAGGTTGGTTCAGTTCCCTGACCAAAGTGAGCATTACGAGGAACACTGACGGCTTTACCACATCCAAGCTGCCTACACACCACCTCTGCATCCTTTAAGTCCCAGTCATCATCACACACTGTTCCCCACTGGGCTTTGTGCTGGATCTCCACTCGACCACAACAGTTACTCAAACCATTCACCAGCCGGATCTTATTATGGACTGATTTATTATATTTAAAAGAGAACATTTTTTTAATGACTTATTATTCAGTTAATCAGTACTTCTCATAATCTAAAAAATCTTTAAAATAATTATACTCACCCACAGTAATGCTAATGGAGCTGCTCCTGGATGAAGTGGAGGATGTTTCCCTGTATGTGTAATCACAGGTGTACTCGCCCTGATGTGAAGCTTCTACAGTCAGAGTAAATGTTGTTGTAGACTCTGCAGTTTGCTTCTTTATTGATGTTTCAGTTTTATATAAACTGAAGTCTACAGAGATGCATGTTGGGCTGGGTGTGGAACATTTGAACTTAAGAACTTCTCCAACTGAGACCACAGAGTTTGGGGAGATCTGAGTCAATGTAGGAGCCTGCATGTCTAATAATAAGGAAATATATTAAATTATTTGTAAATATATTTACTTTCATACAGATATTGAGTCAATGTAGGAACCTGCATGTCTAATCATGCAGAATAAATATTTAATAATTATGTTAATGTAAATGCTTTAATAGGGTTTTGGGAATAAATTAAATAATAACTTACTTGAGCACACGACTCCAGCATCTTCTTCATGTCCACAGTTCTCTATTCCAAATCCTCTGTGTGAGCACTGATCTATGTAGCTCTCAGTTCCAGTGCACTGAACATCATCCAGCCAGTTTGGTTCAGTTCCCTGACCAAAGTGAGCATTATGAGGAGCACTGACGGCTTTTCCACATCCAAGCTGCCTACACACCACCTCTGCATCCTTTAAGTCCCAGTCATCATCACACACTGTTCCCCACTGGGTTTTGTGCTGGATCTCCACTCGACCACAACAGTTACTCGAACCATTCACCAGCCGGATCTTATTATGGACTGATATTATATTTAAAAGGGAACATTTTTATTAATGACTGATTATTCAGTTAATCAGTATTGCTCATAATCTATAAATTTTTTTAAATAATTATACTTACCCACAGTAATGTTAATGGAGCTGCTCCTGGATGAAGTGGAGTTACTTTCCCTGTATGTGTAATCACAGGTGTACTCGCCCTGATGTGAAGCTTCTACAGTCAGAGTAAATGTTGTTGTAGACTCTGCAGTTTGCTTCTTTATTGATGTTCCAGTTTTATATAAACTGAAGTCTACAGAGATACATGTTGGGCTGGGTGTGGAACATCTAAACTGAAGGACTTCTCCAATTGATACCACAGAGTTTGGAGAGATCCGAGTCAATGTAGGAGCCTGCATGTCTAATAATAAAGAAAACTATTTAGTAAATTAGTAAATATAAATATTAAAACAAGATATTTGAATAAAAAATTTAAAAAATTGTACTTGAGCAAACGACTCCAGCATCTTCTTCATGTCCACAGTTCTCTACTCCAAATCCTCTGTGTGAGCACTGATCTATGTAGCTCTCAGTTCCAGTACACTGAACATCATCCAGCCAGGTTGGTTCACTTCCCTGACCAAAGCGAGCATTATGAGGAGCGCTGACGGCTTCACCACATCCAAGCTGCCTACACACCACCTGTGTATCCTTTAAGTCCCAGTCATCATCACACACTGTTCCCCACTGGGCTTTGTGCTGGATCTCCACTCGACCACAACAGTTACTCGAACCATTCACCAGCCGGATCTTATTATGGACTGATATTATATTTAAAAGGGAACATTTTTATTAATGACTGATTATTCAGTTAATCAGTATTGCTCATAATCTATAAAAATTTTTAAATAATTATACTTACCCACAGTAATGTTAATGGAGCTGCTCCTGGATGAAGTGGAGTTACTTTCCCTGTATGTGTAATCACAGGTGTACTCGCCCTGATGTGAAGCTTGTACAGTCAGAGTAAATGTTGTTGTAGACTCTGCAGTTTGCTTCTTAATTGATGTCCCAGTTTTATATAAACTGAAGTCTACAGAGATGCATGTTGGGCTGGGTGTGGAACATCTGAACTGAAGGACTTCCCCAACTGATACCACAGAGTTTGGGGAGATCCGAGTCAATGTAGGAGCCTGCATGTCTAATCAAACAGAAAATATGTAAGAATGTATTACTTATACACATGGGCATAAATTTCATTTAACAGTAGGGGGGACAATAAATATAAAATTTCTCATGAGCAATTTTTGAAGGGGGACACAAATAATACAGTCAAATTGTACTTACAGTATAAAGACACAGTGTCCCCACAGTGAAAATCTTTGTTTCTATCATTATTATTGTTGCATGGAGACTGTGTCAAATACAATGGTAATTCAAACTGCTTTACATAAATTAAGTAAAACTATCATAAAAAAATAATCACAACAATAAAAACAAGGAATTAAAATAAAGGTTTAACATTTTATTTACAAATGAATTAAGACACTTAATAACAGAATAGAAATTGATTATAAAAATACAGTGGGGTGAGTTCGGATGTAGCACAGTGATCATTTAGTAAATGCACAGATGAACAATATGTTAATTGTGGCCGTTAATGTTAAATTAACTTTATACCCAGTCGTCCCAAATAAAACACTGCATGTGAAACGGCTTTGGTGTGTTAGTGTCAGTGCACTATACTACAAGCTACTGTAAACAAGCTAACGTTCACTAGATACGTCATATTTTAATCGCTAATAGAGCAGATTCATGGAAAATTACATCGCTAATCAGCATTTTTGCCGCAACTAATTTATGAATGAGTCTGCATCAAATACATTAAAGAGAATCGCTTTATTTAAAGTGAATAAATTACACTAGTTAATGGAGTTGAACATTAATTGAGCCGCAGACACACACCTGACTCGTGTGTGTAGAGTAGATGAGATGAACTGGGAAAGCAGGCAGTGGGTCAAACCTCTGTGAGGAAGAGGAGGGGGAACTCAACTGTTTCTAAATGCACAATTATTTATGTATACATACGTATATTTTTTAATATAATAGAGAATACATATAATAGAGAGTGCGATTTTTTAAAATAATCTTTTTTTGGGGGAGACAACCCTCGGATGGGAGGGGGACATGTGCCGGGATTTACGCCCATGCCTATATATGCTTAAACAGCTCATTGTAATGAAAAAAAAAAACAATAATAATAACTTACTTGAGCACACGACTCCAGCATCTTCTTCATGTCCACAGTTCTCTACTCCAAATCCTCTGTGTGAGCACTGATCTATGTAGCTCTCAGTTCCATTACACTGAACATCATCCAGCCAGGTTGGTTCAGTTCCCTGACCAAAGCGAGCATTATGAGGAGCACTGACGGCTTTACCACATCCAAGCTGCCTACACACCACCTCTGCATCCTTTAAGTCCCAGTAATGATCACACACTGTTCCCCACTGGTCTTTGTGCAGGATCTCCACTCGACCACAACAGTTACTCGAACCATTCACCAGCCTGATCTGATTATAGACTGATTAATTATATAAACAAATAAGGTTTTTATTAGTGACTGGTTAAAAAAATTATATATTTTTATTTTATTAATGACTGATAAAAAAAAAAGCCGATGGGTGTGCAGAAAAGTTTAAACTTAAGAATGCAGGGCTTGTATAATATCAATTTAATAACTTATTAAAAAACTTATTTTCTAACTGAGCTACAAAGCTTAATAATAATAATAATAATAATAATAATAATAATAATGCATTTTATTTCATGGCGCCTTTCAAAACACCCAAGGTCACCTTACAGACAATAGCTTGTTGATAAGCACATTCCTTGCAATGGCTAATAATTTAGTATTACATATATACAATATAAATGATTTAAAGATTATACACACAGACATACATACAGACTTAAATAAGATAGTAGGCAATGAGTAAAGGCATCTGTCTTAAAAAACTTATGGACAGAGTTGCAGGAGAAATGGGTAGACTAAACCAGTTCTGAAATAGACTGGCAAACTTCATTTATAGCTGATATTTTTTTTTATTTCAGTTATTTCCACATCTCTTGCCTGCAGACAAACCCTCTTTTCTTCCTTTTTCTTCTCAGATGTCACACCAAGTACCTTTCTAGCTGTCTCCCTTATCACTTCTGCAGTAGTTGCCCAATCATCCAGCACCTCTTCACCACCACCGAGCTCCTATCTGACCTCTTCCCTGAACCTCACACTACACTCTTCCTCCTTCAGTTTCCACCATCTTATTCTTCTTTCAGTCCTCACTCTCCTCCTCTTCTTCTTCACCTCCAAAACCATCCTACAGACCACCATCCGATGCTGTCTATCTTCACTGTCCCCCGCCAACAACTTACAGTCTCCAATCTCCTTCAGGTTGCATCTCCTACATAGAACATAGTCCACCTGTGTGCACCTTCCTCCACTCTTATATATCACCCATGCTCCTCCTTCTTCTTAAAATATGTGTTCACCACTGCTATTTCCACCATTTTTTCAACAAAATCTACCACCATCTGCCCTTCTACATTCCTCTCCTTCAAGCCACACCTACCCATCACCTCCTCATCACCTCTGTTCCCTTCACCTACATGCCCACTGAAATCCACCCCATTCACCATTCATTCAATCCTAGGTACACCTTCTACCACGTCATCTAATTTACTCTAGAATTTTTCTGGCCTTTTTACTATAGTCTTCTTAAGAAATAGCTGTTTCTTTAACCAATCAAATTTCATATTCTCCTCACAGGGCAGCTCGCTGGCCCAGAATAGCATCAGCATTTTTCCATCCTCTGATTGGTTGGTCAGAGGGAAACTGTTACAGCCAAGTTCAACTGTTAAAACACGTGTGTAGCTCTGCATACACAAATAAATGAGTTAGACTTTTTTATGCCTAAGGAGGAAAATAAATGCTTTTAGTCTCAGAAATCGTGAGGAGATCGTTCAACCCCGAAGCTAGCTAGCTTGTCTCAGCCCGGGAAAGGGTTTGTTCACCACTTTCAGACCAGTGAATATGAGCGGTACCACTGGATTACAGCTTCTGATGAGCGGTGCAAATTATGAGTCTGCATCTCTGCTGAGTAGGTTGTATTTTATTTAAATCTTTATGTTTTAGATGTTCAGATGTTGTAGGTGCACAGTTGTGGTTGTAGTGTAGAGGTTTGGAGTCTTAACTGGGTTTCTTGCTTTAGTAAAATGGTTTTCACCTCTATATGTGAAATGTCTCTCTCTATGTAATGCCACGTGTTGTTATATTGCGTTTTTGTACATTATTGATGGTTTCTATAACTGCGACTTGGTAGTGGTGGTATTAAGACGTGGATTAAGTTGGGTAAGTCCCCACTGAAGGCCCAGGTACCAGATGCACTGCATGCCACTGCTTTCCATCCACACCATGATAGAACAGTTTAAACCGACGTCTAATGTTCCTGGAACATTTAATTGGAATTTAATATTGTTGACAAGAGACCTGCACAGGACGGATTTTCCAGTCCTGCTCCTGCCAGTTCCTACAAGGTTCTGTCCTGCTTTCCCATTTGTGCAACTTCTTGAAGAGAAAAATTTGTTTCGGAGAGAATAATAATTAATTAGTGATTATTTAATGATTAATGATAATTAATGATTAATACTAGTCAGTTGAACAACTCTGCACTCACCCACAGTAATGTTAATGGAGTTGCTCCTGGATGAAGTGGAGTTACTTTCCCTGTATGTGTAATCACAGGTGTACTCGCCCTGATGTGAAGCTTCTACAGTCAGAGTAAATGTTGTTGTAGACTCTGCAGTTTGCTTCTTTATTGATGTCCCATTTTTATATAAACTGAAGTCTACAGAGATGCATGTTGGGCTGGGTGTGGAACATCTGAACTGAAGGACTTCTCCAAATGATACCACAGAGTTTGGGGAGATCTGAGTCAATGTATGAATCTGCATGTCTAATCAAACAGAAAATATGTAAGAATGTAGTATCTATACATGCTTAAACAGGTTATTGTAATAAAAAAACCCAATAATAATAACTTACTTGAGCACACGACTCCAGCATCTTCATTGTGTCCACAGTTCTCTACTCCAAATCCTCTGTGTGAGCACTGATCTATGTAGCTCTCAGTTCCTGTGCACTGAACATCATCCAGCCAGGTTGGTTCACTTCCCTGACCAAAGCGAGCATTACGAGGAGCACTGACGGCTTTACCACATCCAAGCTGCCTACACACCACCTCTGCATCCTTTAAGTCCCAGTAATGATCACACACTGTTCCCCACTGGGTTTTGTGCTGGATCTCCACTCGACCACAACAGTTACTCGAACCATTCACCAGCTGGATCTTATTATGGACTGATTTGTCATATAAAAGAGTTTCTATTACAAACTGACTTTTTGGTTCAATAGTTATATTTCAATACAAACAATAGCAGCTAAATTTGCAGAAAAGTTTTAACTTTAAATAAAAAAAAATGTTTGTGCCAATTATTGGAAATAATAATATTTATTGATTAATACTGTTTAGTAACATTCTATCTGCACTTACCCACAGTAATGTTAATGGAGCTGCTCCTGGATGAAGTGGAGGATGTTTCCCTGTATGTGTAATCACAGGTGTACTCGCCCTGATGTGAAGCTTCTACAGTCAGAGTAAATGTTGTTGTAGACTCTGCAGTTTGCTTCTTAATTGATGTCCCATTTTTATATAAACTGAAGTCTACAGAGATGCATGTTGGGCTGGGTGTGGAACATCTGAACTGAAGGACTTCTCCAACTGATACCACAGAGTTTGAGGTGATCAGGGTCAATGTGGGAGTCTGCATGTCTAATTAAACAGAAATATATTTAATAATTGATAAATATAGTTAAATAGAATATTGAAATAAAAAGAATAAAATGCTTACCTAAGCACACGACTCCAGCATCTTCATTGTGTCCACAGTTCTCTACTCCAAATCCTTTGTGTGAGCACTGATCTAGTACAGATTCCTTTCCAGTACACTGAACATCATCCAGCCAGGTTGGTTCAGTTCCCTGACCAAAACGAGCTTTATGAGGGGCGCTGACGGCATTTGCACATCCAAGGTGGCTACACACCACCTCTGCATCCTTTAAGTCCCAGGAATGATCACACACTGTTCCCCAACGGCCATTGTTTTGGATCTCCACACGACCACAGCAGTTACTTGAACCATTCACCAGCCTGATCTGATTAGAGCCTGAGTTAATACATTAAAAAGCAGAAGGATTTAATTAATGGCTGATTTTTCTGTCTTTCAGTTTGCTCATGAGCCATAAAGAAATTACACCAATCAGGCTTAACCTTATGGCCACCTTCCTAATATTGTGTTTGTCCCCTTTTTGCTGCCAATAGAGTCCTGACCTGTTAAGCTTTAACCACATTCACTTCTTCAGCAATTTGAGCTACAGGAGCTTGTCAGTTGGATTGGATCACACAGGCCAGACTTCGCTCCCCACATGCATCAATAAATCTTGGCTTATACTAATACTACAATCATTCATATAGTTTTTCTACAATCATTAATCTACAATCAATGTAAATTGACCCTGTCGCCAGTTTACCACTGTTCCCTCCATGAAGCACTTTTGATAGATAACCACTACAGACGCAACCTTTGACCCACTCATCTAGCCATCACAATTTGGCCCTTGTCAAACTCACTCAAATTCTTTCAACTCCAACACTTGCCCATTTTTTTCTGCAAAATTCAACACAAATTTTGAGGAGAAAATGTTAACTTACTGCCTAATTTATCCCAAATAAAAACAGGTGCTATGATGAAGAGATAATCAGTGTTATTCACTTCACTGCTCATAATGTCATAATGTTATGCCTGATTGGTATATTGTATTCAAAGTAAATTAGTAAAGGCCACGGCATACTACTCTATTTGTTACTGTTTATGCTTAACAATATTTAATTTGTTTTGATTAGTAAATAACCAGTTTAATATATAACTTATATTCAAGGAGTCTCAATGGAAAAGGCACACATGCACAACATATTCACAAGGAAAACATGTAATATGGATCTTATGTACATTTTGCAGATTTGTTTTTCAAGGTTGCAAGGTATAAAATGTTTATGCCTGATACATGCAGCTTCATTTAAAGAATGTCTGTTCAACTCATCTTCATTAAAAATTGAGTTGTACATATACACTATTAAACCAAGTGTTGTGCCATGCATTTAAACCTAGACCTTCGGTGGTTACCTACATGAATCAATACACCCCTTAATAACATCAATGTAATACTACAGCTACGTAAATATTAGTAAAAGAAAAGTGAACACAACATGCAGTTTTTTAAATGAAGGTTTTTATTATTGAGGGAAAACAAAATCCAAAAGTACATGGCTCTGTGTGAAAAAGTGTTTGCCCCTAAACCTAATAACTGGTTGGGACACCCTTAGCAGCAACAACTGCAATCAAGAGTTTTGCGTTCACACACAGTGGACACATGCATTCACACACAGTGGAGCCTCCGTACCATACAGTGATGGAATTGGTGCTCTCGATGATGCAGCGGTAGAAACTCGTTAAAATCCCTGGGGACAGATGAGCTTTCTTGAGATTCGTCAAGAAGTACAGGCGTTGTTGTGCCTTCCTAACCAGAGCTGAAGTGCTCTGGTGCCAGGACAAATCCTCAGAGATGTGAACTCCCAAGAACTTAAAGCTGTAGACTTGCTCTACATCAGTTCCATTGATGTTGACTGGGAAATCTCCTGCTGTTGGATTTCCAAAAGTCCATGATGAGTTCTTTAGTTTTCGAGGCATTTAGGGTCAGGTTGTTGGTGGCACACTAAGCTGTCAGGCTTCGGATCTTTTCCCTGTAGAACGATTCGTCGTTGTTGCTGATCTGGCCAACTACGGTGGTGTCATCTGCATACTTGATGAAGATGTTGGAGTTATACAGGGGATAGTCGTAGGTGAACAGGGAGTAGAGCGGTTGGCTCAGAACACAGCCCTGTGGGATGCCAGTGTTCAAAAAAAGGGTTGAGGATACCTTGTTGCCCAACCTAACAGATCAAGGTTTGTTGGTGAGAAAGTCCAGAATCCATCTGCAAGTGGAGGTGCAGATACCCAGGTCACTGAGCTTAGTGATCAGTACAGTGGGGAGGACTGTATGGAACGCAGAGATAAAGTCAATGAAAAGCATTCTGATGTAGTTGTTGCTTTTATCCAGGTGGATAAAGAGCCGTGGAAACTGCATCCTCTGTCGACTTGTTTGGGCGACTGGTGTGAGAAACTGATGTGGGTCCAGTGTAGGTGGTAGACCCACAGTGAGGTGATTTAGGACCAGTTTCTCAAAGCACTTAAAATGTCTTATGACATGATTGAAATGAGCAAAAATGTGATTGAGTTCGTCCGGTAGGAAGGCACTGCTGGTTGATTGAGATCAAGATGTTGGTCTGGATGCCTTTACACATGCGTCTGGGGTCAGAGTTGTGGAAGGTCTCTTCTATGTTAAGTTTAAATGTGAGCTTGGCTCTCCTGATGCCTCTTTTCAGGTTGGCCCTGGCTCTGTTGTAGTCCTCTGCGCTGCCAGATTTAAAAGCAGCATCTCTTGCTGTTTTCAAAAAGAGATGGACTTCATACACGGCTTCTGATTAGGAAAGCATTTTATGTGTTTGACGGTAGTGACATTTTCAATGCACGTGTTGATATGATTCAAAACCATATATACTTAATTATATATTACCATTTGTTATCGCTATTGTTATAAGATATAATTACTTATTACTAAGCACACCTGGACAGCAAATCAAACATAAAAGCTTCAGTTTATTGTGTAATTTGCAGCTGTTGTTCTGAAGATTTACATTTTAGGATTTTGGGGTCCTGTCAGGACTTTGTTCTACTCCAGCACATGTCCCCATTATTCCCTTGATTCTCTCATTCATTAAGCAAATCATTGCTACATGTAATTTTTTTTATTGTGAATTATTGCTTTTTGTATATATGGTCTTTAAACTGCTTGTTTAAACCATTTTTATTTTTATTTTTTTTGTATTTTTGGACTTTGTATTAGAATACTTTTCCGCTTTAACCTATCTGAGTCTGTCTCTGCTGCTATGTTTGTACATTCCTCTCTGGCACATTCTGAGAGGGTCTGGCTCAAATACTGTTGACGATGGTCCCAGGTCAGATACTGCACCCACTTAAATCAATTTATTAAAATTAATTCGTTGGCAAAATATATTTTTATTAACTAACAAAAGTTAAAAAGTGGCATATAATTATAAGCACATTCATTACAAAGTCATTATATAAGAGCACTTTTGCTCTTTTGCACTTTTGTACGTCGCTCTGTATAAGGGCGTCTGCTAAATGCCACAAATATAAATGTAAATTTATAAGAGATTTCTTTACCTGAGCAAGTAACACCAGCATCTTCACCATGGCCACAGTTGTGTTTTCCAAATCCAGCATGTGAGCACTCTGTGATGGTGCTTTCACTTCCAGAACACTGAACATCGTCCAGCCATATTGTGCCACTTCCCTGACCAAAGTGGGCACTTTGATGATCACTGACAGCTTTACCACATCCAAGTTGTCTACACACCACATGTGCATCATTCAGATCCCAGCTATCATCACACACTGTTCCCCACTGGTTATTATAATAGATTTCCACTCTACCAGAGCAGGAGTTACTGCCACCAGCGAGTCGTATGTTAGCGCCATCTAATACAAACAGCAAAATGCATGTTAATATTCATTCTTTATCAATAATTTCATCATTACATCTATATCCTACTGTGTTTTTTTTATTGTACAATATACATTTCCCATCAAGTATTAATAATCACAACCAGTACAACCATCTAAATCCTACAAAAGCATTAGAAGACATATACCTCAGTGATAAAAAGATTGAAAATGATACCTCTACAAAAACATGTAAATAAATTTCATTTACTGGAATAAAAGTATTAACTTCCAAGGAGAAACAAATAAATATTAATATTTATACTATAAAACTATAAAACTTCAAACAGGATATGAAACTACACAACAAAATACAGACAACACAATAAACACAGACCATCAGACAACACCATACTCAATCACAAATGACACATTTCTCACAGAATATCATTAACATGACAATTCTTACTACCAAAGACAGCACAAAATGAAGACATACGTATTCAAACACTTTACTCAATACTTATTTAAAACACTTCAAGTCAAGTTAAGTAGCTTTTATTGTCATTTCAACTGATACCTGATGTAGTACACAGTGAATGAAAAAAGGTTTCTCCGGAACCCTGGTGCTACATCAAAAAACATAGAGCTATATCACGCAACATGGCAGCAATTACAGCCTTGAGTCTTTTTGGGTATGATGCAACAAGCTTTGCATCCCTGGATTTGGGGATTTTCTCTAGGAAATTTAGAGTTGTCCCTAAGCCACTCTTGTGTTGTCATAGTGTGTTTTCTTTACCCATTCGGGAACTCGAGCTGTGTCGCAACGCTGTGGGAATGCCCCTGCGTTGTCCGCGCCCTAACCCACGTGTGAAATCTGACCAATAGGCAAGTCATGACGTCATCGGTGGGAGACGTTGCGTAAACCAGGAAGCTACAAATGGCTGCACGATGGTAGCAACACTAGCTTCTGCTCGTTCAGGTAAGCGCTGTTAAGCTGTGTTTTCTGACCGAGTGATGGCTAGCAAGCAGATATACCGAAAGTGTGTTCATCCGTGTCCCCGTTTCATTACGGGAAAAGATAAACACAATTGGTGCGTTGTTTGCTTGGGAGTCAAGCATACTCAATCGGCTCTCGAGGGAGATGATTGCTCACATTGCAGAAGAGCGCTCTCTATTACGGTTTCAGGCCCGCTCTTGCCGAGGCAAAGCGGCACCGGCGCTCGTGGGGCTCGTGGGGCTCGCAGGCCGATTTAGCAGCAGGTTTGGAGTTGGATGAGTCCTCTCCAGCCTCTCCTGCTGAATCGAGCACCTGCTCTCTCGGGGGAAGCAGGTCACTACCTCGGCGCCGAGGCCTTCCGTTCTTCCCCAACCTGCACGGCGAAGTGTCCAGGTCCTGGGAGACGCCGTACGCCGCACGCACTTTTCTCAACACTCCTCGTTTTACGCGAACGTGGTTGGGGCTAAGTAGTGCGGCTACAGGGCGATGCCGCATGTGGAAGAGATGCTAGCTAGCTAGCTAGCTCTCCCTTAGCATAGCATCGTCGCTAAACACCCGAGTGTTCCCTACTAAGCCGTTGCTTAGGGTCCTCTTGTGGTCGCAGGGCAAACTCCTCTCATTGAGAGCCATTTACATCCCAAAACGGTTAAATGTCAGAACAGACGCCCTGTCGAGACAAATGCCTATGCCTGGGGGATTGCCGACTCCACCCTGAGGCAGTGGAGCAGGTATGGTGGAGGTTCTACAGAGACCAGGTGGATCATTTTGCGACCCGGGAGACTTTGCACTGTCCCGTCTGGGGACTGGATGCCATGGGACAGTTGTGGCCGAGGCTACGCCCTTACGCCTTTCCCCCCAATCGCGCTGCTCTCAGGAGTTCTGGGGAGAGTTCCCCGGGAAGGAACATTCCTCCCAGGGGGGATCTTCTCTCACAGGCGGGCAGAGCCCTAGTTTACCCCCGCCCAGAGTTGTGAAAGCTTTGGCGGCACAGTTCATAGCAGCTGGTCTCTCTACCGAGGTAGTAAAGACCCTTCTCCATTCCAGAGCTCCCTCCACGAGGAGGTCGTACGCTGCACAGTGGCAGCTGTTCATGTCATGGTGTGGGCACCGTGAATTGGACCCAGTTAACTGCCCGGTTAGTTCAGTTCTGGAGTTTTTACAAGAACAAATTGCCACAGTGTTAACCCATTCAACCTTGGATGGTTTATGTGTCCGCCATCGTGGCATATATCACTCCACCTGCGGGCCAGTTGCTGGGTAGGCACCCTCTGGTGACATGTTTCCTCCGCGGCGCCCGGAGGCTGAGGCCCGGGACGCGACCCAGAGTGCCTGTCTGGGACTTGGCAGTTATGCTGGTGGCTCTATCCGAGCCCCCTTTCAAGCCCTTGGTCGAAGTGGCCCTTAGGTACCTGTCGGTCAAGACTTCCTACTGGCGATTTCCTCCCTGAAGAGTATCAGGGATCTGCAGGCTCTGTCCATGGCCCCATTCCGCCTGGAATTTGTCCCTGGCATGGCCAGAGTGTTTCTATACACGAGTCCTGGGTATTTCCTGGCCAATAAGCAGATGTTAAGCAGGTGGGTAGTGGATGCTTTTGTGTTGGCTTACGAGTCCTCTGGCCTACCCGCACCACTCGGGGTCAGAGAGTGGCGGTCTCTACAGCCTGGTCCTCTAGAGTGTCACTCCAGGACATTTGTGAAACTGCGGGTTGGTCCACCCCGCTGACCTTCGTCCGGTTTTATGACCTTGACCTCAGAGCCACTCCAGGCTCCTCTGTCCTACGTGCAGGTGCCGAGGCCCTCACACACTAGGCAGGGTCTGGTCAGTGTGGCAAGATTGGACACTCGTTCCCAAAGCATTACGACGCAGCTCGAGTTCCCGAATGGGGAACCTATCTAGGTTACGAATTTAACCCTAGTTCCTCGAGGGAACTAGACGCTGCATTTCCGTGTCACACTCCCTACATTCTGCGGCCCTTACCGTCTCTCTGTCCAGAAGCTAGCATGCCTGCGCGATGGTAGCGACGTTAGCTTCTGCACAGAGAGAAGGTTCCCCCCGAGGGAACTAGGGTTACATTAGTAACCTAGAGACATTGGGCCAGTTGTCATGTATGACAACTTCATGTAATTTAACTGAACTTTTGGCCCAGTCTGAAGTCCTGATTGCTGTGAAAAAGTTTTTTTTAGGGAGATCTATGATCCATTTCCTTAGCCCTAATCAGTTACAGTCCCTGCTGCAGATAAACACCCTCACAGCATGATGCTGCCACCATCTTGCTTCACTGTTGGGATGGTTTTGGGCGTTGTGAGCGGTGCCTGGTATTCTCCAGACATAACATTTAGAATTGAGGCCAAATAGTTAAATCTTTATTTCATCAGACAAGTGAATCTTGTTCCACACAGTCTACACAGTCTACGAGTTATTCAGCTGGCTTCTATGGATTTTGCCACATCTTTCTAGCCACAGATAAAGCTCAGATTGGTGGAGGGCTGCATTGATCATTGTCCTTCTGGAATTCTGGAAACAGGATCTCCAGAGAGGAGTCACCATCCCTTTCTTGGGAACTTTTCTTAATTAGGCCCCAATTGCTCAGGTGACCAACTCTTGGATGAGTCCTGGTTGGGCCACACATCTTCTATTTGAGAATTTTGGAGGCTACTGTGCTCTTGGGAATATTCAGTGCAGCAACATTTTATTTGTAGCCTTCCCCAAATCGGTGCCTTGCAACAATCCTCTATATGATCTTTGCAGGCAGTTCCTTTGACCTGATGGCTTGTTTTTTTTTTCTCTGATATGCATTGTCAGCTGTCATGCCTTATATAGAGAGGTGTGTGCCTTTCCAAATCATGCCCAATCAATAAACATTTCTACAGGTGGACTGAAACATTCAGCAATGATCACTATAAATGAGTACATTTTTAATTGAAAGGGTATGAATACTTATAAACATGAGACAAATTAACATTCTACAAATGATTTCTATTCAATTCTGTTTTAACTTTGTCATAAAGGGGTACTGAGTGTAGATTAATGATTGTAGAAAAAAACTATTTGAATAATTGTAATATTAGGCTAAAACATAGCCACATTGATAAAAATGAAGGGGGTACTTTCTGAATGCACTGTATATGTTGTGATGACAGGCCACAGACCCAACAAAGAAAACCACTCCAAACACCACTGCTGATGTAGTGCTGAACAAACAGTACTGCTCTTGTAAGACACATGTAAGGTTGGTGGGGAGGAGAAATAATGTATGGCTGGTGGCAGATAATCAGCACAGCAACTTCTCACCATTTTGAAGAAGGATGGAAATTATAAAAGAATGTCAGGAAGGCAACAAGCCAAATAAGCTTTAGCTCCCAGCTAACATGGCATTTGTGTCTCTCTCTCTTTTTGTGGACCTTCTGTCCTTCTGACTTTCGTCCCACTTCCCCAAGACTGCTGCACTTCGCACCCCACTTCACATTTAGTACACTCATGACTTCCACACAGAAGATTAATAAGAGCATAACTTCTGAGTTCAGTGTCCTGTGTTCAGCCCCTCATACAGTCACTACTTTGGTGGAGAATACAGGCTTTGAACACACACTGGAAAAAATAATGTTAAATGAGGAAATCATGTTATGGTGTGGCCTGTCTCCCACTAATGTGTCGAAAGAATTTCACCGGTGGACCTGCCAGGCTGAAAACAACCAAAACCCAAATGGAGGATTGGCTGCACACTAAAAATGGTAGCTGCAGCTGGCGAAACAGTCCACCATAGAAATTACTGATATAGTGACAATGGACAAATTTCTGTAAGCCCTGCCCCTCAAAGAGCAAAAAGCTGTGGGTATGCAGGTCCCGAAGAATCAGGGAGAGGGAGAAAGCCCTGGAGTGTACACTGTCCACTCTAGAAATGTGAAAAAGAGGTCAGAAAGAATGGAGTTTCCATAATATCCCAGAGCACACTCCCCAACACCAAAAGTACTGAGAGAAAAGGCTAATAGACATTCCATGGGGTTCACTTCATCCCAGGTTGAATCCATGCCTACCAACCAAGGAGTAAAGACCAGGACCCAAGTTCAAAAACTCATGGTTGGCCAGGTGCACCATACAAACACCATGGAAAATTGAGCGATACGTTCCAGTGGCACAGTGTAGAAGCAGATGTGCAGAACTTCTTCCAACAGTGTCCCCAGTGTCAACATACCTCCCCCCACCAAGCCCATTCCCCTAATTTTGCTACCAATCATCAGCATTCCCTTCAAAAGGATTGGAATGGATCTAGTGGGATCACTCCCAAAGTCAACTTAGGGCAACAAGAACAAATTAGTTATCATGGATTATGCTACTTGATACTCTGAGGCGATCCCACTCCGGAAAGCCACTGAGAAGAACACCACCTGTGAACCAATGCTACTTTTCAGACGAGTAGTACTTCCCAAGGATCTCCTGACAGACCAAGTACGCCCTTTATGTTTAAACTAATATCAGACCTTTGTTGGCTTTTGCAGGTCAAGCATATCTGGACCTCTGTCTACCACCCATAGGCAGATGGTTTGGTGGAACAATTTAACCAAACCCTAAGAAGAATGTTATGATGTGTGATAGATGATGGGGTGGAAAAACTGGGATCTCCTCCTACCCTATGTTCTCTTAGCGGTGAAAGAAACCTTACAAGGATCTAAACGCTTCACAGCATTTGAGCTCCTTTTTCAAGAGGAGACCTGGGGAGCTATTAGATGTAATAAAAGAGGCCCGGAAAGAACAAACGTTGCTATTCAGGTTAATCATTGAATATATCCAGGAGATGCAAGCAAATATAGAGCAAGTAGCACCCCTGGTCCAACAAAATATGCCGGAAGCACAAGAGGAACAACAGCGCATATACAGTATAAACGCCGAGCACAACCGAGGGAAATTTAACCAGGAGACCAAAGTGCAAACAGCAAGTTCCTGGCACATTGGCAAGGCCCCTACACGGTCACAAAGAAAGTAGGTCCGGTGAAATCCCGCCAATAACAGCTAACATTTTTAATACTCTTAATGTCTTGTTTATTAGTATTTTGTACTTGCTTTATAATTAAACAAAATCTTCTCCTTCTTCTTTCGGCTGCTCCCATTAGGGGTCGCCACAGCGGATCATCCGTCTCCATACCACCCTGTCCTCTACATCTGCCTCTTTCACACCAACTACCTGCATGTCTTCCCTCACCACATCCATGAACCTCCTCCGTGGCCTTCCTCTTTTCCTCCTACCTAGTGGCTCCATCCTCAGCATTCTTCTACCAATATAGTTCATGTCCCTCCTCTGCACATGTCCATCCTACATGCGCTGTCCCTCTAATAAACTCATTTCTAATCTTGTCCATCCTCGTCACTCCCAACGAAAACCTTAACATCTTCAGCTCTGCTACCTCCAGCTCCATTTCCTGTCTTTTACTCAATGCCACTGTCTCTAATCCATACAACATAGCAGGTCTCACCACAGTCCTATAAACTTTCCCTTTCATTCTTGCAGATACCCTACTATCACAAATCACTCCTGTCACTCTTCTCCACCCACTCCACCCTGCCTGCACTCTTTTCTTTACTTCCCTAACACACTCTCCATTACTTTGCACTGTTGAACCTAGGTACCTGAACTCCTCCACCTTCTCAACCTCTTTTCCCTGCAACCACATCACTCCACTGCCCTCCCTCTCATTCACACACATGTACTCTGTCTTACTCCTACTGACTTTCATTCCCCTTCTCTCCAGCGCATATCTCCACCTCTCCAGGCTCTTCTCAACCTGCTCCCTACTCTCACCACAAATCACAATATCATCTGCAAACATCATAGTCCAGGGAGACTCCTGTCTGACCTCGTCCGTCAACCTGTCCATCACCATTGCAAACAGGAAAGGGCTCAGGGCCGATCCTTGATGCAGTCCAACCTTCACCCTGAACCAGTCTGTCTTTCCTACTGCACACTGCACTGCCGTCACACTGTCCTCATACATGTCCTGCACCACCCTCACATACTTCTCTGACACACCTGACTTCCTCATACAATGCCACAACTCCTTTCTTGGCACTCTGTCGTACGCTTTCTCTAAATCCACAAATACACAATGCAATTCTTTCTGACCTTCTCTATACTTCACCATCAACATCCTCAAAGCAAATAATGCGTCTGTGGTGCTCTTCCTCGGCATAAAACCATACTGTTGCTCACAGATGGTCACCTCTTCTCTCAGCCTGGCTTCCACTACTCTTTCCCATAACTTAATGGTGTGACTGATCAACTTAATACCCCTGTAGTTACTGCAGGTCTGCACATCTCCCTTATGCTTAAAGATCGGTACCAGCACACTCCTTCTCCATTCCTCAGGCATCTTCTCACCTTCCAAAATCCTGTTAAACAATCTGGTTAAAAACTCCACTGCCATCTCTCCTAAACATCTCCACGCTTCTACCGGTATGTCATCTGGTCCAACCGACTTTCCACTCTTCATCCTCTTAATGGCTGCTCTCACTTCCTCCTTACTAATCCTATCTACATCCTGCTTCACTAACTCCACATCATCCAACATTCTCTCTCTCTGATTTTCCTCATTCATCAGCTGCTCAAAATACTCCCTCCACCTTCACAACACACTCTCCTCACTAGTCAACACATTTTCCTCTCCATCCTTTACTGCTCTAACCTTCAGCACATCCTTCCCAGCTCGGTCCCTCTGCCTGGCCAATCGGTATAAATCCTTTTCTCCGTCCTTAGTGTCCAACCTCTCATACAGCTCCTCATATGCCTTTTCCTTGGCTTTCGCCACATCCCTTTTTACCTGCTGCTGCATCTCCTTGTACTCCTGCCTACTTTTCTCATCACTCTGTCTATCCCACTTCTGTTTTGCCAACCTCTTTCTCCTTATGCTCTCTTGCACTTCCTCATTCCACCACCACGTCTCCTTGTCTTGCTTTCTATTTCCAGATGTCACACCAAGTACTTTTCTAGCTGCCTCCCTCATCACTCCTGCAGTAGTTGCCCAATCATCCAGCACCTCTTCACCACCACCGAGCCCCTGTCTGACCTCCTCCCTGAACCTCACACCACACTTCTCCTCCCTCAGCCTCCACCATCTAATTTTTCTTTCAGTCCTCACTCTCATTCTGTTCTTCTGTACCTCCAAAACCATCCTACAGACCACCATCCGATGCTGTCTAGCTACACTGTCCCCTGCTAACACCTTACAGTCTCCAATCTCCTTCAGGTAGCATCTCCTGCATAGCACATAGTCCACCTGTGTGCACCTTCCTCCACTCTTATACGCCACCCTATGATCCTCCTTCTTCTTAAAATACGTGTTCACCACTGCCATTTCCATCCTTTTAACAAAATCTACCACCATCTGCCCTTCCACATTCCTCTCCTTAAAACTATACCTACCATCACCTCCTCATCACCTCTGTTTCCTTCACCTACATGTCCATTAAAGTCTGCCCCAATCACCAATCGTTCTTTCCTAGGTACACCATCTAATTCACTCCAGAATCTGTCCTTCTCCTCCATCTTACAGCCAACTTGTGGAGCATAGGCATTGATGACATTTATCATCGTCCCTTCAACTTCCACCTTCACGATCATCACCCTATCAGAAACTCTCTTTACCTCCACTACACTCTTACTGTACTCTTCCTTCAGAATCACCCCTACACCATTTCTCTTTCCATCCACACCATGATAAAACAGTTTAAACCCACCTCCAATGTTCCTGGCCTTACTCCCTTTTCACTTGGTCTCCTGAACACACAACATATCTACCTTTCTCCTCTCCATCATATCAGCTACCTCTCTCCCTTTACCAACCCTAACCTCTACTCTCCTACACTTCTCCTTTCCCTGCTGTCTCTGTAGACGTCTTCCTCCTCTCCTTCTCCTCCTTCGGCCAACAGTAGCCCAATTTCCACCGGTACCCTGTCGGCTAATGAAATTCTCATTTGTGATCCGCATATTTGATTTGGCACATGTTTTACGCTGGATGCCCTTCCTAACGCAACCCTCCCCATTCACCCGGGCTTGGGACCGGCACTAAGAGTGCACTGGCTTGTGCATCCATAATGGCTGGGTTTTTATAATTAAACAAAATATGGAGTAATAACTACCTTGAGTGTAAATAAAATATACACTTACCAGCCAGCAGTGAAGCTGTAAGAACACTGACTATGGAAAGAAAAAAAAAAGTATGTAAACCAGCAATATAAAAAACTAAACGTTATTTCGCATGCTAATCTTTAATTAAACTAAAACATAAATAATCTTCATCTGTATTGGAATTTTGGTAAAGCACCAGTAATTTGGTGATAAGCAGAAGAGTAGTGCTGTTCCTACTGTACCGCAAGCTCTGGGATTCTGCTGCACCATTGTGACAGCATGCACATGGATGCAGTGAGGGCCACAACCAGTGAGATGACCCAATCACAAAAATCTAAAGTGTTTGTATAATGTGTCTGATATATATTTGCTTATTGCTCAGAATGGACTTGTTTTTGTCATTGGTTTAGTTCTCTCTAAAATATTTGCACCCTTCATGAAAATGACAGCTTTAGCTGAAAAGTGTAACACAGATAGGAGCTCATTCACGAACATTGTATATTATTATTTATACAACAGTGCTGTTCTGCATTCTGATTGGTCAGAATGCATTGATTAATTCTCTATTCCCAGCTCTGACAGGATTATATTACCACACTCATAATACCATGTTTAGTGTTTTCGTATGTAACAACTCTTTAGCACAATCTGAAGCTTATAAGAAAGATGAACTATAATCTCAATTAGTCCGATGTTTTTTTCAATATAATTATTATTATTTTTTTTAATTTTTTTAATGTTGATAATTCAGGAGAACGCTGAATGTGTAGCTATATTTTCACCATGATCTACAGGTGAAAAGACAACCAGATTTGACAGAAAATAGATTCTGACATCTATTAAAGGTTATTGTCTAGCACAACAGTTCCTCAGTCCTGATTTCATTCAAATCAGCAATTTCTCAAACAACAGGTAAAACAGTTTAGGCATAATCTTACACTGTTTAAAATAAGATTATTTTATAAATTGTCACATATTTTTCTAATAAATTGTTAAAAAAAAAAAAAAACAGACAATAATGTATTTTCATAAAGCAAGACTTTTCAGGTAAAAAAAAAAAAATCATTATCCTCAAAGACCTCAAAAATCAGTAAACATTAACAATCAACTGGCAAAGTTTCAAGATGTAAATTCTTTATTTTTTTATTATCCTGCATTGCCTCATGTATTCTGCAACCTAATCAGTTGTGCAAATTATATAATTAGATAAACAAATTGATTTTACCATGCAATAAAGTGAAATGAAATTCCAGCATCCTGGTCCTTGAAGTGTCATTGAGTTTCGTGCTAATTGTAGTGCTCACTACTGATCTCTTCCCACGGTAAAGCTTCATGCATTTGAATAGGCAGTTTCGTTCTTTTTTTTTAAACGTTTCTGCTTTTCTGATTTCCACTTCCTCTTAGACATATATGGAATTTTTGGAAAGAAAAAAGGTTGTACATAAGATTAAATATTCAATCAAGACATTTTGTGTAATTAACTGTGGCATTTTCTTTACAACAACTTAGTTTATCAGCTCCAGCCAAGATCATTCTTATTTATGTTATTTAACTGTCTTCAATAATGATTTCAAAATGTATGCAGAGTCATTGTTTAAACAGAGTCATGATTTAGTTGAGGAAAAGCCGTTCTCACATTTTTTCCGGTTGTGCTTTTTTTTTTGTGCTGAAATGAAGAAAAGCTATTCGTAAAAGGATATAAAAGGATGCTGGGAAGGCAACAAGCCCGAGAAGCTGCTAATGTGGCGGTTACCCACTAATGTAGTGTTTGTGTGTCTCTCAATAGTTGCTTGCTAATGTGGCGTTTATGTCTTTCTAGGAAGCAACAGCAGCAGCGAAGATGACGGCTCCAGTCAAAGTCTGCTCCTGCAATGAAGAGATAAACCCTTACCTCAGCTCCATGGCAGGTCCTTCTGACCCTTTCAGGACTGAGAGACAAGCTGCATGCACCATGGCTCCAAGCCCGGTGACCCGACCTTCTGTCCTTCTCTCCACAGCATCATTTGACCTTTCCAACTGTTTCCCAATGCATGCTGCACTTTGCACCTCACTTCATGTTCACTACACTGAAGACTTTAACACAGAATCTTAATAAAAGAGCACAATTGAGAGCACAACATCTGAGTCTAGTGAACTGTATTCAGCCTCTTCCTACAGCGAGTCACTACTATATATATATATATATATTTAGTAATTAGTTGTGGCTGTTGATGTAGTTTTTTCTACATTAGAATCGAATGTAATACTGTACATTTTTAAAACTCTGCCTTGTTCAGAAATGCCTTTAATCATATTGTTTTTGCTAAGTTTATTATCAAAGAAAATATGAAGTCATGAACCTCTTAAGAGAGAAAATAAAGAAGATGTAAACTGACATAAAAACCTCAAGCTTTCTTTTTCGTTACTGTCTAGCGCTACAGTTAATGTCTTTCCTCAGTCCTTCATTTGACTAAGACCAGCAATTCCTCAAACAAGAAGTGAAACAGTTTGGGCATATTTCACACAGCTTAAATGTATGTATACTTGCATCATGTATACTTCACACTAATAAATTATGTAAAATCTATAATTATATTACAAACAAAGAAAATGTTGAGATGAAATCTAGGGTTATTCTGATTCTTGAAGTGTCATTCAGTTTGCTGCTTGCAGCACTCACTGCTGATCTCTTCCCATGGTAAAGCTTGAGGAGGCACTTGAGAGGCCTTCCTGCTCATAAGCAGACCCTCAGCAGATGGATTATTGATGGTATTGCATCCTCTTTCTGGTCCTCTGGTCTCCCCGCTCCATTCAGGAGTGTGGCAACCTCTAAGGCTTGGTCCTCTGGAGTGTCACTCCAAAACCTTTGTGATGCTGTGGGCTGGTCCACCCGCTCACCTTTGTCAGGTTTTACAACCTTGACCTCTGTACCACTCCTGGCACCTTTGTCCTTCAACCTAGCTGTGCTCTTTCACACTAGTCAGGGACTGGTCAGCTTGAGTTCCTGAAAGGGAACGTTTCTAGGTTACGTATGTAACCCTAGGTCCCTGAGGGAACGAGACGCTGCGTCTCTATGCCACACATCCGGCGTCTCTTCAGCGCTTCCTTCTCATTTACAGAAGCTGATGCCAGCTTTACTCTCTGTGCATTTTATATTTCCTGGTCCTAAAGTCACCCCGCCAAGTGATAAATTTTGACTGATTACACACATTATTCAGGGCATGGACAATGCAGCCACGTTCCCAAAGCTTTCCAACGCAGTGTCTTGTTTTATGACACAGTCAGTGAACTAGGGTTACATACTTAACCTAAAGACGTTTTTTGTGTTTATCATAACATGATTTAGTGGGAGTGTAATGACCACTTGGTTTGCTTGGCATCACCACTGGAAGGAGTAATAAACGTATAGGATATAAGTTAAACAAAGAGCAAGCGTAATCCACGAAGAGCAAGAGTAATCCATGTTTGTTCACAGCTTGGAAAAAGATTTCAGCTGTAAGGATGGTCAGATCTCTTAATGAGGCCAGACTCTGATAATTGCCATGCAACAAAACAATAAACCTTTTAATCTGAGGAGAGAATCTCTTTAATCTGAGGAGAGAAAGCCATCTGTTCAGCTGCCCACTCACCCATCTTTGAGCCCCCTCTTTCTCTACTTGGGAGATGGCCTGATCATGGAAAGGTGACTTAGAAGTTACCAGAATTCAAGCTACTATACTTGCATAATGTAATACTTACATTTTAGGAATGTATGCATTCCTAAAATGCGCGAGGAAGCGAAAGCGCGGAAAGTGAGCGGGTGCTAATGCTAGGCTAAAAGCTAACCCTAGCGGGCCCGCTCTACCATCTCTTCCGCTGGCAAATGTCTGCTCCCTGGACAATAAATTAGACTACATCAGACTCCAACAAGCTACTCGGCGTGAGTACAGACACTGCTGCGTTTTTGTGTTTACTGAGACGTGGCTGAGTGACAGAGTTCCGGACGCGGTCATTCAGCTGGATGGGCTAGCCGCGTTTCGTGCCGACAGAAATGCAGCTCTGTGCGGTAAGACTCGCGGTGGTGGTCTGCGTGTTTACATCAATACGGAATAATGTGAGAACTCTGTCCTTGTTTCTACCTACTGCTCATCGCTGCTGGAGTTTACTGTTGTGAGATGTACACCTTTTTATCTACCACGGGAATTCACCACCGCTATTGTGCTCGGAGTGTACATTCCACCTAGCGCTAATACTAAGGAGGCGCTCAGCATGCTCTCTGGGACCATTAGCGAACTTCAAAACACACACCCTGACGGATTGTTTATAGTGGCCGGAGATTTTAATCACGCAAATCTCAGGACTGTGCTTCCCAAATTTCACCAAAGATGTGGACTTTGCAACCAGAGGAGAAAACACGCTGGATGTTGTTTACACTAACATCCGGGGCGCATACCGAGCGAAGTCCCGCCCCCACCTCGGGTACTCAGACCACATCTCTGTTATGCTGATCCCAGCATACAGACCACTCAGCAGGCATTCAAGACCCGCTCGGAAGCAAGTGAGAACCTGGCCAGCAGGATCCATGTCTGCTCCCAGGACTGTTTTAAATGCACTGACTGGGACATGTTCAGGGAAGCTGCAACCAATGGCGATTTCATCAACTTGGAGGAGTACACGTCAACAGTGACCAGCTACATCTGCAAGTGACGTGACCATCTCCAAGACCATCACTACACGCTCCAACCAGAAGCCGTGGATGACCGCCAAGGTGCGTGCGCTGCTAAAAACAAGAGACTCCGCCTTCAGAGCAGGGGACGAGGCGGCCTTGAAAACAGCAAGGGCCAAACTGTCTCGTGAAATCTGAGAGGCGAAGCGTGCACACGCCAAGAGAATTCACGGCCACTTCCAGGACAGCGGAGACACCCGGCGCATGTGGCAGGGCATCCAGGCGATTACGAATTACAAGATAACGTCACCTGCTTGTGACCGTGACGCCTCCCTCCCAGCTGCGCTCAACGACTTCTACACCCGGTTCGAGGTGCAGAACAACATGGTGGCGAGGAAGACCATCCCTCCTCCCAGTGACCAGGTGCTCTGTCTAACCCCAGCTGAAGTGAGGAAAACTCTATGCAGAGTTAACCCACGGAAGTCTGCTGGACCAGACAACATTCCTGGCAGAGTGCCCAGGGAATGTACACAACAGCTAGCAGTTGTCTTAACTGACATCTTCAACATCTCCCTGAGAAGCACCATTGTTCCTACGTGCCTCAAGACAACGAGCATCGTTCCTGTGCCGAAGAAGTCTACTGTCTCCTGCCTCAATGACTATCGTCCCGTTGCACTCACACCCATTGTGATGAAGTGCTTCGAGGGCTCATCATGAGGCACATCAAGACCCAGCTTCCACCCCCACTGGACCCCATGCAGTTCGCGTATCGTCCAAACCGCTCCATGGACAATGTTATCTCCACAACCCATCATCTGGCCCTCAACCACCTGGACAACAAGGACTCTTATGTAAGGATGCTGTTCATAGACTTCAGTTCAGCATTTAACACGATTGTCCCTTAGCACCTGATCGAGAAGTTGAGCCTACTGGGCCTGAACACCTCCCTTTGTAACTGGATCCTGGATTTCCTGACTGGGAGACCTCAGTCAGTCCGGATGGATCGGAAACAGCATCTCTAGCACCACCACACTGAACACTGGAACCCTTCAGGGCTATGTGCTCAGTCAATGGCTGTTCACTCTGCTGACTCACGACTGTGTAGCAATGCACAGCTCGAATCATATCATCAAGTTTGCCGATGACACAACTTTGGTGGGTCTCATCAGCAAGAACGACAAATCAGCATACAGAGAGGAGGTGCAACGGTTAACAGCCTGGTGTGGAGTGAACAACCTGTCTCTAAACATGAACAAAACTAAAGAGATGGTTGTTGACTTCAGGAGAGCACAGAGTGACCATTCTCCACTGATCATCGATGGATCCTCAGTGGAGATCGTCAAGAGCACCAAATTTCTTGGTGTTCACTTGGCGGATAACCTCACCTGGTCACTCAACACCAGCTCCATCACCAAAAAACGCAGCAGCGTCTCTACTTCCTGAGAAGGCTGAGGAAAGCCCACCTCCCTCCCCCCATCCTGACCATGTTCTACAGAGGGACCAGTGAAAGCATCTTGAGCAGCTGCATCACTGCCTGGTTTGGGAATTGGGAAGATTACAAACTCAATATAAATATAACTCGAATACTACAAACTTGGAAAGTGCTAATTTAGTCGTCGCATAAAGATAATCAGGGTCTCTGCTGTACGGACATCTAGGGGAAGTTCATTCCACCACCTTGGTGCCAGAACAGAGAAGAGCCTTGAAGTGTACTTACCTCTCATTCTGAGAGAAGGTGGTACCAGTTGAGCAGTGCTGGAGGATCCCAGACAGCGTGCAGTGCGAGATGTCATTTGGTCACTGAGGTAAGATGGTGCTGGTCCATTTTTGGACTTGTAGGCAAGCATTAGTGTTTTGAATCTGATACGTGCAGCTACTGGTAGCCAGTGAAGGGAGCGCAGCAGTGGAGTGGTGTGGGAGAACTTGGGCTGATTGAACACAAGTCGTGCAGCTGCATTTTGGATCATTTGCAGTGGACGAATAGCGTTCAGGGGAAGACCTGCCAGCAGAGAGTTGCAGTAGTCAAGTTTTGAAATGACAAGAGACTGAACAAGCACCTGGGCAGCCTGTATGGACAGAAATGGTAAAATCCTTTGGATGTTCTAGAGAAGAAATCGACAAGAACGAGCAATGGATATCACCAAGGCTGTAAGCGTCTCCAGGTCCATAATGAATAATTAATTGAAAAGACAGAAAGCTTAGAATAATCTATTACAATTAAAGAAGAAATACAATCAATAAAGTGCTCGGATTGAATTAGAGATATTCAAGTTAAATCTTTATTTATAAATTGGAGTCAGATTAGAGATTAAAAATTCATTCATGAAACAAATTGATATCCATTTTACTAATCTTTTACAGCAGCGCGAGAAAGACTAACACGCAGCATACCTTCACCCACACCAGTGGATTCCGTCATTGGGCCATTGGGTGGGCACCCTACACAGCTTTCAGCTTTAGTATCCATTCAGCAAGTGAGGTTTTTTTGTTTTCATGTATTTCTTTGGTACAATATTGTTGATTAATTTGAATGTTAAATCTTTAGTTATTGTGGTCGGTGTTTGGTTGTTTATTTTGCTTTGCTTATGTTTGTTTCTTTATTTGTTTTCTTCGTAGTTTTTTTTGGTGCCATGGTGCTGTGATCTTATTGGTATGGTGCTATGAAGTCAATCAATAGTTGTGATTTATGTAGAGAATTTGCAACAAAGAATTGAGACAATGAGTTCTTCAGTGATGAAGTTTTATTGTACCTGAGTAAAATAAATCACAGGCACCCGTCAAAAAAAATCTCTGCCTCCTTTGTTTGACGCTAAAGGGCTGCTACAGAGAATAATGACAAGACAAAAGTTTGCCACAGGGGGCAATCTCTGACATTGCTTCTACATTTTGAGTCATTCAGAATCACTGAATTGATGGATATCACCAATTGAGGAGAAAGCCAAATTAGTGCTAAGTATATAAGTGCTAGCATTTGAAAGCAAAATTGCTTTTAATAAGACTGATTACATTTTGCAAAAAAGAAAACATGGATAAAATAAATGTAATTCACAATCTTTAAAAGTCAAATTAAATAGTAAAGTCTTGTTAGTAAAACATATTTCTAGACTATATTAGATTATAATTGTTTAAGAATGTATGTGTTCTGCATCTACTGCAATGGTAAATAATAATAAAATATATGTGTAGAAAATTAAGAAAATAAAACCAAATGTTTTACATGGATACATGAGTCCTGTGTAAAGAATAAACTGATTCAAATGTCATTTAAATCTTTCATTCACAATGATAATATCTTAACTATGGAAAGTAACAATCTAATTTAATCATAACTTGTTACTGGACTGTGGATACTGCACTCTAACCTACAAAATTGGCATAAATGTCTGTATCCACATAGTCATTGCCCACATCACTACTTTGTTCATCGGGATCAACAATAATGTAATCATCATCCGAGTCTTTGGAATCCTCCTCCTGCTGGAAAATGGTTTCTGCATTTTGTCATCTGTCTCAGGCTTCCCTTCTGGACTCTCATGTGCTGTTGGCACCTCCAACTTGATTTACTTAAAATGTACAGAGGTTTACAGGTTAATTTTCTATATATTTATTTTCAATAAAGATAATGTAATTGTCTGTCCTAAATGCTGTTATTAGAAAATGATCAGTGATTACATCCTACATGTTTTTGTCTACTTTTATGCCTTGGCAATTAGACACATTTTTCATTCATCATAAAAAAGCATAACATTTTTTATCCGTTTAGAGTAATTAGTATAAAGTTTGCAAAACAAGATTAAGACTTTTGTATTTCTGTTATAAAAATAAAAATATATTTATATTTTTAATGGGGTTATTTTATTGATATAGTAAAACTCACACTGCATATCGTTTGTCTTATTCATCTGATAATTTCTTGTTTGTTGCATTTTTACAAAGTAAATGATGAGTGGAACTAGGAAGAGAAGTAGTCCTGCTGTCACTCCAACACCAATGTAGGGAGCTAGAGATGCTGAGAGCAAAATCATCATCATTATCACCATCATCAAGCTTTTCAAAAATATTACTGCAGAACAGAAATAATTACTTCTAATCTACCTTTCACAGTGATGACCAGGACCTCATTGGCAGTGGAGGTAAAAATATGTGAAGACACATTAATCTCATAGGTACAGCTGTAGTTTCCATGATGGACAAAATCTGCCTCAGGAAACAGGAAGACGGCTGAGTGGTTAACAGCTAATTGAGTTCTGGTGATGTTGGATCCACTGAACTTCAAGTGGAAGGAACCTCCTGGATACTGATGTTTAGTGGAGCAGATGATTGAGAAGCTGTAGCCCCTTGTCACATCTGGTCCATCAGACCCCCAGTGGAATGAACCACTGGCAGCACTGAAGGAGATATTGGGCTCCAGCAGGTTTACTACAAAACAACAAACAGAAAAGCCACTTTCGTTAAATCAGAGCTTATGCAGTTGGTTGGGCTGTGTAAGGCACACACTTCATCAATCTAACAATCCTACTTTATAATGTTGATATTTCTTTATTTGTTAAAATTAAAGGTAAGAGTCTATAGTGTCATTACTTTGTAGCCATAAAAAGGTAAAGGTGAATGTTAAGATAGTTTGACACTAGAAATTAAGAGACTGACTGTCTGAATTTTGTAGATACGTTTTATTTACATAAAAAAAGCAAATAGAATATATAAACTTGTTTTATAACCTTTGTTGTTATTAAAAACAGAAAGTGACAGTGAGCTCATGGTCAAGTGTCAGAGAGGAGGTGAATTAGAAGGTAAAGCTCTATTCTTCCTTATAGCCTATGTGTGTCTTGCCTGGGAGCGGAGCACGCTAAGTTGGTTCTCATGGTGTGCTCACATGTCAATGTCCCAGTGGGCACTCTTCGAGGAGGTGCTGCCGCACCTAGCGGTTCTGGCCCCACCCTTGCTGAGGCGGAGCGGCGCGCTAGTTCCTTGGGCTTGCAAATGGACCTTAGCTTGTCTCTTTCTCCTATCTCACCTGCCCAATCCTTCTGGCGTTTCAGGGTTTCCTCCCACATCGCTCTTATGGGGCTGCTCAGCAGGCACAGCCCCAAGTACAACAGGATCCTGTGCGATGCTCTGGGCCAAAGCCCCATGAGGCCAAGAAGTCCTGATATAGTATGTTCTGGGGATCCTACCAGGAAACCCAAGGACCCCCAGTGACCTCAGTGCTTTAGGGCACGGCCAGTTCCAGCTAACTCTCCTCATTTCCCGCCCGGCATTGTAGTGGACCTGTAGAATTCACAGCCTCCTTTGAGGCTCCTAGAGCTGTACCAGGGCGTACTCCTAGCTCTAGGCATTCCTAGAGGTCAGTCTCAATAGACTGATATCCATAAGAGACTACATGGCAGGTGGATCGTCGATGCCATCCTCCTACGAGTCTTCTGGTTGCCCCGCCCCCTTCGGGGTCAGAGCACACTTGACTTGGAGTGTGGCAGCCTTTAAGGCTTGGTCCTCTGGAGTTTCGCTCCATTACATCTGAAACGCTGCAGGCTGGTCTACTCCGCTGACCTTTTTCAGGTTCTATAATCTTGACCGCAGTGCTTCTCATGGCCCTAAAGTCCTTCGACCTAGCTGTGCCCCCACACACTAGGCAGGGACTGGTCAGTCTGCCGGTATTGGACACTCATTAACAATGCGTTGTTAATGCAGCTCGAGTTCCTGACCTGCTGGGGAAGTCCTGGGGTTTTTATGCTATGCACAAGTGGGACAGGCTGCCACGTCTCTCTTAATTGATGGCCACTAGAAATGTTGCTGGAAGAAGTGTGCGATGTGCAGTAGGTAATAATATATGGTATATATAGTGATATACCATATATTGTGCAAAGATTTTTCATAGACAGATATCTCAAAAGATAATACACATAACTTACATGATAAAGTACGTACAAGTACGAATGTATGTATGATACAGTATTATCTTCTTCTTCTGTCGGCTTCTCCCATTAGATGTCGCCACAGCAGATCATCCATCTCCATACCCCCTTGTCCTCTACATCTGCCTCTTTCAACTACCTGCATGTCTTCCATCACCACATCCATAAACCTCCTCCTCGGTCTTAGTCTTTTTCTCCTTCCTGGTGGCTTCAATCCTCAGCATTCTTCTACCGATATACCCCATGTCCCTCCTCTGCACATGTCCAAACTATCTCAATCTCACCTCCCTAACCTTGTCTCCAATATGACCTGCATGCACTGTCCCTCTAATAAACAAATTTCTAATCCTGTCCATCCTTGTCACTCCCAAGTTAATTAGAATTGCATATAAAGACAGTATGCTCTGCTACAGACAGTCGCTAAATGCTGCTAGAGCTGAGCACCTGAGCAAAATCATAAAAAACAACAAAAACAATCCCAGGGTCCTCTTCAGTACAGTAGCTAAATTAACAACATATCAGGTATCTGAAAAACGTGTTTTCTTCACTGAAAAAAATTATAGTATTAAAAAAACAGTTGTGGAGGTGCAACCTGTGACAGCATTTCCTGATCCAATCGTACCTAAAACTCCACAACTACATTGCTTTAAAAGTACAGGACAGCAAGAGCTGTATGATATTACCAAAGTCAACTCAACAACATGTCTGTTAGGTTCCATTCCAACTAAACTACTGAAAAAGTGTTACATACAGCTGGTGAGCCCCTTCTGAATATTATTAACTGCTCACTATCTGTCAGGGATACTCCTGCCATGCCTCCTCTGCGGCTCTCTCTTAGCCGCTCCCGGCGCTAATCGCTGACACCTGTTCTGCATTACTTGGCCCCCCTTTATAAGTTCTCATTCCGGCCTCACTTGCTGTCGAATCTACTTGATGTTACAGTGATCATTCAAACTCCTGACCACCAGCATTCCCTGATTGGTTCCTGCTCCATGTTCCGATCTTACAGATCCTACCCGCTTTACAGATTATCCCCGCATTACCGATTTTACCCGAATTAGGGATCCTCTCCGCATTATGGATTATACCTGCATTCCGGTCTATACCCGCATTATGTATTATACCTGCATTATGGACTATACCCGCAATATGGTTCGTAACTCTCCCAGACTTGTGTTTATGTTCTTACCTTAATAAAGACTATGATTGAGTTACTCCCGCTTCCTATGACTGGTTGCTGCACTGACAGAAGATCCAACCAAAACTGAAGGAAAGGGAATTGCTGTACTGCGATAGGTCGGCAACCTTGTTCTGCTTCGAGACCAACCCGGAAGCTCACTGCCGCTCCTAGGGAGTCATGATTGAAGGCTCTGGCTCATAAACCTATAAGATGTACAGTGTAACCGGGGCAATTTTGGCTCGTACATCTAATTTATCTTTCAGTTCACGGGGAGAATTTGGGATGATAATAGTGACCTCCACTACAGTCCCCTTCATTCTGGGAAAGCTTCAAACTGGATTACCAGTGGCAGGAGGCGCCAACCCCCGCTCCAGTCTCCCAGCCCCACAGAGTACACCGCCCAGCCTCCAGGTCCCACTGGGGGCACTGCCCAGCCATCTCTCCTCGCTGGGGGTGCCACACAGTTCGTGAGTCCCGCTGGGGTGGTAGTTCACCAGAGACATCTACGATTAATACCTGCATTCTGAACTATACCCGCATTATGGATTATACCTGCATTATGGACTATAGCCGCATTACGGTCCACTGAGGGTGGTGGAATATTCTCACATTTAGCTTTGAAATAGTCTTCCTGACAGTGTTTGGGGCTCAGACACACTCTCCCAGTTTAAGTGCAGATTAAAAACATATCTTTTTACACATAACACACATCACAGATAATAAATTTGTGCTCCAGTACATCTGATCACATGCACATTATCAACTTGTTGTGCTTGTTAATATCATAAATAGCAGCTATGCTAATTCCTCTCCACTGCATCTCTTTCACTACCCATCCCAAGGCATCCTGAGGTTGCTCCAGCCCCAGTCATGTCCCACCTCATGAAGATTGTGGACCTTTAAAGAAGTAGATGCCAATCCTGCGAACATCCCGAACCATCTAGAGACATACCAGCGCCAATTAGACCCCACTTCATGTGGAGTTTGGACAGTGGACCTCCTTGAGTGTTTAAAGGCTCTGTTTTAGGCTGTAAATGAAGCCACTTACAATAACACTATATTTCATTTATAAAGTTACTGATTAATACTGGTATAACATCCTGCAAACACATACCCACAGTAATGCTAATGGAATTGCTCCTGGATGAAGTGGAGGATGTTTTCCTGTATGTGTAATCACAGGTGTACTCGCCCTGATGTGAGGCTTCTACAGTCAGAATAAATGTTGTTGTAGACTCTGCAGTTTGCTTCTGTATTGATGTCCCAGTTTTATATAAACTGAAGTCTACAGAGATGCATGTTGGGCTGGGAGTGGAACATCTGAACTGAAGAACTTCTCCAATTGATACCACAGAGGATGGGGAGATCCGAGTCAATGTAGAAGCCTGCATGTCTAATCATACAGAGAAAGAGTAACTAATACCTAAATATGCTTAAACAGGTTATTGGAACAAAAAGAATAATAACTAACTTGAGCACACGACTCCAGCGTCTTCATGGTGTCCACAGTTCTCTACTCCAAATCCTCTGTGTGAGCAGTGATCTATGTAGCTCTCAGTTCCAGTACAGTGAACATCATCCAGCCAGGTTGGTTCACTTCCCTGACCAAAGCGAGCATTACGAGGAGCGCTGACGGCTTTACCACATCCAAGCTGCCTACACACCACCTCTGCATCCTTTAAGTCCCAGTAATGATCACACACTGTTCCCCACTGGGCTTTGTGCTGGATCTCCACTCGACCACAACAGTTACTGGAACTATTCACCAGCCTGATCTGATTATGGACTGATTGTTTACATAAAAAAGGTTTTTTTTTATGTTAATCGTTCTTCTCATTAGCTATAAAAATGTTTTAATGGAAACAACAGCAGCTGAGTTTGCAGAAAGGTTCAAACTATAAACAAGACTTGCATTCTTGATGAATGTCAAACTAAAATTATAAAAAAAAGAGTTTTCTGAACTACAAAGTCTCAGCTGAACATTTAGCTTGTTGATAAGCCCAAGCAATGCACCACTTGTGCTGTAAAAAAATCCACCTTTGTGACTGACACACTTCCTGGGGCCTGTTGGTGGTGTTATACCCGGGACTCACAATAGGCAAATCGATGCGATCAGAATCTTTGGCCAAACAAACACCCCACGTGTCATCACAATAAGACATTTTTTGCCTTAGATATTAGACACTTCCTGTTTCTCTGATTTCGCCATAAATTTGTTGCCTCGCCATGGGAGCACCGTTCAAGATATCAAAAATCTCTTCACAATTTAGCAACTTCAATGTGTTGGCATCATGTTTACCATGTTTGGTGTCAATCGCATTAATCCCCTAGGAGGAGTATTTAAAAGTTCACCACGTGCACTTTGAAGTCTGTGCCAAATTTCAGGTGTTTTCGAGCATGTTAAGAGACCCCAATTGGCCAATGTGTTACAAAAATAAAAATAAATAAAAAATAAATCTGAGCAAAAACAATAGGGCTACACACCTTTAGGTGCAGGCCATTCTGGCCTGCTCCTCGGTGCTCAGGCCCTAATTAATGTCTGAGGTCCAAGTATACAGATATGAGGGTGATTAATGTACAGAAGGTGCAGTTGGTAATAATATATGGTATATATAGGAATATACTGTGCAATAATTTTCCATAGACACTCCAGATTTTCCTTTCCCTGCGGTCTCTGTAGACGTCTTCCTCCTCTCCTTCTCCTCCTTTAACCAACAGTAGCCCAATTTTCACCAGTACCCTGTTTGCTAACAATACCTGTGGCGGTTGTTGGTAACCCGGGCCTCGACCGATCCAGTATGAATTTCTCTTTCGTGATTCGCATATTTGATTTGGCACATGTTTTATGCTGGATGCCCTTCCTAACGCAACCCACCACATTTACCCAGGCTTGGGACCGGCACTAAGAGTGCACTGGCTTGTGGCTCTCTCCAGTGTTCTATATTGATTAAAGACTATAATCACACTCTTGATGTCATATAAATGAGGATGGGTTCCCCTTTTGAGTCTGGTTCCTCTAAAGGTTTCTTCCTCATGTCATCTAAGGGAGTTTTTCCTTGCCACAGTCGCCATGCCTGCTCATCTGGGATCAATACACATTGTTTACCTTAACTCTTAAAATTCTTTAAAGCTGCTTTGAGAGAATGTCTGTTGTGAAAAGCGCTATAAAAATACACTTGACTTGACAGTGTTTGTTTTTGGCTGTTAATGAAGCCACTTACAATAACACTATATTTCAGTTATAAAAAATATGTGCTAATTCTTGGTTAGAATAACAATTAAATAGTAATTATTTAATGACGAATAAAAGTTAATGATTAATACTGGTAAATCATTCTGCAGGCACTTACCCACAGTAATGCTAATGGAGCTGCTCCTAGATGAAGTGGAGGATGTTTCCTTGTATGTGTAATCACAGGTGTACTCGCCCTGATGTGAGGCATCTACAGTCAGAGTAAATGTTGTTGTAGAAGCTGCAATTTGCTTCTTTATTGATGTCTCAGTTTTATATAAACTGAAGTCTACAGAGATGCATGTTGGGCTGGGTGTGGAACATCTGAACTGAAGAACTTCTCCAATTGATACCACAGAGTTTGGGGAGATCCGAGTCAATGTAGGAGCCTGCATATCTTATCATATACAAAAATAGTAATTTAGTATCTAAATATGCTTAAACAGGTTAGTGGAACAAAAAGAATAATACTTACTTGAGCACACGACTCCAGCATCTTCATGGTGTCCACAGTTCTCCAATCCAAATCCTCTGTGTGAGCACTGATCTAAGTAGCTCTCAGTTCCAGTACACTGAACATCATCCAGCCAGGTTGGTTCAGTTCCCTGACCAAAGCGAGCATTACGAGGAGTGCTGACGACTTTACCACATCCAAGCTGCCTACACACCACTCCTGCATCCTTTAAGTCCCAGTAATGATCACACACTGTTCCCCACTGGGCTTTGTGCTGGACCTCCACTCGACCACAACAGTTACTTGAACCATTCACCAGCCTGATCTGATTATGGACTGATTGATTATATAAACAACACAAGGTTTTTATTAATGACTGATTTATCTGCTCATAAGCTATAAAAATGTAATAATAAAAACAACAGCAGCTGAGTTTGCAGAAAAGTTTGAACTATGAACAAGCCTTGCATTCTTGATAAATGTCAAACTGATGTAATAATAAAAAAGTGTTTTCCATCTAAACTACCGAGTCTCAGCTGAACAGTTTCACTTGTTGATAATCCCAAGCCATGCAACACTTGCTGGGAAGAATGACAATTCAACTTGACACCTTGAAAATAATTTTATATCATAACAGATGAAGTTTAAAGGAGCAGCTCATCCAAAAACTATCAAATGTAGATCTCTATATCAAAATCAGAATCAGGTTTGTGCGCCAAGTGTGACACACACAAGGAAATTGATTCCAGCTGTTAGTGACTCTAAAAAGTACAGACATAAATAACACCATACATTTAGCTTGCACTATACAAGACAAAACACACAAGACAAGACAAAAAGGGACTATACAAGACAATACAGACAATATGAGACAATACAGACAGTATGAGTATTAAATAGAAATACAGAGTATACAACAGATCATATATGAAGTGTGAAAGTGCATGGTTGTGCAAATGACAGTATTGTGTGTCGGGCATGATAAAGAGTTTACTTTAGAACTTTGTACAATATACAGCAGGAATAGTGTGTAACATATACGGATGATGTTATGACTGACAGGTCTAATAATGCAGTACGGCACTTTTGGGGGAGCTTTGAGACTCGACGGCGCTTCCAGAGTGGTTTTGAAGTGCGACGGCCGCCTGGGAGGAATTTAGGACCTCAACGTTGCCTTCAAAGGAACTTGAGACTGTGGTTTAGCCCTTAGAGGAACTTGGGACCGCGACATCACTTTCAGAGGAACCTTGGGCCACGACGGGGCTTCCGGAAGGGACCTGGAGCATGCTGTCGCCTTCTGAGAGACATGGGAGAGCGATGGTGCTTACGAAAAAGGACTGTGTCATTGCTCTCAGAGGGACCTAGGCCCGCAACGTGGGCTTCTGAGGGATCCTGGAGTGCGCCGGCTCCTTCAAAGAGGACTTAAATCGCGACGGCGGTTTTAGAGAGTGACTTGGAAGTGCTATGTCACCATGGTAGGAGCTGTGAATCGCGGCATCACCTTCAGAGAGACTTAAAGGCGTGACATCGGCCTCGGAAGAACTTGGAGGCATGACGTCGCCTTCAGAGGAACTTGGAGGCGTGATGTCACCTTCTGATGCGCTGGGAGGCGAGATGTCACCTTCAGAGGAGCTTGGAGGCAAGACATTGCCTTTGGAGGAGCTTGTAGGTGAGACCTCGCCTTTAGAGGGCCTTGAAGGTACGACGGCCCATCCGGAGCGGTTTGGCGCCGATGTTTTTTTTGTGTCGCGGTCCGGTGACGGTAAGACCTCCGGTAAGACACTGGAGTGGCATGCTCGGAGGGGCAATAGAGCATTGCGGCGCGCTCGACTGAATGCTGGAGCGGAGAGACGCACTCGGTGGAGCACTGGAGTGGAGATATGCACTCGACGGAAGTGAAGGGGCAGAAGTGGGGGTCCGCCATAGTCATTCGTTGGGGAAATGGATTGACTGCACCTCAATATACACTTGCAATCAGAAATATTCAACCCCTAAAAAATTTTAAGAATTTATGAATAAAAATCTTTTTAAAGTCAGGATTCTGATTTGGATGGCTTCTTAATGAGTTTAGTGATACATAAAATCAACACAAAAAATGTATGATGTAGTATTTGTGTGTAACAGTATATTTTGTATTTTATATTTTGTATATTTTAATATCGCCATGTCACAATTATTCAACCCCTATATACCATTGTTGTTTTTTAAGCTTTCCGACAGTTTTTATGGCCTGAAGTGGAGCTGAAACATCATTAAGCCTTTGGGAACTCTATAACATTAATTTGCTTCACCTGTGATGCATATATGAACCCCGACCATAAAGGTGTTCAAGGTGAGTTGCAATCATGGGAAAGCCAAAGAAGCTTCCACAAAAGCTGAGAGAGGAGATAATTTCATCACATCTGAAGGGCCTTGGGTATAAGAAGATTTCCAAAAGATTTAACATTCCAAGAGACACCATTGGGAGCATTATAAGGAAGTTTAAAACTTATGGAACAGCTGCAAACCTGCCTGGCCATGGAAGAAAGCTCACAATTTCATCAAAGGCCCTTAGCAACTTAGTCAGGACAGCTAAGAAAAAACCAAGTGTGACTGCAAGACTGCTACAGGATGACATGATGAAGGCTGGTACAAGTGCTTTAGTGGCAATTATAAGACATGCACTTAATAATCAAGGACTTCATGGCAGGGCCCCAAGACACACTCCACTCTTGATCCCAAGGAACATCATGAGTCGACTAGAATATGCCAAGAGGAATTTGGATAAAACTGCAAAGCTCTGGGAGACAGTTCTATGGACTGATTAAACCAAACTGGAACATTTTGGACATATGGACCAGCGGTATGTCTGGCATGCAAAAGGTCAGGCTTATGACCATAAGAATACCATCCCCACGGTTAAGCACAGAGGTGGGTCAATAATGATGTGGGGCTGTTTTTCTGTGGCAGGAAATGGCAATCTTGATTGTGTACCTGGCATCATGGATTCCCAGAAATACCAGGTTATTTTGAAGAAGAACGTGATGCCTTCTGTTGACAAATTAAACCTTGGTGATCATTGGATCTTCCAGCAAGACAATGATCCCAAACACACCTCCAAATCAACCAAAGCATGGTTGGGGAAAATATGATGGAGTGCCTTGGAGTGGCCTTCTCATTCACCAGATTTAAATCCAATTGAAAATCTTTGGTGGAATTTGAAGAAGACAGTTGCAGCATGGAAGCCGTCAAACATCACTGAGTTAGAGGCTTTTGCACGTGAAGAATGGGCAAAGATTCCAATCGAAAGGTGTAAGAAGCTTGTCGGCACTTATCGAAAACACTTGTTAGAAGTTATAAAAAATAAAGGGCGCTCCACAAGGTACTTCAAAGTTAAGTCAACTTCTTTTGTCAAAATAACTCAAATATGTATCAATAAATATTGTTTGTTATTTCACGAGTTTTTTTTTTTTTCCATTTATTTTCATTATCTTTCGTCAACATCACAGTATTGTCAATTGAGGTGAGAGGGTTGAATATTTCTGATTGCAAGTGTATCTGCCGATGCTTCACTGGAAACAGCTCCATTCGTCCGCATCGCCGGAAAAGCGAGCCGGGAATCCTGTCAGGCTCTCGGAGGTGCACGGCGCCACCACACTTGCATGCACCGTAGCCAGGGAGCATGATCCGCAAGGAGCGGCAGCTTCCGGGTAAAATCCGAAGTGGAAATGGGTTGCCGATCCATTGCGGTAGAGATCGATTTCTCCTTTTTTTGTTTCGGTCGGTTCTTCTGTCAGGGCGCAGACCACGCGGAGACAAAGAAAGTAACTCTATCAAAGCCGGGAGCGGCAGAGAGAGCGGCAGCATGACAGCCGCAGAGGGGGGCGTGGCAGGTGGATCCCTGACAGCAGGGGAGCACCAATGATTTTTTTTCTGCTGTTTTAACTGTGTGTTGCAGTCTATTTCTGTCCTGTTTTCTTGCTGCTTCAAACCAGATGGTGATGGATGATCACAGGATAGATTCAATGACAGCAGTGTAAAACTGCATCAACAGCTCCTGTGGTAGACCATACTTTCTTAATCAGAATCAGAATCAGGTTTATAGGCCAAGTGTGTTGACACACACAAGAAGCAATAGTGTGTGCAACATATACAGAAAATGTGATGACTGACAGTTCTGTGCAGTACTCATAGATGTGAGTAGGGAATATAATTATGGTCAGTTGTTAGTGAGGGTGATTGCTTGGGAAAATAAACTGTTCCTGTGTTTGGCAGTTTTAGTGAACTAAAGTTCTGTAGCGCCTGCCAGAATGGAGGAGCTGAAAGATGTTGTGTCCAGGGTGTGAAGGGTCATTAATGATTTTTCCTGCCCGGTTTCTGGTTCTTGTATGGTACAAGTCCTGGAGAGTGGGCAGGAGGGCACCAATGATTTTTCTGCAGTCTGTTTTTGTCCTTTTTTGTTGCTGCTCCAAACCAGATGGTGATTGATGAGCACAGGACAGATTCAATGACTGCAGTGTAGAACTGTATCAACAGCTCCTGTGGCAGACTGTACTTCCTTAATTGCCTTAGAAAGTACATCCTCTGCTGGGCCTTTTTCAGAATCGAGTTTATGTTTGATTCCCATTTCAGGTCTTGGGAAATGGTAGTGCCCAGAAACTTGAAGTTCTCCACAGGTGACACAGGGATGTTGGATATTGTGAGGGCGAGTAGTGTTGAAGGATGTTTCCTAAAGTCCACTATCATCTCCACAGTTTTGAGTGTGTTTAGATCAAGGTTGTTCTGACTGCACCATAGCACCAGCTGCTTCACCTCCTGCTTATATGCAGACTCGTCACCATCCTGGATTAGTCCAATGAGCGTGTCATCTACAAATTTCAGGAGTTTGACAGTTGGGTCACTTGATATGCAGTCATTCGTATAAAGGGAGAATAGCAGTGGGTAAAGGACACACCCCTGAGGAGCACCAGTGCTGACTGTCCGAATACCGGAGGTAACACCTCCCAGTCTCACCTGTTGTTTCCTGCCTGTCAGGAAGCTGGTGATACATTGACAGATGGCAGGGGGTATAGTAAGGTTTAGGAGTTTGGAGTGGAGGATTCCCGGAATTATTGTATTGAAAGCCGAACTAAAGTCAACAAACAAAATCCGGGCATATGTTCCTGGGCAGTCAGGGTGTTGCAGAATGTAGTTTAGCTCCATGTTGACTGCGTCATCCACCGATCTGTTTGCTGTTTGCACCGATCTTGCAAACTGTAGGGGATGCAGCAGCTGTTCTGTCACCTTCTTTAGATGGGCCAATACCAGCTTTTCAAAGGTCTTCATGATGACAGATTTCAGAGCGACAGGCCTGTAGTCATTCAGTCCAGTAATGGAGGGTTTCTTGGGGACTGGGATGATTGTGGAGAGTTTAAAGCAGGAGGGGACCTCACACAACTCCAGTGATCTGTTGAAGATAGAGGTGAAAATGGCAGCCAGTTGGTCAGCAGTTAATGGTGGTCAGCAGTTAATTGGTGGTACTAAAAAGTACATCCTCTGCTTGAGAATGTAGTTTATGTTGGACTCCCAATTTAGATCTTGGGAAATGGTAGTGCCCAAAAACTTGAAGTTCTCCACAGATGACACAGAGCTGTTGGATATTGTGAGGGGAATTTCCTAAAAATCACTATTACCTTCACAGTTTTGAGTGTGTTTAGCGCAAGGTTGTTCTGACTGCACCATAGCACCAGCTGCTTTACCTCCTGCTCATATGCAGACTTGTCGACATCTTGGATGAATATGATGAGTGTGGTGTCATCTGCAAATTTCAGGAGTTAACAGTTGGGTCACTTGATGTGCAGTCGTATATATAGTGGGAGAATAGCAGTGGGGAGAGGACACATTCCTGAGGAGTGCCAGTGCTGTCTGTCCGAATATCGGAGGTAATTCCTCGCAGTCTCTCTTTTTGTTTCCTTCCTGTCAGGAAGCTGGTGATCCACTGACAGATTGTAGGGGGTATAGTGAGCTTTAGGAGTTTGGAGTGGAGAATTCCTGGAATTATTGTATTAAAAGCAGAACTGAAGTCAACAAACAGAATCCAAAACCTTGAAGATAGGAGCCAGTTAGTCAGCACATGCTTTGAGACAGGAGGGGGAGACACCATCTTTTCCAGGAGCTTTCCAAACACACAGACAGTAATCAAAAAGAAAAAAGTACTAGAGAGAATCGTGCCGAAGCTGCCATTCTCGGCGAAATCTTGCAGAGAGATTTATAGACGTTCATCTTAGAGGGGTTCTTAAATTATCAAATATAAGTGGAAATGTTGGTAAGATTTCTACCACAGTATTGCTGAATATTCAAATCTGATAAAATTTGCTGATTAATGTTTTACCATAGTTTTATGGTTATGTTCCTGTACAAATCATTTCTACAGTATCAAATGACACAAGGAATCATATGGTACAACTTCCATATTTCCATCATTTAATCATATGTAATTGTTAGAAGGAAAGGAGCTTATGATCACAACACCCTGTTGATTATCTTCTTATATTCATATTCCATCACTGACTGACAGTGTTTGTTTTTGGCTGTTAATGAAGCCACTTACAATAACACCATATTTCATTTATAATACATATGTGCTGATTCTTGGTTAGAATAACAATTCTTCTTCTTCTTCTTCTTTAGGCTGCTCCCATTAGGGGTCGCCACAGCGGATCATCCGTCTCCATACCACCCTGTCCTCTACATCTGCCTCACACCAACTACCTGCAAGTCTTCCCTCACCACATCCATGAACCTCCTTCTAGGCCTTCCTCTCTTCCTTCTACCTGGTGGCTTTATCCTCAGCATTCTTCTACCAATATAATTCATGTCCCTCCTCTGTACATGTCCAAACCATCTCAATCTCGCCTCCCTCACCTTGTCACCAAAACATCCTACATGCGCTGTCCCTCTAATAAACTCATTTCTAATCTTGTCCATCCTCGTCACTCCCAACGAAAACCTTAACATCTTAAGCTCTGCTACCTCCAGCTTCACCTCCTGTCTTTTACTCAATGCCACTGTCTCTAATCCATACAACATCGCAGGTCTCACCACAGTCCTATAAACTTTCCCTTTCATACTTGCAGATACCCTACTATCACAAATCACTCTTGTCACTCTTCTCCACCCTGTCTGCACTCTTTTCTTTACTTCTCTAACACACTCTCCATTACTTTACACTGTTGACCCCAGGTACCTAACCTTCTCCACCTTCTACACCTCTTCTTCCTGCAACCGCATCACTACATTGCCCTTCCTCTCATTCACACACATGTACTCTGTCTTACTCCTACTGACTTTCATTCCCCTTCTCTCCAGTGCATATCTCCACCTCTCAAGGCTCTTCTCAACCTGCTCTCTACTCTCACCACAAATCACAATATCATCTGCAAACAACATAGTCCAGGGAGACTCCTGTCTGACCTCGTCCGTCAACCTGTCCATCACCACTGCAAACAGGAAAGGGCTCAGGGCCGATCCTTGATGCAGTCCAACCTTCACCCTGATCCAGTCTGTCGTACCTACTGCACACTTCACTGCCTTCACACTGTCCTCATACATGTCCTGCACCACCCTCACATACTTCTCTGACACATCTGACTTCCTCATACAATACCACAACTCCTCTCTTGGCACCCTGTCCTACGCTTTCTCTAAATCCACAAATACACAATGCAATTCCTTCTGTCCTTCTCTATACTTCTCTATACTTCTCCATCAACATCCTCAAAGCAAATAAGGCTTTTCTGTGGTGCTCTTCCTCGGCATGAAACCATACTGTTGCTCACAGATGGTCACCTCTTCTCTCAGCCTGGCTTCCACTACTCTTTCCCATAATTTCATGGTGTGACTGATCAACTTAATTCCCCTGTAGTTACTGCAGGTCTGCACATCTCCCTTATGCTTAAAGATCGGTACCAGCACACTCCTTCTCCATTCCTCAGCCATCCTCTCCCCTTCCATAATCCTGTTAAACAATCTGATTAAAAACTCCACTGCCATCTCTCCTAAACATCTCCACGCTTCTACCGGTATGTCATCTGGTCCAACCGACTTTCCATTCTTCATCAGCTCTTACTTCCTCCTTACTAATCCTATCTACATCCTGCTTCACCAACTCCACCTCCTCCAACCTTCTCTCTCTCTGATTTTCCTCATTCATCAGCTGCTCAAAATACTCCCTCCACCTTCTCAACACACTCTCCTCACTAGTCAACACATTTCCCTCTCCATCCTTTATTGCTCTAACTTGCAGTACATCCTTCCCAGCTTGGTCCCTCTGCCTGGCCAATCGGTATAAATCCTTTTCTCCTTGCTTAGTGTCCAACCTCTCATACAGCTCCTCATATGCCTTTTCCTTGGCTTTCGCCACATCCCTTTTTACCTGCTGCCGCATCTCCTTGTACTCCTGCCTACTTTTCTCATCGCTCTGTCGATCCCACTTCTGTTTTTCCAACCTCTTTCTCCTAATGCTCTCCTGCACTTCACCATTCCACCACCACGTCTCCTTGTCTTGCTTTCAATTTCCAGATGTCACACCAAGTACTTATCTAGCTGCCTCCCTCATCACTCCTGCAGTAGTTGCCCAATCATCCAGCACCTGTCTGACCGCTTCCCTGAAACTCACACTACACTCTTCCTCCTTCAGTTTCCACCATCTTATTCTTCTTTCAATCCTTACTCTCCTTCTCTTCTTCTTCGCCTCCAAAACCATCCTACAGACCACCATCTGATGCTGTCTAGCTACACTGTCCCCTGCCAACACCTTACAGTCTCCAATCTCCTTCAGGTTGCATCTCCTGCATAGCACATAGTCCACCTGTGTGCACCTTCCTTCACTCTTATACGTCACCCTATAATCCTCCTTCTTCTTAAAATACGTGTTCACCACTGCCATTTCCATCCTTTTAGCAAAATCTACCACAATCTGCCCTTCCACATTCCTCTCCTTAAAACCATACCTACCCATCACCTCCTCATCACCACTGTACCCTTCACCTACATGTCAGGGTTTCAGTCAGGGTTCAGAAGTGGCCATAGCACTATCACTGCTGCTACATTAGTGACAAATGATATTATTGGGGCCTTAGATAAGAAGCAACATTCTGCTGCATTATTTGTTGATCTTTCTAAGGCATTTGATTCGGTTGATCATGGATTGTTATTGTCCAAACTACGTTCAATTGGTTTAAGTGAGAAGGCTGTTGTATGGTTCCAGAATTATTTGGTAGCTCGTATTCAATGTGTTTATGCTGAGGGTTATAAATCTGATTTTCTTGAGATAACTAAAGGTGTCCCTCAAGGATCAATCTTAGGACCCATTTTGTTTTCAATTTTTATAAATGATTTGGATAGAGATGTTCAAGCCAAATTACATTTATACGCTGATGATACAGTGGTTTACACCCAGGCTTCCACCATTTCAGTAGCAGTGCAGGAACTTCAGACTGCATTTCAGGCATTGCAATACACATTATTGAGTCTAAAATTGGTTTTAAATACACAGAAAACAAAGTTTATGGTCTTCTCAAAAGCTCGAGCACAGCTACTCAACAATTGTGGCATTTTGTCATTAGATGGGAAATCAATTGAAAGAGTGTCTTCATACAAGTACTTGGGGATATGGATAGATGATAAGCTTTCCTTCAATGAACATATTACTGCTTTAGTTAAGAAACTTAAAGTCAAGCTCGGCTTCTATTACAGAAACAAATCTTGCTTTACTTTTAGTGCTAGGAAGAAACTTGTGGAAGCTACTTTTCTGCCTGTAATTGATTATGGAGATATATTGTACATGCATGCTGCATTTTCCATCCTGCGTCATGTAGATTCAGTTTACCATGCATCACTACGATTCATAACAAATACAAAGTCCCTTACCCATCACTGCATTCTTTATGATTTAGTTTGTTGGACATCACTTAAAATTCGTAGACAACAGCACTGGTATATCTTTATTTATAAAGCTATACTTGGCAAATTTCCACTGTACCTCTGTAACCTCCTCTCTGTTTGCTCTGGTACCTATCAGCTACGCTCCTCAAAGTGGTTGCTTTTTAATGTGCCACGAGTTACAACCGAATTGGGAAAAATTGCCTTTTCTTATTTAGCACCTTGGGGGTGGAATAATCTACAAAAAGAGCTAAAGTTAGAAACCCTTATGTCCTTAAATGAATTTAAAACTACTATAAAGAGTGTTGTGATGGAGACATGTTCTTGTTTTTCTTAAGAGTCTCATTGTGTTTTTTATATTTTATTTTTAATATTTTGTACTTCTTTTATTGTGAAAATTTACTTTTGGTGTTTGTTATGTATGCATTTGTTGTGATTTGGCTGCTACCTTGGCCAGGTCTCTCTTGTAAAAGAGATTCTGAATCTCAATGGGACCTCCTGGTTAAATAAAGGTATAATAATAATAAATGTCCATTAAAGTCTGCCCCAATCACCAATCGTTCTTTCCTAGGTACACCATCTACCACTTCATCTAATTCACTCCAGAATCTTTCCTTCTCCTCCATCTCACAGCCAATCTGTGGAGCATAGGCACTGATGACATTTATCATCATCCCTTCAACTTCCACCTTCACGATCATCACCCTATCAGAAACTCTCTTCACCTCCACTACACTCTTACTGTACTCTTCCTTCAGACTCAAACCTACACCATTTCTCTTTCCATCCACACCATGATAAAACAGTTTAAACCCACCTCCAATGTTCCTGGCCTTACTCCCTTTCCACTTGGTCTCCTGAACACACAACATATCTACCTTTCTCCCCTCCATCATATCAGCTACCTCTCTTCATTTACCCGTCATAGTACCAACATTTAAAGTACCAACCCGAACCTCTACTCTCCTACACTTCTCCTTTCCCTGCTGTCTCTGTAGACGTCTTCCTCCTCTCCTTCTCCTCCTTCGGCCAACAGTAGCCCAATTTTCACCGGTACCCTGTCAGCTAACAATACCTGTGGCGGTCGTTGTTAACCCAGGCCTCGACCGATCCGGTATAAAATTCTTATTTGTGATCCGCATATTTGATTTGGCACATGTTTTACGCTGGATGCCCTTCCTAACGCAACCCTCCCCATTTACCCGAGCTTGGGACCGGCACTAAGAGTGCACTGGCTTGTGCATCCATAATGGCTGGGTTGGTTAGAATAAAAATTAATTATTGATTAATTAATGAGGAATAAAAGTTACTGATTAATACTGGTATAACATCCTGCCTGCACTTACCCACAGTAATGCTAATGGAGCTGCTCCTGGATGAAGTGGAGGATGTTTCCCTGTATGTGTAATCACAGGTGTACTCGCCCTGATGTGAAGCTTCTACAGTCAGAGTAAATGTTGTTGTAGACTCTGCAGTTTGCTTCTTGATTGATGTTCCAGTTTTATATAAGCTGAACTCTACAGAGGTGCATGTTGGGCTGGGTGTGGAACATCTGAACTGAAAAACTTCTCCAATTGATACCACAGAGGTTGGGGAGATCCGAGTCAATATAGGAGCCTGAATGTCTAATCAAACAGGAAAATAGTAATTTAGTATATAAATATATATATTATAAAACAGGATATTGAAACAAAAAGAATAATAACTTACTTGAGCACACGACTCCAGCATCTTCACTGTGTCCACAGTTCTCTACTCCAAATCCTCGGTGTAAGCATTGATCTATGTAGCTCTCAGTTCCAGTACACTGAACATCATCCAGCCAGGTTGGTTCAGTTCCCTGACCAAAGTGAGCATTACGAGGAGCGCTGATGGCTTTACAACATCCAAGCTGCCTACACACCACCTCTGCATCCTTTAAGTCCCAGTCATCATGACACACTGTTCCCCACTGGGCTTTGTGCTGGATCTCCACTCGACCACAACAGTTTCTCGAACCATTCACCAGCCTGATCTGATTATGGACTGGTTGATTATATAAACAACACAAGGTTTTTATTAATGACTGATTTTTATGTTAATCGGTTTTGCTTATAAGCTATAAAAATGCAATAATAAAAACAACAGCAGCTGAGTTTGCAGAAAAGTTTGAACTATGAACAAGCCTTGCATTCTTGATGAATGTCAAACTGAAGTTATGAATAAAAAAGTGTTTCCAATCTGAACTACAGAGTCATGCAACACTTGCTGGGAAGAATGACAATTCAACTTGACTGAATGAAAATAATTTTGTATCATAATAGAAGAAGGCTGACTGAGCAGCCTATCAGAATAGGATTAAATGTAGATGTCTATAGACCTTCATCTTTTACATTAGATTAGATTAAACTTTATTGTCATTGTGCAAGGAACAAGTACAGAGCCGATGAAATGCATTTAGCATCTAACCAGAAGTGCATATGTGGCATTTTTACAATAAATAACAGTCGATAAATAAGGTCTCAGGTAAATACATACAGATATGAGGGTGATTAATGTACAGAAGGTGCAGTTGATAATAATATATGGTATATATAGTAATATACAATATACTGAGCAAAGTATTTTCCATATACAGATATTTCAACAGATAATATACCCTAATGACATGATATAATTATGTACAAGTATGAATGTATGTATGATACAGTATTATCATCTTTCAGCTTCTCCCATTAGGGGTCGCCACAGCAGATCATCCGTCTCCATACTCCCCTGTCCTCTACATCTGCCTCTTTCAAACCAACTACCTGCATGTTTTATATCACCACATCCATAAACCTCCTCCTTGGTCCTCCTCTTTTCCTCCTTCCTGGTGGCTTCATCCTCAGCATTCTTCTACCGATATTCCCCATGTCCCTCCTCTGCACATGTCCAAACCATCTCAATCTCGCCTCCCTCACCTTGTCTTCAAAATGTTCTACATGCTCTCTCCCTCTAATAAACTCATTTATAATCCTGTCCATTCTTGTCACCCCCAACGAAAACCTCAACATCTTCAGCTCTGCTACCTCCACCTCCACCTCCTGTCTTTTAGTTAATACCTCTGTCTCGAAACCAAACAACACCACAGTCCTATAAACTTTTCCTTTCACTCTTGCAGATACCCTTCTATCACAAATCACTCCTGCCACTCTTCTCTCCAGTAACACTAGTAGTAACACTAAATTACTGATCAGTAGTAGAAGCTTATCCTGAATTATTTACCTATAACTGACTGACAACAGAAATGCTAACCACCTAGATGAAATGGCTAACAACATAGACCTTATACTCACTAGCACATTAAACACTGTTGCCCCATCCGGTTAAAAAGTTTAGAGAAAAAACACCTGCACCATTTTATAATAATTGTGGAGGTCCAACCTCTACACTGCTTTACACGTATAGGACAGGAAGAGCTGTATAATGTTATTACCAATGCCAAATCAACAACATGTCTGTTAGATCCCATTCCAACTAAACTACCGAAAAAAGTGTTACATACAGCTGGTGAGCTTCTTCTAAATATTATTAACTTTTCACTATCTTTAGGTCACGTCACTAAACCCCTCAAGGTGGCAGTTATTATGCCCCTCATTAAGAAACCTCATTTAGATCCAAGCACACTATCAAATTACATACCCATTCAAATCTCCCATTTATGTCTAAGATTTTAGAAAAGATTGTGTCTGCCCAGTTCTGTTCCTACTTACAAGAGAACAATATCTTTGAAGAGTTTCAGTCAGATGTTATGCCCCATCATAGCACCAGAAACTGCTCTAGTTTAAATCACTAATGACCTGTTTTTAGCTTCAGACCAAGGCTACATCTATCTGTTAGTTTGGCTAGATCTTAGTGCTGCATTCGACACTTTAGGTCATGGGTTTTTCCTGTATCGCTTACAAAATTACATCGGCATTCATGGACATGCATTAAGCTGGTTTAAATCCTACCTGTCTGATCGTTACAATTTTGTGGACTTGAATGGAGAGCTATCCAGGTTAATGCAAGTAAATTATGGGGTGCCACAAGTTTCAGTTCTAGGACCCCTGCTTTTCACAATATACATGCTTTCATTGGAAAATATTACTAGAAGGCATGGGATTAGCTTCCACTGTTATTCTGATGATACCCAGCTATATATCTCATCAAAACCAGACGATATAGCTCAATTAGCTCGGATAACTGAGTGTGTTAAAGAATTAAAAGATTGGATGACTTATAACTTTCTATTATTAAAATCTGATAAGGCAGAGATTTTGCACATCAGCCCAAAACCCAGTACACAGAAGCTCCAGCATTTATACCTGCATTTAGAAGGATGCAACCGTATTTCTCTTTCCAGTGTTTCATTATGTTTAAAGACTATAATCACACTCTTGATGTCATATAAATGAGGATGGGTTCCCCTTTTGAGTCTGGTTCCTCTAAAGGTTTCTTCCTCATGTCATCTAAGGGAGTTTTTCCTTGCCACAGTCGCCATGCCTGCTCATCAGGCATAAATACACATTGTTCACAAATAAATGCTGCTTTGAGACAATGTCTGTTAGGAAAAGCGCTATATAAATACTCTTGACAGTGTTTGTTTTTGGCTGTTAATGAAGCCACTTACAATAACACTATATTTCAATTATAAACAAATATGTGCTAATTCTTGGTTAGAATAACAATTATTCAGTGATTATTTAATTAGAAATAAAAGTTACTAATTAATACTGGTATAACATCCTGCCTGCACTTACCCACAGTAATGCTAATGGAGCTGCTCCTGGATGAAGTGGAGGATGTTTCCCTGTATGTGTAATCACAGGTGTACTCGCCCTGATGTGAAGCTTCTACAGTCAGAGTAAATGTTGTTGTAGTCTCTGCAGTTTGCTTCTTTATTGATGTCCCACTTTTATATAAACTGAACTCTACAGAGGTGCATGTTGGGCTGGGTGTGGAACATCTGAATTGAAGAACTTCTCCAATTGATACCACAGAGTTTGGGGAGATCCGAGTCAATGTAGGAGCCTGCATGTCTTACCATATAGAAAAATGTTTAATAAATTAGTACCTGTACATGCTTAAACAGGATATTAGAATAAAAAGAATAATAACTTACTTGAGCACACGACTCCAGCATCTTCATGATGTCCACTGTTCTCTACTCCAAATCCTCTGTGTGAGCATTGATCTATGTAGCTCTCAGTTCCAGTACACTGAACATCATCCAGCCAGGTTGGTTCACTTCCCTGACCAAAGCGAGCATTACGAGGAGTGCTGACGGCTTTACCACATCCAAGCTGCCTACACACCACCTCTGCATCCTTTAAGTCCCAGTAATGATCACACACTGTTCCCCACTGGGCTTTGTGCTGGATCTCCACTCGACCACAACAGTTTCTTGGACCATTCGCCAGCCTGATCTGATTATGGACTGATTGATTATATAAACAACACAAGGTTTTTATTAATGACTGATTTTTATGTTAATCGGTTCTTCTCATTAGCTATAAAAATTTTATAATAGAAACAGCAGTTGAGTTTGCAGAAAAGTTTGAACTATAAACAAGCCTTGCATTTTTGATGAATGTCAAACTGAAGTAATAATAAAAAGGTGTTTTTTATCGGAACTACGGAGTCTAAGCTGAACAGTTTCGCTTGTTGATAAGCCCAAGCCATGCAACACTTGCTGGAAAGAATGACAATTCAACTTGACTCCATGAAAATAATTTTGTATCATAACAGACGAAGGTTGAAGGAGCAGCTCATCCAAAAACTATCAAATGTAGATCTCTATATCACAATCGGGTTTAGTGGCAATGTGTGACAAACACAAGTAATTTGATTCCAGCTGTTAGTGACTCAAATGTACAGACATAAATAACACTATACATTTAGCTTGCACTATACAAGACAAAACACACAAGACAAGACAAAAACAAATTATACAAGACAATACAGGCAATATGAGACAATATAGACAATATGAGTATTAAATAGGAATACACAGTATATGACACATCAGTAATGTACATAAAGTGTGAGAGTGCATGGTTGTGCAAATGACAGTATTGTATGTCAGGTATGATAAAGAGTTTACTTTAGAACTTTGTACGATATACAGCAGCAATAGTGTGTAACATATACGGATGATGTGATGACTGACATGTCTAATAATGCAGTACTTATAGATATGTAGCAGGAAATATAATTAAGGTGAGTTATTAATATTGGTGATTGCCTGGGGAAAGAAAATGTTCCTGTGTCTGGCAGTTTTGGTAAACAAGGTTCTGCAGCACCTGCCAGAAGAGAGGAGCTGAAAGAGGTTAAGTCTAGGGTGTAAAGAGTCAGGAGTGATTTTTATCCTGCCCGGTTTCTGGTTCTTGTATAGTACAAGTCCTAGATAGAGGGCAGTTCAGTTCAGCTTGTTGATAAGCCCAAGCCATGCAACACTTGCTGGGAAGAAAAACAATTCAACTTGACTCCATGAAAATAATTTTTTATCATAACAGACGAAGGTTGACTGAGCAGCCTATCAGAATAGGATTAAATGTAGATGTCTATAGACCTTTATCTTTTACATTAGATTACAGGTAGTCGTCGACTTACGACCACAATTGGGACCGACATATCGGTCGTAACACGATTTGGTCGTGTTAAGTAGAGTAGGCTATATGTACAGTACTGTGAAATGATGCCGGAAGCTGGTACGCACTGTCGTATGCCGCGGCTAGCGGCATAGCCGCGGCGTACGACAATCGTAACATGATTTGGTCATAAGTAGAGTAGGCTATATGTACAGTACTGTGAAATTATACCAGAAGCTGGTAAAAAAATAACGTAGCGATTGTGGTCGTAAAGTCGAATGGTCGTAAGTTGCATAGGTTGTAAGTCGACGACTACCTGTATATTAGATTCAACTTTATTGTCATTGTGCAAGGAACAGGTACAGAGCCAATGAAATGCACTTAGCATCCAACCAGAAGTGCATATGTGGCCTTTTCACAATAAATAACAGTCGAAAAATAAGGTCTGAGGTCCATATATACAAATATGAGAATGATTAATCTACAGAAGCTGCAGTGGGTAATAATATATGTTATATATAGTAATATACAATATACTGAGCAAAGATTTTCTATAGACAGATATGTCAACAGATAATACAGTCTTAACCCACTTATCTCGACCTCGGTTAACTCGCCAACCCTAATAAGTCGATGTTTTTGAAGTGGAACCGCCAAATTCTTGCTTTGTCTTAGCATTTTTAATCGGTTATGTCGATTCTTTTATGTCGCCGAACTCTAATATCTCGAGCACAAGGGGGGGCAAATTTGCCACTTAACGTCGGTTATGTCAGGAATCCCCCTGCCTCGCCCCCTTCAGTGGCGGCATTCCCCGAAGTATCCCGCTACGTACCCTTCTTCTCGGACTCCGCATTCTCTTAACGGCACCCCGGAATACCCCGATCCTGCTGTTTTCCATGTTCGTGCTGTCTGCACCAAGTTTATCCGTTGCTGCCCAGCGCTGCACTTCCATAGCGCGGATCCGTGGATTCTCTACACGAACTGTCTCTGCTTTCACAGAACTTCATGGACTGCGCTCCTGGAGCGTACCACTGGAAATTACTGCTTCGCTACAAGTATTGGTGGATTATCTCCTGAGTATTCTCAATAAACTTTGTTTGCGTTTACTTCGGCTTCCGCCTCCTTATCCGCATTACAGGATCTCGATTTGCATGACCAATCAGTCAAATCGCGGTAACGCTGTTGTGTAAAAAAAACCTCCAAAAACACGTGCATGCACATTCTCATTTAATAACGCACATCATGCACATAAAGAAATTTTAAGCACGTAAATATATTGCTGCCATATTGGTTTTTGTTTATCTCGATCATCGGTTACCTCAATGCTTTTTGGCGTCCCCTAGGCCGGTGACATAACCGGGTTCCACTGTATACTCAAATGACATGATATAGTTATGTACAAGTATGAATGTATGCATGATACAGTATCATCATCTTCTTCCAATTAGGGGTCGCCACAGCAGATCATCCATCTCCATACCCGCCTGTCCTCTACATCTGCCTCTTTCAAACCAACTACCTGTATGTCCCCACATCCATAAACCTCCTCCTTGGTCCTCCTCTTTCCCTCCTTCCTGGTGGCTCCATCCTCAGCATTGTCCTACTGATATACCCCATGTCCCTCCTCTGCACATGTCCAAACCATCTCAATCTCGCCTCCCTCACCTTGTCTCCAAAATGTTCTACATGCGCTGTCCCTCTAATTAACTCATTTTTAATCTTGTCCATCATCGTCACTCCCAATGAAAACCTCAACATCTTCAGCTCTGCTACCTCCACCTCTACCTCCTGCCTTTTAGTTAATACCTCTGCCTCTAAACCAAACAACACCACAGTCCTATAAACTTTTCCTTTCACTCTTGCAGATACCCTACTATCACAAATCACTCCTGCCATGCTTCTCTCCAGTAACACTAGTAGTAACACTAAATTACTGATCAGTAGCAGAAGCTTAGGCTGAATTATTACCTTTATTTGACTGACACAATAAATGACCCAGAAATGCTAACCACCTTGATGAAATGGCTAACAACATAGTGTGGTATGTTTAATACGCATGCCCTCAAGAGAACGGCCCTTAATCTGCAGAGAAAATGGAGGAAAACTAAATTAGAGGTATTTAGAATTGCGTATAAAGACAGTATGCTCAGCTACAGACAGGCGCTAAAAGCTGCTAGAGCCGAACACCTGAGCAAACTCATAGAAAATAACAAATACAATCACAGGTTACTTTTCAGTACAGTAGCTAAATTAACTACAAATCAGGGATCTGAAAATTGTGTTCCATCACAGTTTAGTAGTGAGGACTTTATGAATTTCTTCACTGAAAAACATTTTAGTGTTAGAAAAACAATTGTGGAGGTCCAACCTCTACACTGCTTTACACGTATAGGACAGGAAGAGCTGTATAATGTTATTACCAATGCCAAATCAACAACATGTCTGTTAGATCCCATTCCAACTAAACTACCGAAAAAAGTGTTACATACAGCTGGTGAGCCTCTTCTAAATATTATTAACTTTTCACTATCTTTAGGTCACGTCACTAAACCCCTCAAGGTGGCAGTTATTATGCCCCTCATTAAGAAACCTCATTTAGATCCAAGCACACTATCAAATTACATACCCATTCAAATCTCCCATTTATGTCTAAGATTTTAGAAAAGATTGTGTCTGCCCAGTTCTGTTCCTACTTACAAGAGAACAATATCTTTAAAGAGTTTCAGTCAGATGTTATGCCCCATCATAGCACAGAAACTGCTCTAGTTTAAATCACTAATGACCTGTTTTTAGCTTCAGACCAAGGCTACATCTCTCTGTTAGTTTTGCTAGATCTTAGTGCTGCATTCGACACTTTAGGTCATGGGTTTTTCCTGTATCGCTTACAAAATTACATCGGCATTCATGGACATGCATTAAGCTGGTTTAAATCCTACCTGTCTGATCGTTACAATTTTGTGGACTTGAATGGAGAGCTATCCAGGTTAATGCAAGTAAATTATGGGGTGCCACAAGTTTCAGTTCTAGGACCCCTGCTTTTCACAATATACATGCTTCCATTGGGAAATATTACTAGAAGGCATGGGATTAGCTTCCACTGTTATTCTGATGATACCCAGCTATATATCTCATCAAAACCAGACGATATAGCTCAATTAGCTCGGATAACTGAGTGTGTAAAAGAATTAAAAGATTGGATGACTTAAAACTTTCTATTATTAAAATCTGATAAGGCAGAGATTTTGCACATAAGCCCAAAACCCAGTACACAGAAGCTCCAGCATTTATACCTGCATTTAGAAGGATGTTCTGTAACTTCTAGTTCAACAGTAAAAGGCCTGGGAGTTATTTTAGACTGTAATTTGAAAATCATATCAAACATATTACAAAAACATGCTTCCTCCACCTTAGAAATATCGCTAAACTAAGAAACATGTCTATATGATGTCTATATGTCCTGCATCATTAATAAACAAGTTACAGTTATTCCGGAATGCAGCAGCCAGAGTTCTTACAAGGTTGAGGAAATCTCACCATATAACCCCAATCTTATCAGCCCTACACTGGCTACCGGTTAAGTTTTGAATTGACTACAAACTACTCCTACTTATTTACAAAACACTAAATCTCACAGATGCTCACCTCTTCTCTCAGCCTGGCTTCCACCACTGTTTCCCATAACTTCATGGTGTAAATGATCAACTTTATTTCCCTGTAGCTACTGCAGGGCTGCACATCTCCCTTGTTCTTGAAAATTGTTACCAGCACAATCCTTCTTAATTCCTCAGATATTACTCATATGGATTTTCTTTGGCTTTCGCCACATCCCTCTTCACCTGCTGCTGCATCTCCTTGTACTCCTGTCTACTTTTCTCATCACTCTGTCGATCCCAATTCTGTTTTGCCAGCCTCTTTTTCCTTATGCTTTCTTGCACTTCCTCATTCTACCACCACGTCTCTTTGTCCTATTTCCAGATGTCACACCAAGTACCTTTCTAGCTGTCTCCCTTATCACTTCTGCAGTAGTTGCCCAATCATCCAGCACCTCTTCACCACCACCGAGCCCCTGTCTGACCTCTTCCCTGAATCTCACACTACAGTCTTCCTCCTTCAGTTTCCACCATCTTATTCTTCTTTTAGCGCTCTCCTCCTCTACTTCTTCACCTCTAAAACCATCCTACAGATTACCATCTGATGCTGTCTAGCTACACTGTCCACTGCCAACACCTGCACCTTCCTCCACTCTTATACGCCACTGTATGATCCTCCTTGTTCTTAAAATCAGTGTTCACCACTGCCATTTCCATCCTTTTAGCAAAATCTGCCCTTCCACATTCCTCTCCTTAAAGCAATACCTACCCATCACCTCCTAATCACATCTGTTCCCTTTTCCTACATGCCCACTGAAATCCACCCCAATCAACATTCATTCAATCCTAGGTACACCTTCTACCACTTCATCTAACTCACCCCAGAATTTTTCCTTCTCCTCCATCTCACAACCCACTTGTGGAGCATAAGCAATGATGACATTTATCATCACCCCTTCAACTTCCAGCTTCACAATCATCGCCCTATCATAAACTCTCTTCACCTCCACTACACTCTTACTGTACTCTTCCTTCAGAATCACCCCTACACCATTTCTCTTTCCATCCACACGATAACAGAACAGTTAAAACCCACCACCAATGTTCCTGGCCTTACTCCCTTTCCACTTGGTCTCCTGAACACACAACATATCTACATTTCTCCTCTCCATCATATCAGCTCCCTCTGTCCCTTTGCCAGTCATAGAACCAACATTTAAAGTAACCACCAAACCTTCACTCTACTACACTTCTCATTTCCCTGCCACCTCTGTAGATTTCTTTCTCCTCTCCTTCTCCTCCTTCGGCCAACAGTAGCCCAATTTCCACCGGTACCCTGTTGGCTAACGATACCCGTGGTGGTCGTTGGAAACCCGGGCCTCGACCGATCTGGTATGAAATTCTCTATCATGATCCGCATATTTGATTTGCCACGTTTTACACTGGATGCACTTCCTAACGTAACCCTCCCTATTTTCCCGGGTTTGGGACGGCACTAAGAGTGCACTGGCTTGTGCAACCGTATTTCTCTTTCCAGTGTTTCATTATGTTTAAAGACTATAATCACACTCTTGATGTCATATAAATGAGGATGGGTTCCCCTTTTGAGTCTGGTTCCTCTGAAGGTTTCTTCCTCATGTCATCTAAGGGAGTTTTTCCTTGCCACAGTCGCCATGCCTGCTCATCAGGCATAAATACACATTGTTCACAAATAAATGCTGCTTTGAGACAATGTCTGTTAGGAAAAGCGCTATATAAATACTCTTGACAGTGTTTGTTTTTGGCTGTTAATGAAGCCACTTACAATAACACTATATTTCAATTATAAACAAATATGTGATAATTCTTGGTTAGAATAACAATTATTCAGTGATTATTTAATTAGGAATAAAAGTTACTAATTAATACTGGTATAACATCCTGCCTGCACTTACCCACAGTAATGTTAATGGAGCTGCTCCTGGATGAAGTGGAGTTATTTTCCCTGTATGTGTAATCACAGGTGTACTCGCCCTGATGTGAAGCATCTACAGTCAGAGTAAATGTTGTTGTAGACTCTGCAGTTTGCTTCTTTATTGATGTCCCAGTTTTATATAAACTGAAGTCTACAGAGATGCATGTTGGGCTGGGTGTGGAACATCTAAATTGAAGGACTTCTCCAACTGATACCACAGAGTTTGGGGAGATCCGATTCAATGTAGGAGCCTGCATGTCTAATCAAACAGAGAAATAGTCATTAATACCTAAATATGATTTAACAAGTTATTGGAACAAAAAGAATAATAACGTACTTGAGCACACGACTCCAGCATCTTCATGGTGTCCACAGTTCTCTACTCCAAATCCTCTGTGTGAGCACTGATCTATGTAGCTCTCATTTCCAGTACACTGAACATCATCCAGCCAGGTTGGTTCAGTTCCCTGACCAAAGCGAGCATTACGAGGAGCACTGACAGCTTTACCACATCCAAGCTGCCTACACACCACCTCTGCATCCTTTAAATCCCAGTAATGATCACACACTGTTCCCCACTGGGCTTTGTGCTGGATCTCCACTCGACCACAACAGTTACTCTGACTGTTCACCAGCCTAAACTTATTATGGACTGATTAATTATATAAACAACACAAGGTTTTTATTAATGACTGATTTTTATGTTAATCGGTTCTTCTCATAAGCTATGAAAAATTTAATAATAGGACTACAGCAGCTGAGTTTGCAGAAAAGTTTGAACTATAAACAAGCCTTGCATTTTTGATGAATGTCAAACTGAAGTTATTATAAAAAGTGTTTTCCATTTTAACTACAGAGTCTCAGCTGTACAGTTCAGCTTGTTGATAAGCCCAAGCCATGCAACACTTGCTGGGAAGAATAACAATTCAACTTGACTGAATAAAAATAATTTTGCATCATCACAGACGAAGGTTGACGGAGCAGCGTATCAGAAAGGGATCAAATGTAGATGTCTATAGACCTTCATCTTCCAGGGGTTCTTAAATGATCAAATGTAGGTGTAAATGTAGGTAAGATTTCTACCACAGTATTGCTGAATTTTCAAATCTGACAAAATTTGCTGATTGATATTCTATTATAGTTTTATGGTGATGTTCTTGTACTTATTATTTCTATAGTATCAAATTACACTGGGAATCATATGGTACAACTTCCATATTTTTATCATATAATCATATGTAATTGTTAGAAGGAGAGGAGTTTATGATCACAACACCCTGTTGATTATATTCTAATAAAATGGAATGTTTTATTTTTTTAATAAAAGTAACACTAAATAACTGATTAGTAGTAAAAGCTTAGGCTGAATGATTCACCTATTACTGACTTACAGTGTTTGTTTTTGGCTGTTAATGAAGCCACCTGCAAAAACACTATATTTAAATTGTAAAAAAAAAAAAAAATTAATTTTTGGTTAGAATAACAATTAATCAGTGATTATTTAAATAGGAATAAAAGTTACTAATTAATACTGGTATAACATCCTGCCTGCACTTACCCACAGTAATGTTAATGGAGTTGCTCCTGGATGAAGTGGAGTTACTTTCCCTGTATGTGTAATCACAGGTGTACTCGCCCTGATGTGAAGCTTCTACAGTCAGAGTAAATGTTGTTGTAGACTCTGCAGTTTGCTTCTTTATTGATGTCCCAGTTTTATATAAACTGAAGTCTACAGAGATGCATGTTGGGCTGGGTGTGGAACATCTGAACTGAAGGACTTCTCCAACTGAGACCACAGAGTTTGGAGAGATCCGACTCAATGTAGGAGCCTGCATGTCTAATAATAAGGAAATATATTAAATTATTTGTAAATATATTTACTTTCATACAGATATTGAGTCAATGTAGGAACCTGCATGTCTAATCATACAGAATAAATATTCAATAATTATGTTAATGTAAATGCTTTAATAGGGTTTTGGAAATAAACTAAATAATAACTTACTTGAGCACACGACTCCAGCATCTTCATCGTGTCCACAGTTCTCTACTCCAAATCCTCTGTGTGAGCACTGATCTATGTAGCTCTCAGTTCCAGTACACTGAACATCATACAGCCAGGTTGGTTCAGTTCCCTGACCAAAGCTGGCATTATGAGGAGCGCTGACGGCTTCATCACATCCAAGTTGTCTACACACCACCTCTGCATCCTTTAAGTCCCAGTAATGATCACACACTGTTCCCCACTGGGCTTTGTGCTGGACCTGCACTCGACCACAACAGTTACTTGAACCATTCACCAGCCTGATCTGATTATGGACTGATTTATTATAAATAAAAGGCAGAAGATTTTGATTAATTACTTTCTAATTTCTGCCATTCACTTGCAGTCATGAGTCAGAAAGAGCTTCTTATCCAAAAAGAAAACATTTATGGACACTTCAAGTCAAGTCAAGAAGCTTTTATTGTCATTTCAACCATATATAGCTGATGCAGTATACAGTGAAATGAAACAACGTTCCTCCTGAACCCAGGTGCTACATAAAACAACATAAAACAACAGTCACAGAACAGAAGAACACAGGGCCAGGAACTAAGATCCTCGCCACATAAAGTGCATGTGTGCAACTGGTGCAAACAGTGCAAAAGACAACACAAGACAGTGCAAGACAACACAGGACAGTGCAAGACAACACAGGACAGTGCAAGACAACACAGGACAGTGCAGGACAATACACAATACACAAAATATAAAAATAGCAATAGCTCCGCCAGTAAAACCTGTTGTGACAGAATAAGGTGCACAGTAGCAGAAAAATGTAAACAGAAATGTAAACAGAATTTTGCAATTCTTTAATAATATAAAATATAATAGCAGCAATAAAAATAAAGTGATCAGTGACCAAAGGATTTGGACAGATTATTGTGCAAAAAGAGCAAGTCCCGGAAGATCAGCAACAAACGGCATGTAAACATTTTGCAATAATGAGAGGTGTGAATGGTGCAGTTGTGTGTAAGTGTGTGTGTGTGTGTGTGTGTGTGTGTGTGTGTGTGTGTGTGTGAGAGAGAGAGAGTTCAGTCCAGATGTTTGTTCAGGAGCCTGACGGCTTGCGGGAAAAAACTGTTGCACAGTCTTGATGTGGCGGCCCGAATGCTTCGGGCCGCCACATCAAGACTGTGCAACAGTTTTTTCCCGCAAGCCGTCAGGCTCCTGAACAAACATCTGGACTGTTGTGACAGTGCCTTGCTTTCGGTCTCCTCCGATTCAAAAAGGGGAAACAAAAAAAAAAACAAAAAACAAAAAAAAAAACAAAAAACATAGAGGGACCATCGAGAGCATCTTAAGCAGCTGCATCACTATGGTCCCTCTATAGAACATGGTCAGGATGGGGGGAGGGAGATGAGCTTTCCTCAGCCTTCTCAGGAAGTAGAGACGCTGCTGGGCTTTCTTGGTAATGGAGCTGGTGTTAAGTGACCAGGTGAGGTTGTCCGCCAGATGAACACCAAGGAATTTGGTGCTCTTGACGATCTCCACTGAAGATCCATCGATGATCAGTGGAGAATGGTCACTCTGTGTTCTCCTGAAGTCAACAACCATCTCTTTGGTTTTGTCCACGTTCAGAGACAGGTTGTTGGCTCCACACCAGGCTGTTAACTGTTGCACCTCCTCTCTGTATGCTGACTTGTCGTTCTTGCTGATTAGACCCACCACGGTCGTGTCATCAGCAAACTTAATGATATGATTCAAGCTGTGCGTTGGTGCACAGTCATGAGTCAGCAGAGTGAACAGCAGTGGACTGAGTACACAGCCCTGAGGGGCTCCAGTGCTCAGTGTGGTGGTGCTGGAGATGCTGTTCCCGATCCGGACTGACTGAGGTCTCTCGGTCAGGAAGTCCAGGATCCAGTTGCAGAGAGAGGTGTTCAGGCCCAGTAGGCTCAGCTTCTCGATCAGGTGCTGGGGAATAATTGTGTTGAATGCTGAACTGAAGTCTATGAACAGCATCCTTACATAAGAGTCCTTGTTATCCAGATGGGTGAGGGCCAGATGGAGGGTTGTGGAGATGGCATCGTCCGTGGAGCGGTTTGGACGATACGCAAACTGCATGGGGTCCAGTGCGGGTGGGAGCTGGGTCTTTATGTGCCTCATGACAAGCCTCTCGAAGCACTTCATCATGATGGGTGATGAATGCAACGGGACGATAGTCATTGAGGCAGGACACAGAAGACTTCTTCGGCACAGGAATGATGGTCGTCGTCTTGAGGCACGTAGGAACAGTGGCGCTGCTCAGGGAGATGTAGAAGATGTCAGTGAAGACATCTGCTAGTTGTTCTGCACATTCCCTGAGCACTCTGCCAGGAATGTTGTCAGGTCCAGCAGACTTCCGTGGGTTAACTCTGCATAGAGTTTTCCTCACTTCAGCTGTGGTTAGACAGAGCACCTGGTCACTGGGAGGAGGGATTGTCTTCCTCGCCACCAAGTTGTTCTGCACCTCGAACCGGGCGTAGAAGTCGTTCAGCGCATCTGGAAGGGAGGCGTCACGGTCACAAGCAGGTGATGTGGTCTTGTAATTCGTGATCGCCTGGATGCCCTGCCACATGCGCCGAGTGTCTCCGCTGTCCTGGAAGTGGCCATGGATTCTCTTGGCGTGTGCGCGCTTCGCCTCTCTGATAGCACAGGACAGTTTGGCTCTTGCTTTTTTTAAGGCTGTCTTGTCCCCTGCTCTGAAAGCAGAGTCTCTTGTTTTTAGCAGCGCACGAACCTTGGCGGTCATCCATGGCTTCTGGTTGGAGCGTGTAGTGATGGTCTTGGTGATAGTCATGTCATCAATGCACTTGCCGATGTAGCTGGTCACTGTTGACGTGTACTCCTCCAAGTTGATGAAATCTCCATTGGTTGCAGGTTCCTGAACATGTCCCAGTCAGTGCATTCAAAACAGTCCTGGAGAGCAGACATGGATCCTGCTGGCCAGGTTCTCACTTGTTTTTGAGCTGGTCTTAAACGCCTGCTGAGTGGTCTGTATGCTGGGATCAACATAACAGAGATGTGGTCTGAGTACCCGAGGTGGGGGCGGGGCTTCGCCCGGTATGCGCCCCGGATTTTTGTGTAAACAACATCCAGCGTGTTTTCCCCTCTGGTTGCAAAGTCCACATTCTGATGGAATTTGGGAAGCACAGTCCTGAGATTTGCGTGATTAAAATCTCCGGCGACTATAAACAATCCGTCAGGGTTGTTTATATTTGTTCTATTTGTTACTGTGTTTGCTCAAGAATGATTTTTGTGTTCTGTCTAATAAATAACCAGTTTGACAAATAATAAACACTACATGTAATGTGGATCTTTTCATGTAAATTCTCCAGAAATGTTTTACAAAAACTTTGTCTGTACTAAATATTTAAGCCTGATACGTGCAGCTGGATTGGAAGAATGTCAGTTTAACTCGACTTCATTAAAATTGTAATTGTATAACATACAAACAATTAACCCCATTGTCAGGCCCATGCATTTCACACCGAGGCCTTCAGTGGTGTCCTACTGTCAGGGTGATGACGCGGAAGCGAGAGTAACTCAATCATGTCTTTATTTTAACTCAAAATACACACACAACCCGAAGAGTCATCAACCGAAAGGATATCCGCTCAGGATGAGTAATCCACAACAAAAGGCAATATCCAGAAACGAAAGTAGATTACCAATGCAAACGAGTAATCCTCTGAGACAGAGTCAGGAGACAGAACCAGCCGGGAAAGCTGCGGTTGAGGATCCACGGTATCACCAGCATGACATCCAAGAATCGACAGTCTGTGACTAGAGAACGTGAGTTTATATAGTTTATCCTTAATGAGTCACAGCTGTTGGCAATCAAGGCTGGCGCGGCCTAACGAGGCAGCGTGACTGCTACTGAGGGGGACGTGGCAGGGGGATCCCTGACAGCTACCGAGGGGGGGCGTGGCAGGTGGATCCCTGACAGTGACCAAGGGGGGCATGGCAGGGGGATCCCTGACAGTACCCCCATCCAGGGGCGACACCCGACGCCCCAAAACCCACCTACGCCAGGCAGGCTAGGGCACTCCGAGGAAGGCCTCTCCAACTGCTCAGGTTCAAAGGAGGCCCGGTTAGCATTACTGGGACAGGGGAGAACTAGGAGGAGCCCAAGGCGAAGCGGCGTCCTCTGTGGAGGTCCAGAACAGAGTGACGCTCATCACGGAGATCAGGAACGGAGTGACGCCCATCACAGAGATCCGGAACGGAGCGGCGCCCATCATGGAGATCTGGAACAGAGAAATGCCTACCATGGAGATCTGGAACGGAGCAATGCCTACCACGGAAATCTGGAACGAAGCAATGCCTCTAGAGAAGAGGCCGAGCAAAGTCCCTGGCGGGGATCAGAGGTGGAGCGGCGTCCTCGGCGGAGTTCAGAGGCCGAGCGACGCCCACGGTGGAGTCCAGAGGCCGATTGATGCCCACTGCATGGAACAGGAAATGGGTGACATCCATGACAAAGACCTCAGCGGAGATCTCAGGTCATGCGACGCCCACGGCGGAGTCCGAAAACCATGCAACATCCTCGGCGGAGACCAGAGGTCGAGCGACCACCAAGGCGGAGTTCAGAGCCTGTGCGACGCCCACGGTGTAGTTCAGAGACACAGTGACACCTTCGGTGGGGTCTTAGGCCTTAATGACGCCCACAGAGGAACTCAGGAGTGCTTTGTCCTCGTCTGAGGGACCTAAAGAAGAGACGTCACCTGGAGAGGGACTCGGAGAAGTGACGTCACCTGGATAGGGACTCGGAGGCATGATGTTGCCTGGAGAGGGACTCGGAGGCGTGACGTTGCCTGGAGAGTCTTGGTCCACGAGATGTCGCCGTCAGAAAAAGACTTGGAGGCAAAACGTCGCCGTCAGAGAGGCTTGGAGGCGAGCCATCGCCCTGTGGGGAACTTGGAGGCGAGCCGTCACCCTGTGGGGAACTTGGAGGTGAGCTCCCACCATCTTGGAAACTTGGGGATGAGACGTCGCCCTCAGGGAAGCTTGGGGGGGCGAGACGTTGCCTTCAGTGAGACTTGGGGGCAAAACATGCTCGTGGAGACGTGGCGCGGAGTGCTCGTGGAGACTCTGTAGATGCTCTGAGATGGAAAGGCACGCCCGCAGGAACCTCGGAACAGAGCGGCACACTCGTGGGAACTCTGCAACAGAGCTGCGCGCTCGTGAGAACTCTGCAACAGAGCCGCACGCTTGTGGGAACTCTGGTGGAATGGTACGCCCGTGGGAACCTTGAAACAGAGCGGCACCCTCTGCAAAACTGTGAAGCGGAGTACTCGCGGAGACTCTGTACAGCGCAGCGTGCGTTTAAACCCTGAGACGGAGCCGCACGCACGTGGGAACTCCGGAACGGAGCCGCGCGCTTGTGGGAACTCTGTGACAGGACGCGCGCTCGTAGGAATTCTGTGATGGAGCCACGCGCTCGTGAAGACTATGGCACGGAGCCGCGCGCTCTGTAGAACTCCGGGACCGAGCCATCTTAGACTCGAGGGAGCTACAGTGGAGGTCCGCCATGTCCTTACCAAACATCCCCAGGAGAAGCCTGATAAAGTCGGCGTACGAGCCAAGATCGTTTCCCTGGGTGCTTTACAGCGCGCTGGCTCGAGAGAGAGCGTTAGCAGCCAGGAGGGAAATGCAAAAAGCGATATAATCAATGGTTCTGGAAAAAGCTTAACAAATGTTTTGATCTGTTTTGGCTGATCTTTCCTCACAATGTCCAGCTTTGCTTGAAAAGTCTGTCTTGAAAATGGTCTTGTAAGTCTATCTGAGACCAGTCTGTCAGCCATTGTGGTATGAAAAAAGAAAACAGATATTAAATCTACAAGAATTTCAAACTTTGCTCTGACTAGTGTGATCTCTGTTCATCCAACCTAAGAACGTCAAAATACTAACAACACCAGGGTTAATTGGCCCGGTGTCAGCAATTAGAATTTGATTGGTTTAATTTACAGTTTTATTGTCATGTATTTGAAGCTACAGGTGCCCACAGTGTTGATTCTGAAGGCCTTAAGGCAGATTTTTTTGACCCTGGCAACAAATGATGGCTGACATATGATTGGATAGAAACTCTAACATAAACATACACTACTGAAACCACTACAACCAAAAGAAAAGCACTGAAATGAAGAGAATAGACTTTAGTAATTATTTAATAAATATTCATTAGGGAAAAAAATTTTTAAAAGTCATTTGTTCTGATAGTATTAAGGCCAGCAGAGAATACCTTGTTGGCCCTAAAGGCTCGCCACTGATTAAACCATGTACATGTACAATGAGACATTCACATTTAATATAACATTCATGAAATATAAAGATACTGATCTGAAATAATTTACTAGTAACTCAATAAATTACATATATTTAATTTGGCACATACCCTTCTCCAGAGTAACTTATACCTGAAGTGTAAGTTTATACACCTGAGCACCTGAGGGTTAAGAGACTTGCTCAAGGGCCCAAGAGCAGCAGTTTGGTCTGAACCATTGAGTTATAAAGTCACCACATGTTGTGATAACAGCATTACAGTTCTCCACCTCTTCTTATATTACCATTTGTTATTGTTATAATAAAAATAATTTTGTAACAGCACACCCCGAGTGACATAAATTATCAACAGCAGCTGTTAAGCAAATCAAATTTAACAGCCAGCCAACTTCAGCCTGTTGTGGAATTTGCAGCTGTAACCTGGTTCTGAAGATCTGCATTTCAGGATTATAGGGTTCTGACAGGCCTCTGATCTCCACCAGATGTCCCCATTGTTTTCCTTATGTTTTCTTCTGTTCATTAAGTCAATCACCTTCCAACTTTTAACCTATTTGAGTCTGTTGCTGCAGTTGAGTTCACATACTACTCTGTGGCACAATCTCAGAGAGGGTCTGACCTCAAAAACGCTATTGACTCTGTTTTAACTTCTAGCTCAGATTTTACATCTGATTGAAAATGATTTATTAACATTTTATGTTAAAATGACTGAAAATAATTGCTTACAAAATATATATATTTTTAATTAATTAATAAAAGGTAATACGTGATATATAAATATAATCACATTTATTAGAATGTCATAAAGTAAAAGTTTTCTGTACCTGAGCAAGTAACACCAGCATCACCATGGCTACAGTTGTGTGTCCCAAATCCATTATGATGGCACCGTGTGATGTCACTTTCACTTCCAGAACACTGAACATTATCCAGCCATATTGGGCCACTTCCCTGACCAAAGTGGGCACTTTGATGAGCACTGACAGCTTTACCACATCCAAGTTGTCTACACACCACATGTGCATCATTCAGATCCCAGCTATTATCACACACCTTCCACCACTGGTTATTATAATAGATTTCCACTCTACCAGAGCAGGAGTGATTGCCACCAGTGAGTCGTATGTTAGCAGCATCTAATACAAACAAAATGCATGTTAATATTTATTCTTTATAATTAATTTCCTTACTTCACTGATATCCTACTGCCTTTTTTATTGTACAGTATATTTTCCCATCAAGTATAAATTATCAGTATAATTATCTAAACCCCAAATAAGCATTAGCAGACTATTAGGAGAGCAGGGAACACGATGCACAACTAGATTATTCTGTCAGCGTGTCTCTCTATGGCAGGGGGGTCAAACTCAGGCCGACGGGCCAAATCTGGCTCGCGGTGTAATTAAATTTGGCCTGCGAGATCATATCAAAAGTGTATTAGAGCTGGCCCGCCAGTATGTAGCGCATACACCGCTAATACTACAAATCCTAGAATGCTTTGTTAGTACATTGGCGCGTCAGTCGATACCGCTAAAACGCCTTCCTCCTTTTTTGTCCACAATCATCGGTATCCATGCCATCAGTCTGCTTGAACAAACTTAATCCACCCCTCCCCAAAAATGGGCAAACGAAAGATGGAAAACAGGAGCTTTCAAGACAGGTTGGAGGCAGATTATCTGTCCACGAATGGAAAGGACAGACCTGTTTGTCTCATGTGCGGAGCCACCATGGCTGTAATGAAATAATATAACATAAAAAGACACTATGAAACAAAACACCACGACAAGTACAAGGACCTGGATGTAAAGCACAAGTTCCAGAAGGTAGAGGAGATGAAAAAAATTCTGGTTTCACGGCAGACTATGTTCACAAAAGATAAATCACAAAGTGAGGCTGCTGTAGATTGCTAAATCAGCCCGGCCGTTTAATGAGGGTGAGTTTGTCAAAAAGTGCATGGTCAAAGATTGCGACATCGTGTGCCCAGATAAAAAGCAAGCATTTTTAAATGTGAGCCTGAGCAGAAACACCATGGCTAAGCATACATGTGAGCTCACCACCAATTTACATGAACAGCTGATGAAAAAGGGAAAAGATTTTATTGCATACTCCCTTGCTGTGGATAAGAGCAGTGACACATCTGATACTGCCAAGCTGTCAATCTTCATCCGTGGAGTGGACTCGAGTCTGTGTGTTACAATGGAACTTTTGGGATTAAAATCAATGCATGACACAACCACTGGAAAATAAATCTTTGAAGAGGGATCCAAATGTGTAAATGAAATGAGGCTGCCTTGGGATAAACATCTGACGACAGATAATGCGCCCGCGATGTGCGGTCAAAAGAGTGGGCTGGTGGGCAGGATTCGGGAGAAGATGCGGGAGAACCATGCAGGTGAGTTTACAGTTTATCACGGCATCATACACCAGAAAGCGTTGTGTAGCAAAGAACTGAAAATAGAACATGGTATAAGCACCTTAACACGAGTAGTTAACTTCATAAGAGCCAAAGGTTTGAATCACCGCTAAGTCTTTTCTGGAGGAGTTTGGTTCGGAATACACAGACGTGCCCTATCACACAGATGTGAGATGGCTAAGCCGAGGAAGAGTACTGAACAGATGTTTTGAGCTGCATGAGAAAATTTGTCAGTTTGTGGAAAGCAAAGGGAAAGACACAACCGAGCTCAGAGATAGAAAGATTCTGTGTGACTTGGCATTTCTGTGTGACATCCTGAGCCATCTCGATGTGCTCAACCTGCAGCTTCAGGGGCGGAGCCACGTCATCACGGATATGTACGCTGTGGTGAAGGCTTTTAAAACCAAGTTGTGCCTGTGGGAGACTCAGATGCTGTAAGAAAACTTCAGTCATTTTCCGTGCTGCCAAACAATGAAAGTGCAGATCTCTCCCGCCATGTTGCCTAGTGCACAGTTTGCTGTAAAACCCGATTTTGAATCCCAGAAATGCATATTTAATCTGCTCAGTAATCCACTTGTGGTTGACGTGGAAAGCGCACCAACCTCCAAATGGAGCTGATTGAATTTCAGTGTAGTGACACGGTGAAGTCAAAGTACAACTCTGTGTGTGCTGCACAGTTTCCATCTTTCCTCCCCGACACACTTCCCCAACTCCATGTCCAAGCTGCTCAAACACTCTTTATGTTCGGCAGCACATATCTTTGTGAGCAACTGTTCTCTTTGATGAAGATGAACAAAACACCACTCAGGAGTCGTCTAACTGATGAACACCTTCACTCAATCCTGGGGATTTCTTCAGCTTAGAGCCTAACCCCAGACACTGATGCACTTGCATCTAAGAAGAGATGCCAGGTATCTGGCTTCAATCAATTAGAATAAATTAGAGTGTAGAAACTGAGCAAATTGATGAATGTTATCTTTATGCCTGGACTGTTCATAGTTGAAAGATTGTTTTTTTTTTATTTTATTGAAGGATATTAATATTATCTTTGGTTGTTTTGTTTGTTCTGTTGTTTTGGCCAGTGAAAAAAAGTTTTATATAATAAAGGAATTTGAAAGGCTATAAATAGAGAGACATAATAAGAAACAAATATCACTGATGTGTTTTATTTCAAAATACATTTTTCATGTGTTTATAATAATAAACTTTGGTTGTTCCAGATTCAATGTTTATGCAAAACTAAAGTTTGTTTCCATATAAAAAGGTTCAACATTACACATCTGGAGAGAAGGAAAAACATGCACAATTGCAGTAAATTTTTGACCAAGTATGGCCCACGACCAATTTTTAGTTTTGGCCCACTGTAAATTTGAGTTTGACACCCCTGCTCTATTGGGTGACTAGGTGAGTGAGAACCCAAATGCAGGATGCACACATGGAGTAAGGAAAATACAGGTTTTAATATAATAGCACACTAAGCAATGGGGAAAAGACAAAAACACTGTCCAAAAACAGTCCAGGGTCTTAACTCAGGCAAACAACAGGGAGGGACCCAAAACCAAAATCCCCTCTGTGAGCACTGATCTATGTAGCTCTCATTTCCAGTACACTGAACATCATCCAGCCAGGTTGGTTCACTTCCCTGACCAAAGCGAGCATTAGGAGGAGCACTGACGGCTTTACCACATCCAAGCTGCCTACACACCACCTCTGCATCCTTTAGGTCCCAGTAATGATCACACACTGTTCCCCACTGGGCTTTGTGCTGGATCTCCACTCGACCACAACAGTTACTTGGACCATTCACCAGCCAGATCTGATTATAGACTAATTTATTATATAAAAAAAGAAGTTTGATTTTTTGTTCATTCCTTGTACTTATTAGTTATACAAATTTTATAATATTAGATGCAATAGCAGCTGAGTTTGCAGAAAAGTGAAGTATGAACTATGAGTAAACTTTGAACTATAAACAAGCCTTGCATTCTTGATGAATGTCAAACTGAATTTATAATGAAAAAGTGTTTCCAATCTGAACTACAGAGTCTCAGCTGAACAGTTTCGCTTGTTGATAAGCCCAAGCCATGCAACACTTTCTGGGAAGAATGACAATTCAACTTCATTTTGTATCATAACAGATGAAGGTTGAAGGAGCAGCTAATAAAAAAAAAATCAAATGAAGATGTCTATAGACCTTCATTTTATTATTGTTTTATGGTTATGTTTCTGTACTTATTATTTCTATAATATTAAAATAAATCGGGGAATCAACTGGCACAACTTCCATATTTCTATCATATAATCATATGTAATTATTAGAAGGAGAGGAGTTTATGATCACAACACCCTTTTTATTATCTTTCTTTAAAATGGAACGTTTTATTATTTTAATAATAGTAAAAATAAATAACTGATCAGTAGTAGAAGATTAGGCTGAATTATTCACCCATCACTGACTGACAGCATTTGTTTTGGGCTATTAATGAATCCACTTACACTAACACTATCTTTCAATTATAAACAAATATGTGCTAATTCTTGGTTCGAATAACAATTAATTAGTGATTATTTAATAATAAATAATAATTAATGATTTATACTGGTCTAACATCCTGTCTGCACTTACCCACAGTAATGTTAATGGAGCCGCTCCTGGATGAAGTGTAGGATGTTTCCCTGTATGTGTAATCACAGGTGTACTCGCCCTGATGTGAAGCTTCTACAGTCAGAGTAAATGTTGCTGTAGACTCTGCAGTTTGTTTCTTCATTAATGTTCCAGTTTTATATAAACTGAAGTCTACAGAGATGCATGTTGGGCTGGGTGTGGAACATCTGAACTGTAGGACTTCTCCAAGTGATACCACAGAGTTTGGGGAGATCCGAGTCAATGTAGGAGCCTGCATGTCTAATCAAACAGAAAAATAGTAATTTAGTACATAAAAAATGCTCATTGGAACAGGTTATTGGAACAAAATAATAACTTACTTGAGCACACGACTCCAGCATCTTCACCGTGTCAGCAGTTATGTACTCCAAATCCTTTGTGTGAGCACTGATCTATGTAGCTCTCCGTTCCAGTACACTGAACATCATCCAGCCAGATTTGGTCACGTCCCTGACCAAAGCGAGCAGAATGAGAAGCACTGATGGCTTTACCACATCCAAGCTGCCTACACACCACCTCTGCATCCTTTAAGTCCCAGTAATCATCACACACTGTTCCCCACTGGGCTTTGTGCTGGATCTCCACTCGACCACAACAGTTACTTGAACCATTCACCAGCCTGATCTGATTATGGACTGTTTAATTATATAAAAAAACAAAGTTTTATAAAGGACTGTTTTTTCTGTTCATTAGTTGTACTCATAATTATAAACACGTAATAATATTAGACACAACAGCAGCTGAGTTTGCAAAAATTTAACTATAAACAAGCCTTGCATTCTTGTTGAAATGTCAAACTGAAGTTATTATAAAAAGGTGTTTTCCATCTGAACTACAGAGTCTCAGCTGAAATGTTTAGCTTGTTGATAAGCCCAAGCCATGCAACAATTGCTGGGAAGAATAACAATTCAAATTGCATCCATGAAAATAATTTTGTATCATAACAGATGAAGGTTGACGGAGCAGCTAATCAAAAAAAAAAAAAATCAAATGTAGTTGTCTATAGACCTTTATCTTCCAGGGGTTCTTAAATTATCAAATATAAGTGTAAATGTAGGTAAGATTTCTAACACAGTATTGCTGAATTTTTAAATCTGAAAAATTTGCTGATTTAATATTCCATTATAGTTTTATAGTTATGTTCCTGTACTTATTATTTCTATAATTCCAAATTACACAGGAAATCATATGGTACAACTTTCATATTTCCATCATATAATCATATGCAAATTTTTAAAAGGAGAGGAGTTTATGATCACCCTGTTGATTATCTTCTTATAAAATGGAACATTTTTTTCTTTTAATAAAAGTAACACTAAATTACTGATCAGTAGTAGAAGCTTAGGCTGAAATATTCACCTATTACTGACTTGAAAGTGTTTGTTTTTGGCTGTTATTGAAGCCACTTGCAATAACACTATATTTAAAATATTTAAATATATGTACTAATTCTTGGTTAGAATAACAATTAATCAGTGATTTTTTAATGAGGATTTTAAATTTAATTTACTGATTAATACTGGTATAACATCCTGCCTTCACTTACCCACAGTAATGTTAATGGAGTTGCTCCTGGATGAAGTGGAGTTACTTTCCCTGTATGTGTAATCACAGGTGTACTCGCCCTGATGTGAAGCTTCTACAGTCAGAGTAAATGTTGTTGTAGACTCTCCAGTTTGCTTTTTTATTGATGTTCCATATTTATATAAACTGAAGTCTACAGAGATGCATGTTGGGCTGGGTGTGGAACATCTGAACTGAAGGACTTCTCCAACTGATACCACAGAGTTTGGGGAGATCCGAGTCAATGTAGGAGCCTGCATGTCTAATCATACAGAAAAATAATAATTTAATACCGATATATGAATAAACAAGTTTTTTGGAACAAAAAGAATAATAACTTACTTGAGCACATGACTCCAGCAGCTTTATGGTGTCCATAGTTCTCTTCTCCAAATCCTCTGTGTGAGCACTGTTCTATGTAGCTCTCAGTTCCATTACACTGAACATCATCCAGCCAGGTTGGTTCAGTTCCCTGACCAAAGTAAGCATTACGAGGAGCGCTGACGGCTTTACCACATCCAAGCTGCCTACACACCACCTCTGCATCCTTTAAGTCCCAGTAATGATCACACACTGTTCCCCACTGGGCTTTGTGCTGGATCTCCACTCGACCACAACAGTTACTTGGACCATTTACCAGCCTGATCTGATTATGGACTGATTAATTATATAAAAACATAAGGTTTTTATTAATGACTGTTAATTGTTTATAATCATAAGTTACAAAAATGTAATAATAGATAGAACAGCAGCTGAGTTTGCAGAAAAGTTTAAACTATTATCAAGCCTTGCATTCTTGATGAATGTCAAACTGAAGTCAAACTGATTTCTACTATAGTATTGCTGAATTCAAATCTGACAAAATTTGCTGATTAATATTCTATTATACTTTTATGTTTATGTTCTTGAACTAATAATTTCTATAATTGTCACGGTTTTCCGGTTTCGCGGTGCGCACTTTGCAACATTCACTTCCAGGTCGGCGGCCATTTTGGGGTTTTCCTGCATTGCCCGGTATTTAAGGACTTGAAGAACTCTGTCTCTGCCGGATTATCTCTTTGGTCTCCTCAGTTTGTTTCCGAGGTCCTCCAGCCTTTCGCCTGTTTGTTTTTTTAGGACTGTTTTTTCGCTTGTGTCTCTGTTTGTTTTCCTCCTCTGCGTTTTCAGTTTTGGATTATTTTTGGACTTTTGGGTGGTTTTGCTTTTTGAATTGTTTGTTGGGATTTGCACAGTTGTTTTGGCTTTTCAAATGGTTACTCCCTAGTTTATTACTTAAAGACTCTTATCATAACTGTCAGTCTGCATCCTGCTTTTGGGTCACTCCAGCAAGTGCCTGACAGAAAAATCTGGCCAAAATGGACCCAGCGGATGCTTAGTATATAGGAACCGAGATAAACACCTTGGCTCAGGTCTCGGCCAGCAACACCAGGACCCTCACCTTACAGCAGCCATTGACGGTTCCACAGTTAAAACCAGTCCTAGCTATGGTAACCCCCCTGAGAGCCTCACCTAGCCCCGCCTGCACATTTCTCTGGGGAACCCGGATCTTGCCACTCCTTTCTCACACAGTGCATTGTCATCTTCTAGCTCCAGCCTTCTTCATTTCCAACCGTGCAAGCCAAGGTGTTGTACGTGGTATCCTTGCTGACCGGAAAGGCTCTGTGATGGGCGACCGCCGAGTAGGAGAGCCAGTCTGCCTTCTGTTCTTCTTTTGCTGCCTTCTTGGGTTAGCTCCGCAAGACCTTTTGATACTGCCACTCCCCGGCAGGGACACCGTTGACAGTGGTTAGGACCACACCGCTTTGTACGACACCTTCCTGTGAGGCCTTGCTATGGATGTGAAGGATGAGCTGGCTGCCCAGGAGTTACCAGTTGGCCTAGATGGTCTAATCACTCTGAACACCAGGATTGACCAGAGGTTTTTGGACCAATGCGTTGAAAGGCAATTGAAATGCCCTGAGCTTGGTCCTCAGTTCCCAGTTTGTCAGAAGACCCCTACAGAACCCCTGACTTTGCTTCAGCCTATGGAAATAGGGCACTGACATTTATTGCTCACAGAGAAGGAGAGGCGCTGCTCCGAGGGGCTCTGTCTCTATTGTGGGGAACCAGGGCACATGGCGGCCTGGTGCCCAGGAAAAGGCAGGGTTCACCATTGATGGGGGAAGCCCTGATTAAGCCAACCACTGCCTGTCTCCTCCAAACCACTTCTTAAAGTACAGATCTGCCAAAGAAATCGACTGTCTCCTGCCTCAATGACTATCGTCCCATTGTGCTCACACCCATCATGATGAAGTGCTTCGATAGGCTCGTCATGAGGCACATCAAGACCCAGCTTCCACCCACACTGGACCCCATGCAGTTCGCGTATCGTTCAAAACATTACACGGACGATGCCATCTCCACAACCCTCCATCTGGCCCTCACCCACCTGGATAACAAGGACTCGAATGTTCGAATGCTGTTTATTGACTTCAGCTCAGCATTCAACACAATCATTCCTCAGCACCTGATCGAGAAGTTGAGCCTACTGGGCCTAAACACCTTCCTCTGCAACTGGATCCTGGACTTCCTGACTGGGAGACCCCAGTCAGTCCAGATCGGGAACAGCATCTCCAGCACCACCACACTGAGCACTGGGGCCCCTCAGGGCTGTGTGCTCAGCCCACTGCTGTTCACTCTGCTGACTCACGACTGTGTAGCAATGCACAGCTCGAACCACATCGTCAAGTTTGCTGATGACACGACCGTGGTGGGTCTAATCAGCAAGAACGACGAGTCAGCATATAGAGAGGAGGTGCAACGGTTAACTGCCTGGTGTGGAACTAACAACCTGTCTCTGAACGTGGACAAAATGAAAGAGATGGTTGTTGACTTCAGGATAGGACAGAGCGACCAATCTCCACTGATTATTGATGGATACTCAGTGGAGATCGTCAAGAGCACCAAATTCCTTGGTGTTCATTTGGCAGACAACCTCACCTGGTCACTTAACACCAGCTCCATCATGAAAACAGCCAAGCAGCGTCTCTACTTTCTGAGAAGGCTGAGGAAAGCTCATCTCCCTCCATCCTGTTCATGTTTTACAGAGGGACCATTGAGAGCATCCTGAGCAGCTGCATCACTGCCTGGTTTGGAAATTGCACCATCTCGGATCGCAAGACCCTACAGAGGATAGTAAGGACAGCTGAGAAGATCATCAGAGTCTCTCTTCCCTCTATCATGGACATTTACACTACACGCTGCACCCGCAAAGCACACAGCATTGTGGACGACCACACACACCCGTCACACACACTCTTTACACTCCTGCCATCAGGAAAACGGTTCTGAAGCATTTGGGCCGCCACATCAAGACTGTGTTTCTTTCCCCAAGCCATCAGGTTTCTGAATACACAGAAATGAAACAGAACACACACACACTCACTCAATGTGTGTACCGAACTGTACAACCTAGACTAAACACTTAACACACACTCATCTCAATCCATTCCACAACCATTCATTTATTTATTATTTATTATACTCGACCGTACTACACTCCTTAACTGCTGTTTTTTGCACATTTATCACTATTATACTGTTTACATGCTGTCTTTTCACCTCTTGACTGCTGCTGTTCTTTTGCACTACACTGTTCTGTTTGTTCTGTTTATATTTACTCCCAGTTATAGTTTTTACATTTTACATTTCACCTAGCACAGTACTGTATAATTTGAGTTTACAGTAGGTTTACTAGTTAGTGCTATATTGGTTTTTTGTCTAGTCTTGTGTTGTCTTGTGTTTTCTGTCTGCACTGTCTGTCTGTACTGTTTTTTTGTCTGCACTGTTTGCACTAGGTTGCACTCGATGCACTTTATGTAGCTTGTCTTGTGTTGTAGCTTTATGTTGTCCAGTGTAGCACCAGGGTTCCGGAGGAATGTTGTCTCGTTTTTACTGTGTACTGTGTACCACTGTGTATAGTAGAAATGACAATAAAAGCCTCTTGACTTGACTTGACAAACACCAGGAGTGGCTCTCATTCCTGATCATCCCCTCGTCCCATGCTCATGTCATGCTTGGTTTTCCCGGCTTTGGAAACACAACCCCCATCTAGATTTTAACAGTGTATGAGTCTTAGAATAGGAGTGCCCTGCCAGACCCACTGCATTTCCTTAACCGACCCTGCACTTGTTCTGCCATGTCAGGAGCCTCAACCTGATTTTAGCTCTATCCTGGCAGGCTACCATGACATGGGGGCCGTTTTTAGCAAGGTCAAAGCACCCGCCCTGCCACCACACCAGATATACAACTGTGCCATCGACCTGCTGCCTGGAACCTCTTCTTCCCAGGGACGTTTGTACCATCTGTCTGGCCTCGAGCAGGAGGCAATGCACCGGTATATCCAGCAGTCTCTCTCTGCCGGGATTATTCACCCTTCCTCCTCCCCTGCTGGGGCTGGGTTCTTCTTCATGGAGAAGAAAGACAAGATCCTTTGCCTAAGTATAGACTATCGGGGGCTTAACACCATTACTGTCAAGAATCGCTATCCCCTACAACTCATGGCTTCTGCATTCAAACTCCTTCAGGGGGCCTCTATTTTCACGAAGTTGGACTTCGTGCCCACCACCTTGTTCGCATTCAGGAGGGAGATGAGTGGAAGACTGCGTTTAACACCCCTTCCGGACATTAAGAATACTTGGTAATGCTGTTCGGCCTGACCAACGCTCCAGCAGTGTTCCAGGCTCTGATCAGTGATGTCTTATAACACATGCTTAACTGCTTTGTATTTGTTTACCTTGACGACATCCTCATTTTCTCTTGAACCCAGGAGGAACACGTCACGTTTCTGCCTAGTCTGAGAAATGTGAGTTTCATGTCACCACCACCTCATTCTTGGGGTTCATACTGTCAGCCGGGAAGAGACAGATGGTCACAGGCCGAATCCAGGTAGTCAGAAGTTGGCCTGACCCTGATTCCCACAAGCAACTTAAGAGGTTCCTTGGTTTTGCCAACTTTTATCTGCTATTTATCCGGGGTTATAGCTCTATTGTGGCCCCCCTTCACCAGCCCACTTCCACCTATCGGCTGTTCCTGTGGGACTCTGAGTCTTAACAGGCCTTCTCAAAACTTAAAGACCTTTTTACATCTGCTCCTGTCTTGGCCATGCCTGACCGGATTTGTCAATTTGTTGTAAAGGTTTTCTGCTCTAGGGGTGGGGGTTGTACAGGAGTGGCGTCATTGGCTTGAGGTTGTGGTTTCCTGTACGAGAACATCAGCAGGAAAGTGAAACACCTCAACAGCACTCAGTATCAGAGTTCACATGCAAAGATGGTTCCAGATTTATCATCAACACAATACTGAGTTACGGATCACCGCAGTCTGGAGTACCTGAAGTCGGCCAAACACCTGAAACCCCATCAGGCATGCTGGGGGCTATTCTTTGGCCGTTTCAACTTTTCCCATGACCCGTGCCCCGCTACCGGGTAGGCCATTCCATTTTGATCACCCTCAGCAACCCAGAGGGTTCGCAGCGTGCACTTCCAGTTCTGCAATGTGCACTTCTGGGTTGGTGGGCATTTTTTCACACCCTGTTGATTATCTTCTTATAAAATGGAATGTTTTATTCTTTGAATAAAAGTAACACTAAATTACTGATCAGTAGTAGAAGCTTAAGCTGAATAATTCACCCATTACTAACTGACAGTATTTGTTTTAGGCTGTTAGGCTGTAACACCCTGAAACTGAGTTACAGTACAGTGGCCAGGCTTTTACATAGGTTTTCCAAAATGGGTTCCACTCAGAACAGACCGTTTCAAGGTTACGTATGTAACCCTAGTTCCCTGAAGGAATGAGATGCTACATCGAATCGCATTGTCCACGCTCTGAAATAAATTTTGTAATTAGTCAAAATTGGACGCAGGCCATCACCAGTGGATGATGTCACGACCAGGAAGTATAAAATGCACATGGAGTGGCAGGGTGGCAATCATGACAAGAGGGGCCAGGAGTGGCACTGAGGTCCAGACTGTAGAAACGGACGAATGTCAGCAGGGTAGACGAGATTGCAGCATTGCAGATGTCTTAGAGAGGTACTTCAGGGGACCATGCCTCTGACCCTGAATAAAGCAGGGGAACCAGAGGACTCATAAGAGGATGCAATAACATCAATGACCCATCTGCTCAAGGTCTGCTTATTGCAGGAAGGCCTCCCCTCGGAGGGCTGTCACAGACAAGCAGATGGTCAGACATCAAGTCAAGTCAAGTCAAGTTTATTTGTATAGCGCTTTTCACAACAGACATTGTCTCAAAGCAGCTTTACACAAATCAACAGTGAAGGTGAATGGTGTGAATTTGTCCCTGATGAGCAAGCTGTGGCGACTGTGGCAAGGAAAAACTCCCTTAGATGTTATGAGGAAGAAACCTTGAGAGGAACCAGACTCAAAAGGGAAACCCATCCTCATTTTCATCACTGGGGGAAGTTCCAGGTATGGCCAGTACCTTTTTGTACCCTAGAACGGGTTTCTTCCCCAAGGTGCCCTCGTTCATTCCATGTTCAAGGGCACTTTGGGGAAGTTAGAAGCATGGCCAGCATCTCTACGCAATAGATGTGCCACAGTAGATGGGGGCCCTTCTAATAGACCTTGGGTGGAAGTGGCCCACCCTGTGAGGGACGCATCCATCATTAGCATTACATGACGACTGGGGACTTCCCCCACAGGGCCCTGAGATAGGAACCCGGGATCTCTCCAAACATCTAAGGCACATAGGCATCACCGCATGACCCTGATTGTACGGAGGGGATTACCCTTCCATGAGAGACCATAGGTTCTGAGCCACCACTGAAGGCATCTGAAGTACAGATGGCAAAGTGAAATGACACTGGACACAGCTGCCCTGAGCACTAGCAGTTTATGCAACTGCTTGACAGTGAGGCTGTCCTTCTCTTACCTTCCTGACGGCCGTAAGGATGGACACAATGCAGGCAGGGGAAAGCTGCAACGCATAGTTCTCTGTAATGGAGAAGCACACTCTTCCCAGCATTCAGCCAAAACGCCAAAGCCTTTATGTAAACGAGAACGACATCTCAATGCGAGACCGTTAACTGCTCTGATTAAGCTAATAGCAACCAGTCGTTGATATAGTTGAGGATGCTGAAGCCCTGAAGTCTCAGGGAGACCAGAGCTGCATTGACACACTTTGTGAAGATGCGGGGTGAGAGGGTAAGGCCAAATGGAAGAACTGGATACTGGTAAGCTTCAGCCCCTAAAGCAAACCCCAGGAACTTTCTGTGAGAAGGACGGATAGATAGATGGAAGTATGCACCCTCTAGATCTACTGTGACAAACTAGTTCTCGTATCTGATTTGAGACATTACCTGCTTGAGGGACAGCAAGAGTCTCAAGAGTGAGCCAGCTGACGGAGATCCAGAATATGACACAACCCACCGTCCATTTTAGGAACTATGAAGTACCGGCTGTAGAACCTAGACTTGGACTAGAACTTTCCAAGACCAGAGCCTGCTCGGGTTCTCACTAGAGTGGAAACAACCCCATCAAAATGGGGTGGACGAGACCCAAAAAGAATCGAATAGCCTCGTTCCACAGTGCACAGGACCCCCTGAGACAACATACTTTAGTCAATAATTTTGTATTTTGTTATGTAAAATATTATTAAATATTATTTTATATATTATTTAACCCAGCCATTAGGGTTGCACAAGCCAGCGCACTTTCAGTGGCAGTCCCAAGCCCAGATAAATGGGAAGGGTTTCGTTAGGAAGGTCAACGTAAAACATGTGCCAAATCAAATGGGCGGATCACGAAAGAGAAATTTACACTGGATCAGTCGAGGCCTGGGTTACCAATGACCGCAGCAGGGATCATTAGCTAGCAGGGTACAGATAGAAATTGGGCTACTGTTGGCCAAGAAGGAGAGAAGGAAGACGTCTACAGAGACGGCAGGGAAAGGAGAAGTAAAGGAGAGTTAAGGTTAGGGTTGGTACTTTAAATGTTGGTACTATGGCTGGGAACGGGAGAGAGATAGCTGATATGATGGAGAGGAGAAAGGCAGATATGTTGTGCTCAGGAGACCAAGTTGCGGCCAGGAGCATTGGAGGTGGGTTTAAACTGTTCTCTCATGGTATGGATGGAAAGAGAAATGGTGTAGGTAAGATCCTGAAGACAGACAGGGGTCTTCATGGACTATGATGTTTCACGGATGATATTGTTTTTTTGTGGTGAGAGTAGGGAGCAGGTGGAGAAGAGGCTGGAGAGGTGGAGGTACACACGGGAGAGAAGGGGAATGAAAGTCAGTAGGAGTAAGACAGAGTACATGTCTTTGAATGAAAGGGAGGGCAGTGAAGTAGTATGGTTGCTGGAAGAAGAGACGGTAAAGGTGGAGAAGTTCAGGTACCTGGGGTCAACAGTGCAAAGTAATGGATAGTGTGTTAGTGAAGCTAAGAAAAGAGTGCAGGCAGGTTGGAGTCACTGGAGAAGAGCGATAGCAGGAGTGATTTTGTGATAGAAGGGTATCTGCAATAGTGAACGTTAAAGTGTATAGGACTGTGGTGAGACCTGCGATGTTGTATGGTTTAGAGACAGTGGCATTGAGTAAAAGACAGGAGGTGGAGCTGGAGGTAGCAGAGCTGAAGATGCTGAGGTTTTTGTTGGGAGTGATGATGATGGACAGGATTAGAAATTAGTTTATTAGAGGGACAGTACATGTAGGAGGCTTTGTATACAAGGTGATTGAGGCGAGATTGAGATAGTTTGGACATGTGCAGAGGAGGGACATGGGGTATATCAGTAGGAGAATGCTAAGGATGGAGCCACCAGGAAGGAGGAAAAGAGGAAGGCCAAGGAGGAGGTTTATGGATGTGGTGAGGAAAGACATGCAGGTAGTTGGGTTGAAAGAGGACAGGGGGTATGGAGATGGATGATTTGCTGTGGTGACCCCTAATGGGCGAAGCCAGAAGAAGAAGAAAAAGAAGAAGATTTTATATACAGTGGAACCTCGGGTTACGAATTTAATTCGTTCCGGTACTTTATTCGTAACCTGAAAAGTTCGTATCCCGATACAAATTTCCCCATAATAATGAACAGAAACTTCGGTAATTCGTTCTGGACAACCAAAAATATTACTTAAATAAAAATAAAGCCAATATTCACTAATATTATTTACTTTTAACATGTTATATTAAAATCATACCACATAAAAACATACAAAAGAGGAAAAGATCTTTAGCGGGTACTTTCCCTTTGAGAAGACTCGCTGCAGGAGACGACGTTCGTAGAAGGGGGAGGAGGGAGAGTTATTGTTTGGAAGGAGAATCTTATTATATTATATTATTTATATATTTTTATATATTATATTATAAAATATTAAAGACAGTGTTATTAACACGAACGCTGAGACAATTGTTGCATTAGAGGGAAAATGAGAGCTGTTTCTTTAAGGCTACTATCAGTTGGTATTGAAGTCCAGAGTGAAATTCATTATGGGTATTGTACTTCGGAAAAGACTGTAACCCTGCTAATCTATCTTCATAAAAACAAGTAAAGTGGTTATGCATCGGCTAATGTTGTCCATCTCATCATTCCACGAGCATCAACTAACGAGTTGTTACGCTGCCGCCGGGAAAAGTTCAAGCGGATAAGTAACACGATGCTCTCGCTAGGGACACAGGACGCTAACTGATGTGACGAGCTGCGTGGATAGAGCAAAAACAACCAACTTGCCTGCGATTTTTTGGTGAGCGACGTTCGTATCCCGATATATTGTTCGTAACCAGGGGCAAAAATGTTGATGAACTGCGATTCGTAACCTGAATTATACGTATGCCGGGGCGTTCGTAACCCGAGGTTCCACTGTATTATTTAACCAAGCAGACATTTTAATTAAAATTGTTTTAAAAATGTAAACGGTTTAAATGTTTATGATTACAAATGTTAATAATAATAAACTGCATTAATATAAATTGAAAAGCAATTTTAGGTTTTGCAATTCTTCCCCCCCAAACTGAGACTTAAAAATCGAGGTACATACCGAACTGTGAGTGTCAAGTCAAGTCAAGTCAAGTGTTGTGTAGTCTAAATGAAGTCTAAACAAAGATGTAGGTCTGATGATGCAGATTTTTCTACACTCGAATGTACATATTGTACATTTTTAAATACTCTGTGTCATGTTTGCAATTGCCATTTATTATACTCTGCTTGCTGATTTATAATTAAAGAAAATAGGAAATCATGACCCCCTACAGTACATCGTATAGTGTGTTGTTAATGCAGGAAATAATCTGCTTCCTGGAAAGAAGTTAATATTTCATGAATAGCTATATTTACACTCACAAGACACATTTTGCTGCCAGCACTTCCAATGTTCTTTGTGGTTATTTTTCACGCTTAGCTGACAAGCTGCAACCTGATTGGTCGAGTGGTCTGAAATTATTCGAGAGCATTTTGTGCATTTCTGACAGTTTGTGAGCATTTATGAAATGCTGAACTATTTCAACAATGCTTTGTAAAAGAACCCCCTTCCAAAAAATGTGAAAGCAGCTTCAAATTCTACACAGTAAATTCACCATAAAAAACTGAAACCCTTCAAATGTGACACATGTAATTAAACAAATGTGTCTAGTTTAGAATTGCCTTTTATTATTCTCTGTTTGCTTAATTTATATTTAAAGAAAATATATAATCATGACCCCCTACAGTACATCGTATAGTGTGCTGTTAATGCAGGAAATAATCTGTTTCCTGTAAGAAAGTTCATTTGCTCTCACTTTTGTTCTTAGTGTTCATGATATCTAAACCAGGTCACTCCGTCTTCTAAGAACAATTGAGTATATATTTATTTTATAAATTAGGAGGTTTACATTTTGTATCTAGCAATAAAAATTGCTTAAAATGTAATTATTTTTCAAGGTAATAAAATAAGTATAATCAGTTTAATCGTTCCAATATGTGATCTACCTTCTTTTTTTATTATTAAAATTACACTTACCAGCCAACAGTGAAGCTGTAGGGACACTGACTATGAAGAGAAAATAAAGAGGATGTAAACCAGTGATATAAAAACCTAAAGCTGTCTTTCACTTGATAATCTTTAATTATACTAAAATATAAATAATCCTCAGATGTATATGAATTTAGACTTAAAGACTTTATTTGTCATTGTAGTGATACAACAAAATTAGTTTGGTAGCTTTTAGAGACCAGCAACTTTAAAAAATAAAATGTAAGAGTAAACACAAGAATAAACAAAGATAATAAAATATAATATAATAAAATATATGTGCAGTGTAACATGAACATATATTTATTAAATAGTATCAGTTATTTTATTAAATAATATTAATAATATTAAACTAATTTATTTAATAGTATCAGTAATTCTGTGCTTCTGCTTCACCATGCTGTTAAATACAATATATATATATATATATATATATATATATATATATATATATATATATATATATATATATATATATATATATAATATATTGTATATAACTGTTTTCAGCAGGTAATTGGTTCAGTCCTCACTAGACATATTGACACCTTTTATGAAAATGACTCAGCATTAATATATGAAAAGAGTAACACGGCCAGAAGCTCATACATGAACACTGAGTATTAGAATTTATACCACAGTGCTGGTCTGGATTCTGATTGGTCAGAAGGTATTAATTAATTCTTTATTACCAGCTCTGACAGGATTTTATTACCATAATAATATGTTTAGAGATTCTAATGTAAAAGATCTTTGGCAAAATCTGAAGATTATAAAAAAGATAAGATAAACTATCATCACCCTTTAATAAAGATTTTTTCACTTTTTGGGGTTTTATACTTTTATGAATGAAAATTCCAGAGAACACTGGACGTGTATCACATTTTCACCTTCACTAACAGGAGAAAAGACAAGCAGATTGAACAGTAAATAATTATAACGGCTATTAAAGGTTAATGTCGAGTGCAACAGTAATATCGCATCAGCATGTTTTTCCTTAAACAAAAAGTGTAACAGTTTAAGCACATCTCACACAGCTCAAAATAAGATTAAATACAAAATAGTAATTTATATTTTTTTCTATAAAATTGTAAACAATAAAAATTATATAGACAATAATGAATCTACAAAAAGCAAGACATTATATGTAAAAAAAAAAAATCTAATCTTCTCAAAGACATGAAAAATCTGTAAATATTATTAATGATCTTGCAAAGATTTTTTGTGATATGAACTGTTAAAAAAAAACCTGCTTCGTATAATTCACAATGATAAATTGTGGAAACGGTGGAATTATATATAAAAATTTTTTTTACCAAGAAATAAAGTGAGATGAAGTCTCAGCATGCTGGTTCTTCAGGTGTTCAGGGTTCAAGTTCAGTTTGATGCTAATTTCTGCGCTTACTGTCGATCTTTTATTTATGGTGAAGCTTCATGAATTTGAAGAGGCGGAGTTTCTTTTTTTGCGCAGTTTCTGCTTATGAGAGATAAAAAAAAATCAGCCAACAGCATCACTAGTTATAGAAATCTTTTCAAGACCACCGAGTGACTGTAGTGTGAAAAAAATCTACTTCCTCTTTGTAATTTAAAAAAATATATACAAATATTAATTCAATTCCTACACTTCAGTTAATTAATCCAGCATTTTATTTACAACAACTTGAAGCTTATAACTTAAGCTGTTTTTTAACTTTCTTTACTCATGATTTCACATTTTGTCTCACACTTTCCTTTTTTCTTTTCTGCTGATGTGAAAAAAAGCTGCTAACTTAGCATACTGTAAAGCACAACAATCCAGTAAAGTCATCGTTATGTGTTATTTTGTGTCATTTTACACCACATACAGCAGATTCAGAGCATATACACCCACCAGGCAAAATGTTATGACCTTATACCATTATAAGCGGTGAAGTGAATAAAACTGATGATCTCTTCATCATGGCATCTGTTAGTGGGTGGATCTATTTATTAGGTAGCAAGTGAACATTTTGTCCTCAGGGTCGATGTGTACGAAGCAGGAAAAATGGGCAAGCACAATGATTTACTATTTTATATATCAAAGTGCTCCAAGAAAGAAACAGTGGTGAACCGGCGACAGGGTCATGGGCGGCCGAGGCTCATTGATGCACGTGGGGAGTGAAGGCTGGTTTGACAAACGAGTTCCTGTAGATCACATTGCTGAAGAAGTTCATTCTTTAATGCTCGATGGGTCACGACTGTTTTAGCACACAAAAGGGACCAACACAATATTAGGGAGGTGGTCATAATGCTGCATTATGCCTGATCGGTGTATACTACAGTGCTTCACATTTATGTTATGCCGATTACATATGCAAGATATTTCCGCAAGAATAAAAAAATCTGTCAACAAAATTCATACTATTCATTATTAATCCTCTATTCCAGATATAGACAAGATTTAGAATTAAATTTAACTCATAGCATACTAAGATGCAACACTTAAGCATCGTATCTTCATTTTTCTGTCCCTTTTACCTGATCTCATCAACTGAAAGATTGAATATATAATCGCTAATGAAGCACAATATCTATAGTATTGGATATAAAAAATTATCTACACTTTTTAGCAGCATTTAAAGCAAGATTGAATCCTCTTGATGAATTACTTTCTAAAAATGTTTGTTCATCCTAATCCTATTATTGAGATTGTGTCTGAGGTAATGAGGACATGACAATTATATATTCCATGAATATCTATATTTACACTCACAAGACACATTTTGCTGCTGTCAGTGCTCCACCGGCTTCGCCTGGTCTCGGCACCCCGCCCGTACTGAGCGCCTCTCCTACATACTAACTATCCACACCTGAACCTAATTCACGAGGCCTACTTCAGGACCTTGTCCCCACATTAGGGCGTCCGTTTTCTTCGTGTGGACCGCGCCTCTCCTTAGGCGCACCACGGATAGCGTTTTTACTACCCAATATCCGTTCTCGGACTTTGTGGACCTCGCCACCGTTCAGCGTACCACGGATTATCTCCTTCCTGTTTTGCTTCAGAGCATACTATTCCCTATCCTCACTTTTCTAAATAAAACCCGCTCCATCTACTACAGCTTCCACCTCTATTTCTCCACGCATGACAGCTGCCAGCACTTCTATATGTTTCTTTGTGGTTGTTTTTACACTTAGCTGGCAAGCTGGAACCTTGGTCGAGTGGTCTAAAAGTATTCAAGAGCATTTTTGCATTTCTGACAGTTTGTGAGCATTTATGAAATGTTTTCCAATGCTTTGTAAAAGAACCCACTTCCAAAAAAGGTGAAAGCAGCTTCAAATTCAAAACAGTAAATTCACTATAAAAAAAATGAAACACTTTAAATGTGACACATGTAATTAAACAAATACAAAACCATCATTTTTTAATAAAGATTATTTTTATTATCTAGTTCATGATACAAGAGAAATAATATTGCTGCATTTGTGTTACATTCCCACAGTGGCTCAGGTGAGGGTGTAGGGGTGGCTGGGGTGGGGGTTGTGAGGGTGGCTGGGGTGTGGGAGTGCAGGATGTTTGGATCAAAATGAAGGTAAATATAATAGCACCAGAGGTTAGCGTGTGGTTATTGCATTTATTGATCAAATGCAAAACTGACTTAAAAACAGAATGACAGAAGAGACAAGAAAACAGAACAGGGAACTAGCTGACAGAGAAAAAAGACTCACACAGACAACAGAAACATGGACAGTGCCAGATAAAAATAAACAAAAGAAAAAGACGATTCTAAGCTGCATTTTAAGAAAGCTAACATAAATAACAAACAACAAATCAAGTAGCCAACTAGTCCTTTTCTCGGCCTAAGTAACAAAGGGTTCGCAGCAAGTTTTTACGAACAAAGCAACCCTATTTCTGGATACCTCCCTTCATCGTGTCTTCTTTGTGTAGCATAGTCCTGATCTGGACAGTCAAATTCGGGTCAAGCTGCTGTTTTTGTTTCTGCTGTTTTAGTTTTTGTCTCCTTTAACTCTTCTTATATATGCACAATCCCTTGTCGCTTGTTTGAGAGCGGAGCATGCTAGGTCGGTTGACAGGGGGGGGAGAAACCGCCGAAAGATTTGTTCCCGAAGCCTGTGAACGAGTGCTGGACCGAGAAGATGAGGTAGGAGAAAGGGATAAGCCCGTCTTTAAACCCTCTGTGAGGTCCATTTGCAAACCCCAGAAACTAGCGTGCCGCTCCGCCTTAGTGAGAGTGCGGACAGAACCGCAAGGAGACGCCATGCTTCCATGGGACAGATTACACACGGATTGCGGTCGGTGTTTGGTTTTTTTATTTTGCTTTGCTTATGTTTGTTTCTTTATTTGTTTTCTTTGTACTTTTTTGGTGCCATGGTGCTGTGATCTTATTGGTATGGTGCTATGAAGTCAGTCAATAGTTGTGATTTATGTAGAGAATTTGCAACAAAGAATTGAGACAATGAGTTCTTCAGTGATTAAGTTTTATAGTATCTGAGTAAAATAAATCACAGGCACCCGTCAAAAAATCTCTGCCTCCTTTGTTCGATGCTGAAGTGCTGCTACAGAGACTAATGACAACACAAAAGTTTGCCACAGGGGGCAATCTCTGACATTGCTTCTACATTTTGAGTTATTCAGAATTACTAAATTGATGACAAGAGTCTTAATTATAGAAGCAAGTTAATAATTCTACAATACAAAACGACTTTTAAAATAAAAATAAAAAGATTATATTAGTACTATAATTTAAGCTATGCTGCAAATATCAACAAATATAAAATCTACACAGGGCAATTTGTATCATAGCTGTAAAAAGAACAACATGAGCATGAGGAGAAGGCAACATTTTAAGTGCTAGCATTCCAAAGCAAAATTGCTTTTAATAATACTGATTACATTTTGCAGATAAGACAAACATGGATTAAATAAATGTAATTCACAATCTTTGACCGTCAAAAAAAAGTAAGAAAATCCTGCAAGTAAAAATATTTCTAGAATATATTAGATTAGAATTGTATAAAAATGTATGTGTTCTGCATCTACTGCAATGGTAAATAATAATAATATATATATATATATATATATATATAAAGAATAAACTTATTTAAATTTCCATTTAAATCTATCATTCACAATGATAATATCTTAACTATGGAAAGTAATGATCTAATTTAGTCATAACTTGTTACTGGACTGTGGATACTGCACTCTAACCTACACAATTGGCATAAATGTCTGTATCCACATAGTCATTGCCCACATCACTACTTTGTTCATCGGGATCAACATTCATGTAATCATCATCCGAGTCTTTAGAATCCTCCTGCTGCTGAAAAATGTTTTCTGCATTTTGATAAATGTCTTCATTGTCATCTGTCTCAGGCTTTCCTTGGGGACTCTCATAAGTGTTGTTGGCACCTCCAACTTGATTTACTTAAAATGTACAGAGGTTTACAGATTAATTTTCTATATATTAAATTTTCAATAAAAATAATGTAAGAAATGATCTGTCCTAAATGCTGTTACAGGAAAATAATCAGTGATTACATCCTACATGATTTTTTGTGCACTTTTATGTAAAATTTATACATTTATACATTTTTTAATCCATTTATAGTCATTTGTGCAAAGTCTGCAAAACAAGATAAAGACTATTGCATTTCTGGTATAAAACAAAAATATATTTACATATTAATTGGGTGATTTTATTACTATAGTGAAACTCACACTGCATATCATTTGTCTTATTCAGCTGATCATCTCTTGTTTGTTGCCTTTTTACAAAGTAAATGATGAGTGGAACTAGGAAGAGAAGCAGTCCTGCTGTCACTCCAACACCAATGTAGGGAGCTAGAGATGCTGAGAGCAAAATCATCATCATCATCATCATGATTTTCAACAATATTACTGCAGAACAGAAAATGACAGAACCAATTACTTCTAATCTACCTTTCACAGTGATGACCAGGACCTCATTGACAGTGGAGGTAAAAGTACGTGAAGACACATTAATCTCATAGGTACAGCTGTAGTTTCCATGATGGACAAAATCTGCCTCAGGAAACAGGAAGACGGCTGAGTGGTTAACAGCTGATTGAGTTCTGGTGATGTTGGATCCAATGAACTTCAAGTGGAAGCATCCTCCTGGATACTGAGGTTTAGTGGAGCAGATGATTGAGAAGCTGTAGCCCCTTGTCACATCTGGTCCATTAGACCCCCAGTGGAATGAACTACTGGCAGCACTGAAGGAGAGATTGGGCTGCAGCAGGTTTAATAGACAATAACAAACAGAAAAGCCACTTTTGTTAAATCAGAGCTGATGAAGAAGATGCTAAAGGCTGTGTAAGGCACACACTTCATCAATCTAACAATCATACTGTATATTGTTGATATTTATTTATTTGATAAAATTAAAGGTGAGAGTCTATAGTGTCATTACTTTGTAGCCATAAAAAGGTAAAGGTGAATGTTAAGATTGTTTGACACTAGAAATTCAAAGACTTACTGTCTGAATTTTGTAGTTACGTGACACAGCCTATGTGTGCCTGGGAGCGGAGCATGCTAAGTCAGTTCTTGAGGGAGCCGACTGTGCACATTGTGCTCGCATGTCAATGCGAACACTCTGCTCCCAGTGGGCACTCGTTGAGGAGGCATCTCCGCTCTTTGCGGTTCTGGCCCCGCTTTTGCTAAAGCGGAATGGCGTGCTAGTTCCTGGGGCTCGCAAATAGACCTCGGAGAGGGTTATGAGACAGGCTTGTCTCTTTCTCCTATCTTACTTGCCCGGTCCAGCACTCGTTTGCATGCTTGGAAGCACTCCCTTTGGCGGGTTTCTTCCCATTGCGATGAGACCTTTCAGCTTTGTCTCTCTTCCTGTGAGGACAGGGGTGGGGGGTGGCGGTCGGTGGGTATTGTGACCTGCTGCATGAGCTAGATGCGGGGGACATGTCGGGCAGCCAGGAGGTACAGAAGTGGATTTATCTCTTAGGGCCACAAAAGAGACCGCTATGGCCGTTGGCCGGTCTATGGCCGCCCTAGCCTCCACCGAAAGGCACCTATGGCTTACCCTATCGTTATCTTTTCGATCGGGACAGGGCCGTGCTGCTGGACACCCCTCTAGTGCAACTGGCCTGTTCTGCAACTCCGTGAACACGGTAGTCAATAGATTCCAGGAGGCCAAGAAACAGGTGGTGGCATTTCAGAGGTTCCTCCCACTTGCTCTCATGGGGCTGCTCAGCAGGCGCAGCCCCAAGTACAACCCAGCACCTCCAATCATCAGGAGATACAGAAACAGTGCATCGCTACTCACACTCCTTCTGTGAGGGATCCTGTGCGATGCTCTGCCAAGACCTGGTGCATCAACCCTGCCACGTTCAGTGCTTCTGAGCACGGCCAACTTTAGCGAGCACTCCTCAATTTTCACCCAGCATCGTAGCGGACCTGGAGAACTTGTGGCCTCCTTTGACACTCCTAAAGCTGCACCAGGGTGTAGCCTCGGCTCTAGGTGTACCAGAGGTCAGTCTCGATAGACTGATACCCTAATGTCAATTGACTTATTTCTCTTAGTGCTTTTATTAACTGCCATAGCCACAGAGAGAGTGGTTAAGTCAATTAAAAGGGTGATTTAAATAAATGTTACCTGGAGGCAAAGTTATTGTTCTGCCTGCCTCCCAAATTTTCCTCCACATTCTGCATAGGGAAGGGGGGCGGAGCCCGATGACTAAGTCAAGACACAATGGGCATCTTGGCACAGGGGAGTGGGCAGAGTAGACCTGCTGGGGAAGTCTTTGGGTTTTAATGCTATGCACAAGTGGGACAGGCTGCCATGTCTCTCCTGACTGATGGCCACCAGAACCTTTGCAGGAACAGGGACAAGGTGCCATGTGCACCTGGGTGACAGAATAGAGAGAAGCTGTGGCACCACTGGAGGACCTGGTAGGGCAGCTGGTTGGGATGTAAAGCCTTCTCTACAGACCGCAATCATGAACCGATTAGCCAGAAATGGTTTCCTATACCTTCCTTTCAGTGTTCAGGCAGAGGGCACAAACCATTACAGAGGAAGGTAAGAATGTGTTCGGAAGTTGTCACTTGTCACTTTTAATGTCATGTAGTGCATGGGCACAAAAGCAGAAACAAATGCAAGTTTATTGTAAGACTGTTTCTTAAATATAAGCAGTAAAATAAATTTAAATTGACAAGTAAGATCTAAATGTGAAACAGACTAAGGTCAGGTGATTGGCACAGAACAATATGACAGAAAAAAGAATAAGAAAGGAGAAACAAAACATTAAAAATTTAACAGAAACAGTGCTGTAAAGTACAGTAAACTTTACACATTGCTACAGAGAGATATGACGGAAACAAAAGGCTATTTATAATAACAGGATAGGGTGAAAACAACACAAAGAGACACACGTGGCAATGACTGAAGAATGGAATGTGGAAGTCACTAGTGTGTAGTGTGACAGGGTTTATCTCTGACTTAGTAAAAATTATTTGGACAGCAGATAAAAGGAAAAAATCACATAACACTGGCCAGTATAACATCCTGTCTGCACTTACCCACAGTAATGTTAATGGAGCTGCTCCTGGATGAAGTGGAGTTACTTTCCCTGTATGTGTAATCACAGGTGTACTCGCCCTGATGTGAAGCTTCTACAGTCAGAGTAAATGTTGTTGTAGACTCTGCAGTTTGCTTCTTTATTGATGTCCCAGTTTTATATAAACTGAAGTCTACAGAGATGCATGTTGGGCTGGGTGTGGAACATCTGAACTGAAGGACTTCTTCAGGTTTGACGACAGAGTTTGGGGAGATCTGAGTCAATGTAGGAGTCTGCATGTCTAATCATATAGAAAAATAGTAATTTAGGACCTATATATATGCTTAAACAGGTTAATAGTGAAATAAAAAAAAAAATTAATAAAACTTACTTGAGCACACGACTCCAGCATCTTCATGGTGTCCACAGTTCTCTACTCCAAATCCTCTGTGTGAGCACTGATCTATGAAGCTCTCAGTTCCATTACACTGAACATCATCCAGCCAGGTTGGTTCACGTCCCTGACCAAAGCGAGCATTATGAGGAGCACTGACGGCTTTACCACATCCAAGCTGCCTACACACCACCTCTGCATCCTTTAAGTCCCAATAATGATCACACACTGTTCCCCACCGGGCTTTGTGCTGGATCTCCACTCGACCACAACAGTTACTTGAACCATTCACCAGCCTGATCTGATTACTCTCTGATTTATTATAAATAAAAGGCAGAAGATTTTTATTAATGACTTTTTTCTGTCATTCAGTTTCATTCATGAGTCAGAAAGAGCTCATTTTACTAAAAGAAAAACAGTTACGTACAGTTTATACTATTTTATTTGTTACTGTGTTTGCTCAAGAATAATTTGTTTATGTTCTGTCTTATAACCAGTTTGACAATTAATATACACTACATGTAATGTGGCTCTTTTCCTGTAAATTCTCCAGAAATGTTTTACAAATAGGTTGCAGTCTGTACTAAATATTTAAGGCTGATACGTGCAGCTGGATTGAAAGAATGTCAGTTCAACTCGACTTCATTTAAAATGAAACTGTACAACATACAAACAATAAACCCCAGTGTCAGGGCCCTGCATTTCACACCGAGGCCTTCAGTGGTGTTCTACCTGAATCAATCCACCTCTTATTACAATCACTATGATGCCATCAGTTTTGTACAGAAACACATTGAAACAGAGCGAAGCATAACAGACAGGTATTTCATGCAGTGAGAATGAAATCCATTACTAAAGTAAGAAAACTAATTAACACAATTCAACACATCTCCTCCAGCACCTCTCCAACACATCACCACCATCGCCACCATCGCTACATCATCTCTAGCAGAAGCATCATTTTCAAACTCATAGTTCTCCGAGCATGGAAACCCCTGGGATTATCATTTTCCTGCTGTTTTCAAATTCAGGCAAATTGTATGTTTTTCCACAGGAAAAAGCTAAATAATAAATGGTTCTGGAAAAAAAGCTTAACATTTTTTTTGATCTGTTTTGGCTGATCTTTCCTCACAATTTCCAGCTTTTCTTGAAAGGTCTGTCTTGAAAATTGTCTTGTATGTCTATCTGAGACCAGTCTGTCAGCCATTATGGAATGAATAAAACAGTATTTAACATAACATTCATGAAATATAAAGATACTGATCTGAAATAATTTATTAGTAACTCAATAAATTACATTCATACAATTTGACAGATACCCTTCTCCAGAGCCACTTACACCTGAAGTGTAACTTTATACACCTGAGCACCTGAGAGTTAAGGGACTTTCTCAAGGGCCCAAGAGCAGCATTTTGGTCTGAACCACTGAGTTATAAAGTTACATCTGAATTAAGTTGATTTATTAACATTTTATGTTAAAATGACTGAAATTAAGTGCTGGCAAAAAATATATTTTTAATTAATTAATGAAAGGTAATAAGTGATATATAAATATAATCACATTTATTACATATATATATATATATATATATATATATATATATATATATATATATATATATATATATATATAATATTAGTATTGTATTAGATATACACATGTCATAAAGTAAAAGTTTTCTGTACCTGAGCAAGTAACACCAGCATCTTCACCATGGTTACAGTTGTGTGTTCCAAATCCATTATGACGGCACTGTGTGATGTCACTTTCACTTCCAGAACACTGAACATCATCCAGCCATATTGTGCCACTTCCCTGACCAAAGTGGGCACTTTGATGAGCACTGACAGCTTTACCACATCCAAGCTGCCTACACACCACATGTGCATCATTCAGATCCCAGTTATCATCACACACTGTTCCCCACTGGTTATTATAATAGATTTCCACTCTACCAGAGCAGGAGTTACCGCCACCAGCGAGTCGTATGTTAGCGCCATCTAATACAAACAGCAAAATGCACATTAATATTCATTCTTTATAATATATTTTATTACTAACTGATATCCTACTGTCGTTTTATATTGTACAGTATATTTTCCCATCAAGTATAAATTATCAGTACAATCATCTAAACTCCAAATAAGCATCAGTAGACGTGTACCTCTGTGTTGAATGACTGAAACGGTTACATCTACAAAATCCATTAACTAGAATGAAAGTGGTGTTAATTCACCAGGAAAAATATATATATTGTTTTAGCAAAATTAAAATGAAATAAAAAAAAGAAATTCAACAAACAAACCACAATACAGACAACACAATTATCACAGACAATCAGACAACACCATACATCACAGACAACACAATTCTCAATCACAGACAGCACAAAGCTCAAAGATTTGCAGTTTTATGAGGATGTTTCAGAATGAACTCTGATGAGGGCTAAAGCTGATGAAGAGGATTATCCAAGACAGTTCGAGGTGAGAAATTGTGTTGTTGCACGGGAGGAACTGAGTGGCTGCCCTGACTCTGGTTTACTGAGGGAAGTTGTTGAACCTCCTGCAAAACTGTCTCTGCTTGATTCAGCCAGACGAGCTGCGCAGTGAACTTTACAATCACAGGGTATAATTATTTTCATTTGGGATAAGTATTGTACGAGCTCTGAGGTCCTGCATGAGCTGTCAAAGATTGCAATGACGTTGGAACTACTTCCACATGCACAGCTACCACCAGGTTAACTTCCAACGTACACACTAATATGATCAAAAATACAGCACACTCATGCACATACACCTGAGCATCAGAGCAAAAAACTGAGTTACAGTACAGTGGCCAAGGTCATACAAAGGTTTTCCAAAACGGGTTCAACTCAGATTCCACCTTGTGCTGTCCATCAGGTGCAGAAGCTGCTTCAAAAAACATATGAATGAGTGCTGCAGCATTGCATTAAAGGTTGCTGAAGAAACCCTGTCCAAGAGCTGTTTTCCATCATGTGTGGTGTGACGCTCTGGTAAGGAGGACCAAGAAAATTGTGTCTTGCCTACAGTCCATCATGGTGGTGGCAGCATCATGGTCTGGGGCTGCATGAGTGCTGCTGGTACTGGGGAGCTGCGGTTCATTAAAGGAAACATGGATTCTAACATGTACTGTGACATTCTGAAGCAGGACATGATGCCGAACCGCAGTTTTCAAACATAAAAACGACCCCAAACACACCACCAAGATGATGGTGATGGAGTGGCCATGTATGTCTCCAGACCTGAACCTGAAAAGCTGAATACATGAGCCTTGAATAGACATCACAAAACAGTGAAGGACAGATATACAAAACACAAAATAGTGCCAACCAGTAAACCTACTGTATAATATGTTATATAACACAATGTGCAAAAGAAAGAACTATAAACAAGTGTATTTGTAAATAAACACAAAATGAAAAAACAAAAGGTTGTGCAAAACAGCAAAAGCAGCGATCAAGATGTGCAAAACAACATGTAAACAGTTATATAGTTATGATAAAATAATAATATAGATGGATGTGTGTGAATCCAAATGAGTATGAGTGTGTGTTTGAGTTCAGATTTGTAGCAGCTCAATAACACAGTTAAGTGTGTGTGTGTGTGTGTGTGTGTGAGTTCCAGTGAGTTCCAGTGAGTTCCATATATATTAGGTGTGTAATGTATTTATTCTAAAATTTTTCGGTTCGATTTGGATTGAATGCAATCCTTTTTACGTGAGGAACATAGTTACAATCTGGGTTTCCTCACGGACGTATAAAGGGGCGGAGTTAGCATAGTGTCACTCCGTATCGTAAAAAACATTTATTTTGCGCATGCATGAAAAGAATCAATAGTGCTAGTCGCAATAGTGCTAGTTCGCAAAAGAATCAATAGTGCTGGTCACGAGGAAGTGGCTAGCAGCTTAAAGTAGCGCTATCCTGCATATGTTTGTGTCAGGAAATGGTGAGTGGAGACTGGAAGGAAGAACCCAAATGCAGGATGCAAGCAGAGTAATATAGAATACTGTCTTTATTGAGAAAGAGGCAGGGGGAGTAACACAGGTCATACACAGTTCTAGGGTCGAAGCCAACAGACAGAGCAATTGGGCACAGGCAAAAAAACAGTCCAAGTCCAAGATCCAGGAGGCAAAACTGTGCTGGAAAACCAAAATTAACAAACAGTCCAAAAATCCAACAGCCGGCAAAATGAGCAATATAGAGCAGAGCAAAAAACAAACTGAGGTCCAAAGTCCAAAACCGGTAAACAGGCAGGCAGAACGGGGATCAGGGTCAGGGTCAGGAACAGGAACCAGAAAGGCAGGGTGGCAAGACTACTTTTAAGGACTATGGAAGCTGGTAAAATAATCTGGCCGGGAGTAAAAGTCTGTGTCCTTAAATAATGGATGGCGATATGGCCTCCGACTTGGAAGCATACACCGCAAACCAGTTTGAGACAAATAAAAAAATGTAAAATCCTGAATCCATAGCGCTAGTGTTAGCTGCAGGCCTAGCGGATAATACTAGTGCTATTGATTCTTTAGCGTTTTATATTTAGCTTCAAGTATTTCTTATAAAAGGAGAAAATCTGTCATTTCCGTTCATTTGAATTTACAAGCAATTTTAGGTTTTGCATTTCTTCCCCCAGACTTAAAAATTGAGATACATACTGAACCATGACTGTTGTGTAGTCTAAACAAAGTCTAAACGAAGATGTAGGTCTGATGATGCAGATTTTTCTACACTAGAATATACATACTGTACATTTTTAAATACTCTATGTGTCTTGTTTAGAATTACCTTTTATGATACTCTGCTTGCTGAGTTTATAATAAAAGAAAATATGAAATCATGACCCCCTACAGTGCATCGTACAGTGTGATGTTAATGCAGGAAATAATCTGTTTCCTGAAAGGAAGTTCATTTGCTCACACTTTTGTTCTTAGTGTTCATGATCTCTAAACCAGGAGGTCACTCCGTCTTCTAAGAACAATCGAGAATATATTTATTTTATAAATTAGGAGGTTCAGATTTTGCATCTAGCAATAAAAAGTGCTTGAAATTAAGTGATTTTTAAGTTAATAAAATAAGTCTAATCAGTTTAATTATTCCAATATGTAATTTTTTATGTAATTAATTTGTCACATGTTCATTACAGCGAAATTTGTTCTTCACATATCCCAGCTTGCTCAGAAGCTGGGGTCAGATTGCAGGGTCTGCCATGATATAGCACCCCTGGAGTACAGAAGGTTAAGGGCCTTGCTCAAGGGCCTAAGATTGACAGTCAAGTCAAGTCAAGAGGCTTTTATTGTCATTTTTGCTTAACACAGTGGTACACAGTACACAGTAAAAACGAAACAACGTTCCTCCGGAACCCTGGTGCTACACTAAACAACAAAACAACAACAGCATAGAGCTACAACACAAACATAAAGTGCATCGAGTGCAACCTGGTGCAAACAGTGCAAACAAAAAACAGTACAGACAGACAGTGCAGACAGACAACACAAGACAAGACAAAAGACAAAAAAAACCAAGTATAGCACCGACTAGTAAACCTACTGTATACTTGATTATACAGTTCTGTGTAAGGAGAAATGTAAAAACTATACCCAGGAGAGAATACAAACAGAACAGAACAGAACAATGTAGTGCAAAAAAACAGCAGCAAGGAGGTGCAAAGACCGCATGTAAACATTCTACTGTACTACAAGGTGCGAGTATAAATAATAATAAATAGATAAGTGGTGATGGAGTGGATCGAGATCAGTGATGATTGTGTTAAGTCCAGGTTGTACAGTTCAGTAACACACATTTGAGTGAGTGTGTGTGTGAGTGAGTGTGTGCGAGTTCTGTTTCAGTTCTGTGTGTTGAGAAGCCTGATGGCTTGTGGAAAAAAACTGTTGCACAGTCTTATTGTTGCGGCCCGAATGCTTCGGAACCGTTTTCCTGATGGTAGGAGTGTGAAAAGTGTGTGTGACGGGTGTGTGTGATCGTCAACAATGCTGTGTGCTTTGCGGATGCAGCGTGTAGTGACAGCTTGTGTACAGTGTAGTGACAGTGTAGTGATCAGTAGGTCCAGCACCTCAACCACTGAGCTCCCACTCCCCTAATCTAGGTTTTTTATTATTAAAATTACACTTACCAGCCAACAGTGAAGCTGTAGGGACACTGACTATGGAGAGAAAATAAGGAGGATGTAAACCAGTGATATAAAAAAAACCTAAAGCTGTCTTTCACTTGATAATCTTTAATTATACTAAAATATAAATAATCCTCAGCTGTATATGAATTTAGACTTAGAGACTTTATTTGTCATTGGAGTGATATAACAAAATTAGTTTGGTAGCTCTCAGAGACCTGCAACAATAAGAAAGAAAATGTAAGATTAAACAAAGGAATAAACAAAAGATAAAAAAATATAAAATTTTGAAATATGAAATGTGCAGTGTAACATGAACATATGTTTATTTAAATATATCTGCATGTTACATATATTTAATTAATAGTTTGTCATTGTATTAAAAAATATTAATATTATTCTTGAACTAAATTATTTTAATAGTATCAGTAATTCAGTCATAAGCAGAACAGTAGTGCTGTGACCCAACGCTCTGTGCTTCTGCTTCACGTTAGGAATATAACTGTTTTTAGCAGGTAATTGGTTCAGTCCTCACTACACATATTAACACCTTTCATGAAAATGACTGATGAGATTATAAAAAAGATAAAATAAGCTATCATCACCCTTTAATAAAATTTATTTCAGTTTTGGGAGTTTTATATTTTTATGAATGAAAATTCTGGAGAACACCGGACGTGTATCACATCTTCACCTTCACTAACAGGAGAAAAGACAAGCAGATTGAACAGTAAATAATTATAACGGCCATTAAAGGTTAATGTCGAGCGCAACAGTAATATCGCATCAGCATGTTTTTCCTGAAACAAGAAATGTAACAGTTGAAGCACATCTCACACAGCTCAAAATAAGATTATATTTTGAGCTGTGTGAGATTATATAGACAATAATGTATCTTTATAAAGCAAAATATTATAGGTCAAAAAAGACCTTAAAAATTAGTAAATATTAATAATCATCTTTCAAAGATTCTTTGTGATATGAATTGTTTGAAAAACAAAACATGTCTCATGTATAATTCACAATAATAAAACATGGAAACTGTGGAATTATAATTTAAAAAAAAAGTATTTACCAAGCAATAAAGTGAGATGAAGTCTCAGCATGCTGGTTCTTCAGGCGTAGTTCAGTTTGATGCTAATTTCAGCGCTCACTGTCGAACTCTATTCATGCTGAAGCCTCATGAATTTGAAGAGGCGGAGTTTCTTTTTTTGTGGAGTTTCTGCTTATGAGAGATAAAAAAATCACCACTAGTTATAGAAATCTTTTCAAGCCCACTGAGTGACTGTAGTGTGAATGTGTAATTACTTTTTGTAATTTTTATAGAAAATATACAAATTAATTTACATTTTTACATCATTATTTTAACAATTCAGTTAATAACTTCAGCATTTTATTTACAACAACTCAAAACTTATGTTTGTGTTTAAGTTAAGATCATTCTTTATCCATGTTTTTTTTAACTTTCGTTACTCATGATTTTAAAATGTACAGTATGTCGATGATTCTAGTTCCTTTTTAGTCAAGGAAAAGGCGTTCTCACACTTTCTCTCACACTTTCCTTTTTTCTTTTGTGCTGATATGAAAAAAAAGCTGCTAAGCTAGCATACTGTAAAGCACAACAATCCAGTAAAATCATCATTATGTGTTACTTTGGGTCATTTTACACCACGTACTGCATATTCAGAGCATATATTCTCCAAGATGGCGTCGGTGAGGTTGGCTGCCGTCATTAATGCACCCACTACATTTTCTCTTTTTTTGTTTATTTTATCCTTTTATTTAATTAGTTACAGTTCCATCTACACAAGATGGACATCATTAGATATGACAGAGGCACTCTTATATCTATTGGTGTACAATGCACTTACCATTTGCCGTTTTTAAACCCGGACCCATGCTGGCCGAGCGAGATCCTGAGGGAGAGCAAAGGACGCGACCCGTACCGGTGTCCACAAGGGAAATGAGCCGGCGTCAGGAACAGGCTAAGGGCACGCGCACACCGCGCTCCCTTACCAAGTATCCTGTTAGCCAACATCCAGTCACTGGAAAACAAGCTTGATGACCTTAAGTCAAGGGTCAATTTCCAGAGAGACATTCGGGACTGCAATCTTCTCTGCTTGATCGAGACATGGCTTAACCCAGCGGTATCGGACCACGCCATCCAGCCGGCCAAATTTTTCTTGGTTTACTAGAGTCGGGGAAGTCAAGAGGAGGTGGAGTGTGTCTGATGGTGAACAACCACTGGTGCGACAGTGCGAGCATCGTTCCTCTTTCACGCTCCTGCACACCAAATCTGGAACTACTGACCATCAAATGTCGGCCCTTTTATCTACCTCGGGAATTCAGCTCAGTCATAGTCAGTGCCGTTTATATTCCACCTCAAGGCGGACACTGACACTGCAGTATGGGATTATACAATAACATTTTATCAAACACAGCATCGGGACGCTGCGCTCATTGTGGTAGGAGATTTTAACAGTGCCAACGTCAAGCGTGCACTACCAAACTTTCATCAGCACATAACCTGCCCCACCAGAGGCAAAAGGACACTGGACCACTGTTACACACCATTCAAGAACAGCTACAAGGCACAATCACGTCCAACGTTTGGAAAAACAGCAAGTTTATTCACTCAGAACAGGTTTGCACACATCTCATACAGCCAACAAGCATTACTAGACATCGGCTACACTCACAAATACGGGCTTTCAACAGACTTTGAACTCCCTCAGGAAATCGCCCAAACACCGCAGACCGCTGATCCAGCTTGGCCGACAGCGAGACCACAGCGACGGCAGCGAGACCGTAAACAAAGGAGGGGGAAGCGAGGTGGCATCAGGGCTAAGCTAAGGCTAAACCCGCATCAACCATCGATTCCTAGCATCGACCTTGTATCATTACACAAACAGATTAGGGAATGTAATGTCATGATTATTATGGAAACATGGCTCAACAATAACATTCCCAGCAGCGCCATTGAGCTCGGGGGTCGCAGTGTTTTTTCGGGCTGACAGGACGGCAGAGGACTCTGGTAAGCGCGGAGGTGGAGGTCTGTGCATTTATGTCAACAAATTATGGTGCACAGACTCTACTGTTACTGAAAGTCATTGCTCTGTTCATTTAGAGTGTTTGATGATTAAGTGCAGACCCTTTTATTTACCGAGAGAATTCTCAGCCATTGTTGTGACTGTGGTGTACATTCCGCCGGATGCTAATGCTAAGCTAGCTATGGAGGAACTGCATGCAGCAATCAGCAAACAGCAGTCTGCACATCCCGAAGGAGCTATTGTTGTTGCTAGGGAGATTTTAAACACTCCAACCTGAGATCTGTTTTAACAAAATTTCACCGCAATGTCTCCTGCTCTACCAGAGGGGACAAAACACTGGACCAGGTATACACAAACATACCTGGGGCATACACGGCCATTCCCCTCCCCCACTTGGGTCAGTCTGATCACTTCTCTTTGTTCATGCTTCCCAAATACACACCACTGATCAAACGTGTGAAACCAGCTGTGAGGACAGTAAAGGTTTGGCCGGAGGGGGCCATTTCTTCTCTACAGCAACAGTTTCAGGATACTGACTGGAACATGTTTGCCTCACAGGCCACACTGGACTGGCACACGAACATAGACATTTACACATCATCTGTTTTGGACCATATTAACACATGCATTGACAATGTCACTACTGTCAAACACGTGAAATGCTTTCCTAATCAGAAGCCGTGGATGAACTCTGAAGTCCGTCTCCTGTTGAAAGCAAGAGATGCTGCTGTTAAATCTGGCAGTGCAGAGGACTTCAACAGAGCCAGGGTCAACCTGAAAAGAGGCATCAGGAAAGCAAAACTCATATTTAAACTCCACATAGAAGAGACCTTCCACAACTCTGACCCCAGACACATGTGGAAAGGCATCCAGACCATCACAGACTACAAACGCACAGCTCAACCAACCAGCAGTGCCTTCCAACCGGACAAACTCAATCACTTTTTTGCTCGTTTTGACCAAAGCACAGGACATCCACAGACTCTTCTACTGCTTACAGCCCACTTTCACTCTCAACAACGGATGTCTATTCAGTGTTTAGCAGAGTGGATGCACGAAGGGCAGCTGGCCCGGATGGCATACCAGGACGTGTTCTCAAAGCATGCGCTGGACAACTGGCACAGGTTTTTACTGACATTTTCAACCTGTCATTGTCCCAAGCCACAGTTCCTACATGCCTGAAGACCATTTCTATTATACCAGTGCCTAAGCACTCAGCTGCTGAATGCCTAAATGACTTTCGCCCAGTTGCACTCACACCCATTGCTATGAAGTGCTTTGAGAAACTGATCCTGAATAACCTCACTGCGGGCCTACCACCTACACTGGACCCATACCAGTTTGCCTATTGCCAGGTCAAACAGGTCAACAGAGGATGCAGTTTCCACAGCTCTTCTTTCAGCCCTCACTCACCTGGATAAAAGCAACACATACATCAGAATGCTGTTCATTGACTTTAGCTCTGCGTTCAATACAGTCCTCCCCACTGTACTGATCACTAAGCTCAGTGAACTGGGTATCTTCACCTCCACTTGCAGATGGATTCTGGACTTTCTCACCAACAGACCTCAATCTGTCAGGTTGGGAAACCAGGTATCCTCTACCCTCATTCTGAACACTGGCATCCCGCAGGGCTGTGTTCTGAGCCCACTGCTCTACTCCCTGTTCACCCGCAATTGTGCTCCTCTGTATAACTCCAACATCTTTATTAAGTATGCAGATGACACCACCGTGGTCAGCCAGATTGACAACAATGACAAATCGGCCTACAGGGGAGAGATCCATAATCTAGCAGCATGGTGTGCCACGAACAACCTGACCCTCAACGCCACAAAGACCAAAGAGCTCATTGTGGACTTTCGGAAATCCAACAGCAGGAGACATTTTCCTGTCAAACGCTCCCTGAAAGCGAACACAGTGAGAATGAGGAAAAGCTTCTTCCCGCAGGCCATTCGGAGTTTAAACCAGGAAACACACAGGTTTAAAAACTGGCTCACCCTCTCCATCATCACACTTTTCCTTTGCACATATCTCTCTTTTCGCACTACGGCACTTTAAACTCTGGACTCGCACAGCACAGTGCACTTTATATTTTATTTTATACCACACCATACCGCACACGGACACTTTACACCACACTTTTTTACTGCTTTCTGCTATAAGCATATTTATCTCATATATATCTTTTTATATTCTTATATTTTATTTAGTTTTTATACTTTATTTATCTGCCTTCTTTTTTTTTTGTTTTATTTTTCTTCCCATGCTATTCCTTCATGCCGGACCGTCGTAAAAAAGCATTTCACTGCATGTCGTACCCTGTATGTATGTGTATGTGACAAATAAAATTTGATTTGATTTGATTTGATTATAATATTAAACGTTAAAGTGAATAACACTGAATATATCTTTACCATGGCACCTATTAGTTGGTGGGAAATATGTATTAGGCAGCAAGGGAACATTTTGTCTTCAGGGTCGATGTGTTAGATGCAGGAAAAATAGGCAAGCATAAGGATTTACTATTTGATATATCAAAGTACTCCAGGGCAGGAACAGTGTTTAGCCGGTGAGTATGGCCGACTGAGGCTCATTGTTTCACGTGGGGAGCGCAGGCTGGTTCGTTTGGTCCGATCCATGAGATGAGCTCCTTTATCTCAATCTGATGAAGAAGTTAATGCTGTTAATGCTCGATGGGTTACGACTGTTTTAGCAGCACAATGGGACCAACACAATATTAGGCAGTTGGTTATAATGTTATGCCTGATCTCTAAAACTCCAGGTTTCCCAGTGACAGCCCACAAACCTGAAAGATCTGGAGAAGACCTGTATGGAGAAGTGGGCTAAAATCCCTGCTGCAGTCTGTGCAAACCTGGTCAAGAACTACAGGAAACGTCTGACCTCTGTTGTAAACAAAGGTTTCTGTACCAAATATTAAGTTGTATGGTTCTATTGTATTAATACTTATTTCATGCAAAAAATTGATAATGAATTATTTAAAAATCATACAATGTGATTTTCTGGATTTTTTTTTGATTCTGTCTCTCACAGTTGAGGTGTACCTATAATGAAAATTACAGCTCTCTCCGTTCATTGTAAGTGGAAAAACTTAAAAACTCGACAGTGTATCAAATACTTATTTGCCACACTATTTCATAAATATCTATACTATTCACACTCACAAGACATATTTTACACTTCTATATGTTCTTTGTGGTTATTTTTCACACTTGGCTGACAAGCTGCAACCTGATTGGTCGAGTGATCTAAACATGTTCGAGAGCATTTTGTGCATTTCTGACAGTTTGGGAGCATTTATGAAATGCTGAACTATTTCAACAATGTGTTTCATTGCTTTGTAAAAGAACCCCCTTCAGCTTCAAATTCTACGCAGTAAACTTACTATAAAACTGAACCCTTCAAATGTGACACATGTATGTGAACAAATACAAAACCATCATTCTTTATTGAAGATTTTTTTATTAACCAGTTCATGATACAAGAGAAACAATATTGCTGCATTTGTGATATATTCAAACAGTAGCTTGGCCGGGGGTTGTTAGGGTGGCTGGGGTGGGGTGTGAGGGTGGCTGTGGTGGGGGTCTGAGGGTGGCTGTGGTGGGGGTCTGAGGGTGGCTGGGTGGAGGAGTGCAGGGTGTTTGGATTAAAATGAAGGTAGATATAATAGCCCCAATGGTTAGCCTATGGTTATTGCTTTTAATAATCAAATGCAAAACTGACTTACAAACAGAATGACAGAAGAGACAAGAAAACAGAACAGTGAACTAGTTGACAGAGAAACAAGACTCACACAGACAACAGAAACATGGACAGTGCCAGATAAAAATAAACAAAAAAAAGACTGCAGGCTAACAAAGGGTTCGCAGCTGATTTTTTTTTTTTACAAACGAAGAAGCCCTACTTCTGGATAGCTTCCTTCTTAATGTTTTCTGTGTGTAGCAGTGTCCTGATCTGGACAGTCTACTTCTTATATACTTTATAAGTAAGTTTGTCCCTGATGAGCAAAGACGGTGGCGACTGTGGCAAGGAAAAACTCCCCGAGATGGCATAAGGTAGAAACCTTATAGGGAACCAGACTCAAGAGGAAACCCATTCTCATCTGGGTTGCACCGAATGTCCATTTATAGCAGATATACGATGTTGCAGGGTACAGTGATGATGATCAGAAGCAAAAAGTAGTTAACTACATTCCAATCCATCCTCAAAGCTCCCTTTCTTACTCCAGAATTTCATGGAACCACTCATGGCGTTAAAGAGAAACCGTCCCAAGCTGCACAGAGTGGCCTCCAGTCGAATAGAACACTATCCAGAGGCAGGCCTGGACGAAGTGGGAAGATTCACGGAGGGGAGAGGGGCAGGAACAGTGGTCACTGAAACCTCAGGAGCATGTTTAACTCGACCGAGAGAGAGAGAGAGAGAGAGAGAGAGAGAGAGAGAGAGAGAGAGAGAGAGAGAAGAGGGTGACAGGAAGAGAAGGATATGGATTATCATGTGTCTTTATTGTTGTATGAAAGTTAATATCACTGTGCAGTTTGGACTCGCTATGGCAGCATAGCTAAAAGGGAGAGCCAGAAGGTAACACCAACATGGGGGATCTCTGGGATAAGAGACGACCCACCACACCACCATCAACAAACCTGAGTGAACGTGTGAGAGTGAAGGGACGACAGCAAACAAATATCCCAGTTCACCAAACACTATATATCCATGTTCCCTCCAGATCTGAGCCTTTACCTAAGAAAAAAATCTACTGATAAAAGGCTTGACTAAATAAATATGTTTTGAACCTTGACTTGAAAACTGAACCTGTGTCTGAGTCCCGAACACTGATTGGAAGGTTGTTCTATAACTGTAGGGCTTTAGAGGAGAAAGATCTGCCCCCTGCTGTAGTCTTCATTATTTAAGGAACCAACAAATAGCCTGCACCTTTTGATCTAAGTAGGCGTGGAGGATCATACTGGTACAGAAGTTCACTCAGATACTGTGGTGCGAGACCGTTAAGTGCTTTATACGTCAGTAGTAATATTTTATAATCAATGTGAAATTTGATTGGGAGCAGTGTAGACTGATTAAAACAGTGATGACAGGAGTGATGTGCTCATATTTCCTAGATCTCGAGAGGACCCTTGCTGCTGCATTCTGAACTAACTGAAACTTATTTATGCAGTTACTCACACACCCAGACAGTAAAGCTTTACAGTAGTCTATTCTAGATGTAACAAAAGCATGAACAAATTTTTCTGCATTCTGTAAAGACATCATATTTCTAATTTTAGCAATGTTTCTAAGGTGAAAGAAGGCGATCCTGGTGATATTATTCACATGAGCCTCAAAGGAAAGACTCGGGTCAATAATCACAACAAGGTCTTTGACAGCCGCACACGGTGAAACAGAAACACTATCCAGAGATGCTACGTAATCGGAAAGTTTGCTTTTAGCTACATGTGGTCCCAGTAAAAGTACTTCCGTCTTATCTGAGTTAAACAGAAAAACGTTATCAAGCATCCACTGTCTAATGTCCTTTACACACTCCAACATTGTTAAGCTGATCTCTCTCATCTGGCTTTGCTAAAATATACAACTGTGTATCATCAGCAAAGCAATGAAAGCAAATACCATGTTTATGCATAATTTCACCCAGAGGCAGTATATATAACGAGAAAGCAGTGGGCCTAAGACAGATCCTTGAGGAACACAAAACTTTACCTCAGAGAGTGTGGAGAACTCACCATTTACATCAATAAACTGATAGCGATCAGTCAAATAAGACCTGAGCCAAGAGAGAGCTGTTACCTTTATTCCTACAACGTTCTCAAGTCTAGCAAGCAGTATAGTGTGATCAATCGTGTCAAAAGCTGCACTAAGGTCGAGCAAAACAAGTAAAGAGACAAAACCCTGATCAGAGGCCAATAACAGGTAATTTACCACCTTAACTAGCGCCGTCTCTGTGCTATGATGAGGCCTAAATCCTGACTGATACATTTTAAAAATGTTATTCATGTTATTCATAAGTAAGTGTGAGCAGAACTGCTGTGCAACAACCTTTTCTAAAATTTTGGATATAAAGGGGAGATTTGATATTGGCCTGTAGTTGGACAGCTGACATGGGTCAAGGTCAGGTTTCTTAATTTGGGGTTTGATAACTGCCAGTTTGAATAATTTAGGTACATAACCAGTGCTAATGGAAGAGTTAATTATTTTTAAAACAGGTTCAATTACCTCTGGAATTATCTGTTTGAGGAAACTTGTAGGCAAGGGATTGAGAATGCAGGTTGATGATTTTGATGAGGAAATTAATCAAATTAAGTCATTCTCATGAATAGGAGTGAAGATTTGTAATTGATTGTATGTTATAATTACACTGCTGTCTACAGGGTTACTTGTAAAATAATTTGGATTTATATTAACCGTCTGGATTTCTTGCCTGATGTTTTCAACTTTATTATTAAAAAAGTTCATAAAATCATTACTACTATCATTACTGGTGTGCATGTGAGTGCAGTGATTTATTTACTGTAATTTTGCTACCGTGCTAAATAAAATTCTAGGATTATGCTTGTTATTTTCTATGAGGGTGGAGAAATATGTAGCACTAAGAGATTTTCTATAATTTAAGAGGCTCTCCTTCCATGCTAATTGAAATACTGTTAATTTTGTTTGACGCCATTTATGTTCTATTTTTCGAGTGGTCTGTTTTAAGCTGTGCGTATGATCATTATACCACTGTGCTAATTTTTTCTCCCTGATCATTTTGGTCTTAAGGGGAGCTACATCATCTAGATTATAACATAACGTTGATTCTAGGTGTTCAGTGGCCCAGTCGAGCTCTGCGGGGTCTGACGGAGATCTATCTAATATCGTAATTTCTGGATGATTATTGATAAAACGTGCTGCTGTAGCTGACATGAAAGTACGCTTAACACGGTAACGTGGTGAGGTAGAAATGCAATGACTGAGGCAGATTTTAAAAGAGATGAGATAATGGTCTGAAATAGCTTCAGACTGTGGAATTATGACTACGTTTTTTATTTTTAATCCAAATGTTAACAACAAATCGAGAGTGTGTCACCACTATGAGTGGGTCCTATAACATTCTGATTAATTCCAACTGAATCTAGAATGGACACAACTGCTGCTCTTAAGGAGTCTTCCTGATGATCAAAATGAATATTAAAGTCACCAACAATTAATGCTTTGTCTAAAGAAGGAGCTAAATTTGTGATGAAATCTGCAAATTCTATGAGAAAATCAGAGTAGTGACCTGGGGTATTAAATTATTATTAAATAATAATTAGTGGAATTGACTAACCGGACCTACTTTTGGACACTGAATATTTTATGCTGGTGTAAAGAACTTTGAATGTTTTACATTTGTGTTTAGTCTTTTGTGTGACGTTTAGATTATTATTATAAATAGCAGCGACTCCGCCTCCTCTGCCATTTATACGGGGTTAGTGTATGTAACTATACCCAGGAGGACTCGCTTTATTTAATGCTACATATTCATTCGGTTTAACCGTCCGTGTGCAAACGTTTCGTTTGGTGTCCTGATAATTTACGTAATTTAAAATATCATAATTACTTTAAAATGTTTACAAGAATATTTTGTGCTCATATTTTATGTTGAGTTTGGTTTCACGAATAATAAACAGACATCCGCATAAATCATCAATATTTGTTCTTGCCCATGTTGATTAGAGTATTAAAAAATTGGAAAGTATTAAATTAGGGTACATTTAGAACAGACAAAAAAATGTGAGTTAACTCATGAAAATCATGCGTTTAATTGTTTAAATATTTTAATTGATTAACAGCCCTGACGTGATGTCTAGTTACCAGCGTGACACTAAAACAGGTAGTAGTAATGGCTATTTTTTTTTACTTAAGTACATGTCAGAGACTTTATTTATTTACTTTAACTTATAAGATAAGATAAGATAAGATAAGATAAGATAAGATAAGATGAGATATACCTTTATCAGTAACACAGTGAGGAAATTTCTGTGTTACAGCAGCAAAGATAAAAAAAATGCAAATATATAAAAGAATAGAGACATACTATAGTATACAGTATATACACAAAACAATGTATTAATACAAATAAGAAAAAAGAGACCACTAGTAATTAGTTACGCTAAGAGACATATTGCACACAGGTAATATTGCACGGTTTTTGAAATTTCCGTTGTTGAACGTGTTGTTAAAGATACTTTGTTTTTGTTGTTTTGTTGTTATTGTTAGTAATAGCAGTGTGTAATATGGTGACAGGTTTACTGGGAGCAGCTTTGATTGTAAAGTCTAATAGCAGCAAGGAGAAAAGACCTTCTGTACCGCTCCTTCAGACACTTAGGATGTAACAGTCTGTCACTGAAGGAGCTGCTCAACTATGAAACTATTTCATGCAAGGTGTGAGAGTCGTTCCCCAGCAATGATGATAATTTTTCTACAATCTGAAGTCGGAAGCCGCTCGGTCTGAGAGACAAGAATTTTCACACAATATACATGGTCACAAGCCAGACAAGTTGAGGGTGGTATTTGACTATAAGACTCAGATTAAGTGTTTCGGTAGATTCTTCAGAGTGTGCAGTATCTACCAAACCACTTAATCTGAGTCTTATAGTAACAGGATATGTTCTTGGCATCCAGTGGTCTACAAAAATGATACATTCAGTTTTGACATCAAACTGAAAGATCTGCCTTCAACACATCAAAGTATTTTGTCAACTGTTGCTTCTTTGTACGACCCTATTGATTTTGTTGCTTCTTTCCATTCGAAAGGGAAGTATATTTTACAGGATATGTGTCATAGAAATATTGGATAAGATGATTCTCTACATTGTAGTCTTGTAATAGCCAAGGCTTAGGTTGCACCTACAAAGATCAAAAGTGTTCCAAGAATGGAATTGTCTGCTGATGTAGATTCTGCCATTGCAATTGCAATGTTAAAGACTGAACTCAACTGGATTGACTTTCATGTTGTATTAGCAAATGTTAACAATGAAGCAAGAAGCTTTTATGTGTTTGTTGCAAATCACGTCCGGTTAACAATCAATCGGTTAATAATCAAAAACACAAGCCAGTGGCAGTTAGGTAGAGTTGTTAAGGTAATTAAATAGAGCAATGGCTTAGTCTGATGAGATAAAGTTCAAACAGGGGAATGAAAACTAAAGACAAAGTTACGGGAATCACTCTAAACCTTTACTCATTGAACAACCAATTAAAAAATTAGTGGTTAAACTAGAAACTCATTGATATAGTTCTTGCCTCAGACAATTAGGTTTAATACAAGATTCAAATGATTATTTCTGTATTGTTATGTGTATGTGTTAAAAAGGTTTACTTAAAGTTTGAAATCCTGAATGATTTGTTTTCTGTATTTATCATAAAATTATTTGGTGGGATTAACCTTCCCTTTTTACTTGCTTTGCTTGGCATCACCAGTAGAGGGAGTAATAAACATATAGGACAGGGGTCACCAAACTTTTTGAAACTGAGAGCTACTTCTTGGGTACCAATTAATGTGAAGGACTACCACTGTGATACACACTTTTGTAATAACAAATGTGCTTAATTTAATTATATGTTATTATTAATAATTAATTATATTAATTTATATTTAGTCATCTACATTTAAATATTGTCATTTTTTTAATTCACACCAATGCAAGTGTGATTTTGTTGGATTTTGGAACCACCAGCCATGCCTTCCTCCAAGGCTCTAACTCTCACTCAGCCTCTCCCTGCTCTAATCATTTACCTTTTCCCTTTATAAGGTCCCGATTCCGCCTTACTCACAGTCGGATCTACTCGTTGCCATGAGAGATCTACCAGACTTCCTACCACTAGTGTTTCCTGTACTTCCGTGCTTCTTGCACCACTTCGGAGGAATCGCTCAAGATAGGTTTGCCTTTAACAGTTTAACATTTAACATTGGCAATAATCCCAATTATCCTAATTGTACTTCTCCTTAAGAATCTGCCTCGCATATGTTCAGACAATAAAGACAAGGTGTTTAACCATACTCTGGTTTCCGACTCTTGGTCTATCCGTGACAGATTTAAAAAAGAATAGCAACAAAAAAAATTAGCGCCATTTACCAGTGAGCTGCATCTACGGTGGACTATTTTAAAAAAATGCCTGTGGGCGACTCATGTGGTCCTTGTGGGTGTTGGTGACCCCTGATATAGGATATAAGTGAAACGAAGAGCAAGCGTAATCCATGAAAAGCAAGAGTAATCCATGCTTGTTCACAAGCTAATAGGTACAGCTTGGGAAAAGGTTTCAATTTTCAGCTTAAGTATCCATTTGGCAAGTAGAGTAAGGTTGGTTTGTTTTTATGTATTTCTTTGGTACAATATTGTTGATTAATTAGAATTTTAAATGTTTACATTCACATTTGCGTCATTTAGCTGATGCCAAGAGCAACGTACAAAAGTGCTTTGAGTCTCTAGCAATGAATAAATCTACACTGGTACGCTAGATTACAAACTGAATATGAATATAACTCTTGAATTTTACAACGCAAACTTGGAAAGTGCTAATTTAAACGTTTTAATAAGGGGTAGGTCTTTAACTCGACAGGAACGAGCCACATTAGCAACATGTAAGGAGAAGGACAGTTGATTGTTTAGTTATTGTGGTAGGTATTGCGGTAGGTGTTTGTTATTATAAATGTTGGTAGTTAATTTTTCTTTGCTTATGTTTGTTTCTTTATTTGTTTTTTTTGTGTGCCATGGTGCTATGATCGTATAGTTATGGTGCTATGAAATCAATCAATGGTTGTATATTGAGAGAATTTGCAACAAATAATTGAGACAATAATACTTCAGTGAGAAAAAATAAATAGAAGGCACCTGTCAAGAAAATCCCTGCCTTCTTTGTTCGATGCTGAAGGGCTGCTACAGAGACTAATGACAATACAAAGGGTTGCCACAGGGGGCAATCTCTGACATTGCAGCTAAATTTTTATAGTTTTTCAGAATCACTAAATTGATAACAAGAGCCTTAATTATAGAAGCAATTTAATAATTCTACATTACAAAATAAAAAAGGTTTAAATATTTTGCATGTGTATCACTGCTATAATTTAACCTATGTTGCAAATATCAACAAAAAATTTTTTTTTGTATCATAGCTGTGAAAAGAACATGAGGATGAGGAGAAAGCACAAATTCAAGTGCTAGCACTCCAAAGCAAAATTGCTTTTAATAAGACTTACTTAATTTAATAAAAATTGCAGATAACAGAACATGGATTAAATAAATGTAATTTACAATCATTAAAAGTCAAATTAAGTAAGAAAATCCTGCAGGTAAAAATATTTCTATACTATATTAGATTAGAATTGTATAAAAATGTATGTGTTCTGCATCCACTGCAATGGTAAATAATAATAAAATATATGTGTAAAAAATTAAGAAAATAAAACCAAATGTTTTACATGAATACATGAGTCCTGAGTAAAGAATAAACTTATTCAAATGTCATTTTTTATATCTTAACTATGGAAAGTAATGATCTAATTTAACAATAACTTTTTACTGGACTGTGGATCCTGCACTTTAACCTACACAATTGGCATAAATGTCCGTATCCACATAGTCATTGCCCACATCACTACTTTGTTCATTGGGATAAACATTCATGTAATCATCATCCGAGTGTTTGGAATCCTCCTCCTGCTGGAAAATGGTTTCTGCATTTTGATAAATGTCTTCAATTTCATCTGTCTCAGGCTTTCCTTGGGGACTCTCATAAGTGTTGTTGGCACTTCCAACTTGATTTACTTTAAATGTACAGAGGTTTACAGGTTAATTTTCTGTATAATCGATTTCAACAAAAATTATGTAAGAAATGGTCTGTCCTAAATGCTGTTAAAGAAAAAAAATCAGTGATTACATCCATTTTTGTGCACTTTTATGCCTTGGCAATTAGACACATTTTTCATTCATCATAAAAAAAAACCATAAAATATGTAATCATTTTATAGTAATTATTGTAAAGTCTGCAAAACAAGACTAAGACTATTGTATTTCTGGTATAAAACAAAAATATATTTACATTTTAATGGGGTGATTTTATTACTATAGTGAAACTCACACTGCATATCGTTTGTCTTATTCAGCTGATTATTTCTTGTTTGTTGCCTTTTTACAAAGTAAATGATGAGTGGAACTAGGAAGAGAAGCAGTCCTGCTGTCACTCCAACACCAATGTAGGGAGCTAGAGATGCTGAGAGCAAAATCATCATCATCATCATCATGATCAAGCTTTTCAAAAATATAACTGCAGAACAGAAAATGACAGAACCAATTACTTCTAATCTACCTTTCACAGTGATGACCAGGACCTCATTGGCAGTGGAGGTAAAAGTACGTGAAGACACATTAATCTCATAGGTACAGCTGTAGTTTCCATGATGGACAAAATCTGCTTCAGGAAACAGAAAGATGGCTGAGTGGTTAACAGCTGATTGAGTTCTAGTGATATTGGATCCACTAAACTTCAAGTGGAAGGAACCTCCTGGATACTGAGGTTTAGTGGAGCAGATGATTGAGAAGCTGTAGCCCCTTGTCACATCTGGTCCATCAGACCCCCAGTGAAATGAACCACCGACAGCACTGAAGGAGATATTGGGCTCCAGCAGGTTAACTAGAAAATAACGAACAGAAAAGCCACTTTTGTTAAATTGGAACTGATGAAGAAGCTGCCAAAGGCTGTGTAAGGCACACACTTCATCAATCTTACAATCATACTGTATATTGTTTATTTATTTATTTGATAAAATAAATAAATGGATGAGGGCATCTGCTAAATGCCGTAAATGTAAATGTAAAGGTAAGAGTCTATAGCAGGAGTCTTCAACTGAAAATCCTTGAGGTCCAGTAAATGAACCCTCCTTGCCAGCTGAGGTCCAGACAATTATATACCTAAAAACATGAATTGATGATTTGCCTAAAGAAATTAGTTTAGACAACATTTTTATTGGACACATTATAAATTAATACATAAAAGGAAAAGCTAAAGTGCTTTTGTTTCTGCTGAACTAAGATTACAGATCATAAGTAATGAACGCATACCTCACTGGTTAATAAAACAGAAAACGGAAATCTAATCACATTTTAACTTCACACGTATTGTCTTTACCTAACTAAATGTATCTACTGTTTAACATTGTTCTCTTCTATACTTCAAGTTGCATTGATAAAATATCAAAAGCAATATCATTAAGAAACACAAACACCAACTTTCCGTATTTTTGAGAATGCCATTGTTTTTCACTCACTGAGTGTTATCTTTTGCACATTTCTCTCTGCTGCCTTTACTGCATGCTCAACTGCACGTCTGATCGTAGAAACAGTGAGCATGGAAACTGTAGTAGCGACCTGTGCCGCCGTAGGACCCAAACAGCACTGCTGAGCCCACCTTGATGTGCATGATACAAATTTGGCATATATCAATTTGATTATGTGAAAAGGCTTTGCGGTCCGGCCGAGCGCATTTTGCAGTCCGGATTCGGACCGGAGTCTGCCAGTTGGCGCTGGTTTATAGTGTCATTACTTTGTAGCCGTAAAAAGGTAAAGGTGTATGTTAAGATTGTTTGTCACTAGAAATTCAGAGACTGTGAGAGTGTCTGAACTTTGTAGTTACATGACACAGCCTATGTGTGTCTTGCCTGGAAGCGGAGCATGCTAAGTCAGTTCTCGAGGGAGCCGACTGTGCACATTGTGCTCGCATGTCAATGCAAACACTTTGCACTCTTCGAGGAGGCCCCACCTTTCCTTGCGGTTCTGGTCTGCTCTCGCTAAGGTGGAGCAGCACACCAGTTCCTGGGGCTTGCAAATAGACCTCACAAAGGGTTATGAGACAGGCTTTTCTCCTCCTCCTATCTCACTTGCCTGGTCCAGCACTCATTCGCATGCTTTGAAAGCACTCCCTTCGGCACTTTCTTTTCCTTGCATTGAGAGCTTTCAGCTCTGCCTCTCTTCCTGTGAGGACGGGGGAAAAGGGGTTTTGTGACCTGCTGTATGAGCTAGACGTGGAGGGCATGTCAGGTGGCCAGGAGGTCCAGAAGTAAATTTATCTCTCAGGGCCACAAAAGAGAGTCTATGGCCACCCTAGCCTCCACCGAAAGGAACCTATGGCTCACCCTATAGGATCTTTCCGATAGAGACAGGGCCCTGCTGCTGGATGCCCCTCTAGTGCCGACTGGCCTGTTCAGCGACTCCATGAACACGGTAGTCAATAGATTCCAGGAGGCTAAGAAACAGGTGGTGGCGTTTCAGAGGTTTCTCCCACATTGCTCTCATGGAGCTGCTCAGCAGGCGCAGCCCCAAGTACAATCCAGCTCCTGTTATCAGGGGGTACAGAAACAGAGCGTCACTACTCGCGCTCCCCCTGTGAGGGATCCTGTGCGATGCTCTGCGCTGAAGCCCCGTGAGATGACAAATCTGAGGACTGTCATTTTCAATATGAGGGCTTTGGCCAAGACCTGGTGCATCAACTCTGGGCACGGCCAGCAAATACTCTCCTCAATTTCCACCTGGCACCATAGCAGACCTGGAGAACTCATGGCCTCCTTTGACACTCTTAGAACTGCACCAGGGCATAGCCCCGGCTATAGGCGTACCAGAGGTCAGTCTCTATAGACTAATACCCTTTAGAGACTACTTATCAGGTGGATTGTCGATACAGATGCATCCTCTGACGAGTCCTCTGGTTGCCCGTTACCTTCAGGGTCAGAGCGCACTCGCCTTGGAGTGTGGCAGCCTCTAAGGCTTGGTCCTCTGGAGCTTCCCTCCATGACATCTGCAACGCTGCAGGCTGGTCTACCCCACTGACCTTTGTCAGGTTCTATAACCTTAACCTCATTGCCTCTCATGGCCCTTTTGTCCTTCAACCTAGCTGTGCACCCACACACTTGGCAGGGTCTGGTCAGTCTGCTGGTATTGGACACTCATTCCAAAAAAGCATTGTTGATGCAGCTCGAGTTCCTTAATGGGAAAGTCTCCAGGTTACGTATGCAACCCTGTTTCCCTGAGGGAACAAGGCATCTTCATGCCACACTGCTGGCATCCCTGCAGCACTTCCTTCTCCTTACACAAGCTGGAGTTGGCTACTCCATTTGCTTTTGGTCGTGACGTTACCCCGCCGGTGAAGGCACTCGTTCAATTGGACGGATTACACACGTGATTTAGACCGTGGACAATGTGGAAGCATTCCCAAAGCGTTGTTGATGCAGCGTCTCCTTCCATCAGGGAACCAGCGTTACATACATAACCTCAATGCCATAGCCTTAGAGCCATTTCTGTAATTCTGTTATTCAAGTCAAGTCAAGTCAAGTGGCTTTTATTGTCATTTTTACTATACACAGTGGTACACAGTACACAGTAAAAAAACGAAACAACGTTCCTCCGAAACCCTGGTGCTACACTAAACAACAAAACAACATAAAGTGCATCGAGTGCAGCCTGGTGCAAACAGTGCAAACAAAAGAACAGTACAGACAGACAGAGTGCAGACAGACAACACAAGACAAGACAAAAGACAAAAACCAAGTATAGCGCCGACTAGTAAACCTACTGTATACTTAAATATACAGTACTGTGAAGGAGAAATGTAAAAACTATACCCAGGAAAAAGTACAACAGAACAGAGCAATGTAGTGCAAAAAAACAGCAGCAAGGAGGTGCAAAGACAGCATGTAAACATTTTACTGTAGTATAAAAGGTGCAAAAACAGCATGTAAACATTTTACTGAATATAAGGTGCGAGTATAAATAATAATAAATATATAAATGGTGGTGGAGTGGATCGAGATGAGTGATGATTGTGTTTAGTCCAGGTTGTACAGTTCAGTAACAGTAACACACAGTGAGTGTGTGTGTGTGTGTGTAAGTGAGTGTGTGTGAGTTCTGTTCAGTTCTTTGTATTGAGAAGCCTGATGGCTTGTGGAAAGAAACTGTTACACAGTCTTGTTGTGACGGCCCGAATGCTTCGGAACCGTTTTCCTGATGGTAGGAGGGTGAAGTATGTGTGTGAGGGGTGTGTGTGATTGTCCACAATGCTGTGTGCTTTGCGGATGCAGCGTGTGGTATAAATGTCCATGATAGAGGGGAGAGAGACTCCGATGATCTTCTCAGCTGTCCTCACTATCCTCTGTAGGGTCTTGCGATCCGAGACGGTGCAATTCCCAAACCAGGCAGTGATGCAGCTGCTCAGGATGCTCTCAATGGTCCCTCTGTAGAACATGGACAGGATGGGGGGAGGGAGATGGGCTTTCCTCAGCCTTCTCAGGAAGTAGAGACGCTGCTGGGCTTTCTTGGTGATGGAGCTGGTGTTAAGTGACCAGGTGAGGTTGTCCGCCAGATGAACACCAAGGAATTTGGTGCTCTTGACGATCTCCACAGAGGATCCATCGATAATCAGTGGAGATTGGTCGCTCTGTGCTCGCCTGAAGTCCACAACCATCTCTTTCGTTTTGTCCACGTTCAGAGACAGGTTGTTTGCTCCACACCAGGCAGTTAACCGTTGCACCTCTTCTCTATATGCTGACTCATCGTTCCTGCTGATTAGACCCACCACGGTCGTGTCATCAGCAAACTTGATGATATGATTCGAGCTGTGCGTTGGTGCACAGTCGTGAGTCAGCAGAGTGAACAGCAGTGGACTGAGCACACAGCCCTGGGGGCTCCAGTGCTCAGTGTGGTGGTGCTGGAGATGCTGTTCCCGATCCGGACTGCCTGAGGTCTCCCAGTCAGGAAATCCAGGATCCAGTTACAGAGAGAGGTGTTCAGGCCCGGAAGGCATTCGTACATACGAGTCCTTGTTTTCCAGGTGGGTGAGGGCCAGGTGGAGGGTTGTGGAGATGGCATCGTCCGTGGAACGGTTTGGACGATACGCAAACTGCATGGGGTCCAGGGAGGGTGGAAGCTGTGTCTTGATGTGCCTCATGACGAGCCTCTCGAAGCACTTCATCACGATGGGAGTGAGCGCGACGGGACGATAGTCATTGAGGCAGGAGACAGTCGATTTCTTTGGCACAGGAATGATGGTCGTTGTCTTGAGGCACGTGGGAACAACGTTACTGCTCAGGGAGATGTTGAAGATGTCAGTGAAGACATCTGCTAGTTGTTCTGCACATTCCCTGAGCACTCTGCCAGGAATGTTGTCAGGTCCAGCAGACTTCCGTGGGTTAACTCTGCATAGAGTTTTCCTCACTTCAGCTGTGGTTAGACAGAGCACCTGGTCAGTGGGAGGAGGGATGGTCTTCCTCGCCACCACATTGTTCTGTACCTCAAACCGGGCGTAGAAGTCGTTCAGCGCATCTGGGAGGGAGGCGTCACGGTCACAAGCAGGTGATGTGGTCTTGTAATTCGTGATCGCCTGGATGCCCTGCCACATGCGCCGGGTGTCTCCACTGTCCTGGAAGTGGTCGTGGATTTTCTTCGCGTGCGTGCGCTTTGCCTCTCTGATAGCACGAGACAGTTTGGCCCTTGCTGTTTTTAAGGCCGCCTTGTCCCCTGTTCTGAAGGCAGAGTCTCTTTGTTTCAACAGCGCACGCACATTTGCAGTCATCCACGGCTTCTGGTTGGAGCGTGTAGTGATGGTCTTGGAGATGGTCACATCGTCAACGCACTTACTGATGTAGCAGGTCACTGATGACGTGTACTCCTCCAAGTTGATGGAATCGCCGTAGGTTGCAGCCTCTCTAAACATGTCCCAGTCAGTGCACTCAAAACAGTCCTGGAGAGCAGAAGTAGCTCCTTCTGGCCAGGTTTTCACCTGTTTCAGAACCGGTTTAGAGCGTCTGATGAGCGGTCTGTATGCTGGAATAAGCATAACAGAGCAGTGGTCTGAGTATCCGAGATGGGGGCGGGGCTCCGCACGATACGCGCCGGGGATGTTTGTGTAAACAAGATCCAGCGTGTTCGCTCCTCTCGTTGCAAAGTCCACATGCTGATGGAGTTTAGGAAGCACAGTCTTGAGATTCGCATGGTTGAAATCTCCGGCGATAATAAACAATCCGTCGGGGTGAGCATTCTGCAGGTCGCTAATAGCGCCGTAAAGTTCACACAGTGCCTCCTTAGCATTAGCACTGGGAGGAATGTACACTCCGACGATGTAAACAGTGGTGAATTCCCGTGGTAAATAAAAAGGTCTGCATCTGACAGTCACAAACTCCACTAGTGATGAGCAGTAGCATGAAACAAGCACAGAGTTCTTACACCATTCGGTGTTGATATAAACACACACGCCACCACCGCGAGTCTTACCGCACAGAGCTGTGTTTCTGTCGGCTCGAAACACGGTTAGCCCGTCTAGCTGGATGGCGGCGTCCGAAACTCTGTCGCTGAGCCACGTCTCCGTGAAAACAAAGACGCAACAGTCTCTAAACTCTCGCCGTGTGGTTTGCTGGAGTCGGATGTAGTCCAGTTTATTATCCAGGGAGCAGACGTTGGAAAGAAAAATGGACGGGATAGCCGGCCGGCTAGGGTTAGCATTTAGCCTAGCACGGACACCCGCCCGCTTGCCGCGCTTCCGCTTCCTCGAACAGCGCTTTCGAGGTCTCCTCTCCCGGCCACCGGCATCGGGTAACACCGAGGGCTGGGGGCCTGGTCTTTGTGGCCGAGGTCGCAGCAAGCCGAGGTCGCGAATTGTTGGTTGCATGATGTCTGTACTGTAACAGTGTCTGGTGGTCGTACACATGAACACAGCTGACTCTGGTGTCCATGTATTGTGGAAGGTCGGGCTAAATATGGTGAAAGCACCATTTTTGGATCCGGAGAGGCCGCTGCGAGCTACTGCCGCGCCGCCATCTTGGATTTACATCTCAATGATGTCCACACATATCTGCACTGTAATAACCTTTATATTTATTCACTGTACTCCTGTATGTCCACACATCTCTGCACTGTTATATCCTATATATTTATTCACTGTATATGCTTATATATACCACTTGCTTTAAATATGCTACATATTGATCTGCACTTTTGCATGACTGCTACATTTTGCATTTCTGGTAGATGCCAAACTGCATTTTGTTGCTGTGTACCTCTACAATGCAATGACAATAAAGTTCTATCTATCTATCCATCTATCTATCTATCTATCTATCTATCTATCTATCTATCTATCTATCTATCTATCTATCTATCTATCTATCTATCTATCTATCTATCTCAAGATGTTCTTACCTCTGTTTTATTATTAACAATTGACTAATGTCTCTTTGTGCTTTCATTAACTGCCATAGCCACAGAGAGCATAGTTAAGTCAATTAAAAGGGTGAAATAAATGTTAGCTTGAGGCAAAGTTAATGTTCTGCCTCTTTTCCAAGTTTTCCCCCACATTCTTTCATGGGAAAGGGGGCGTGACACAATGGGCATCTTGGCACAGGGAAGTGGGCAAAGTAGACCTGCTGGGGAAGTCTTGGGGTTTTTATGCTATGCACAAATAGGACAGGCTGCTACATCTCTCCTGACTGATGGCCACCAGAAACTGTGCAGGAAGAGGGACAAGGTGCGATGTGCAACTGGGTGACAGAATAGAGAGGAGCTGGAGGACCTGGTAGGGCAGCTGGTTGGAGATGTAAAGCCTTCTCTACAGACTGCAATTATGAACCGATTAGCCAGACATGGTTTCTTATACCTTCCTTTTGGTGTCCAAGCAGAGGGCACAAACCATTACAGGGGAAGGAAAGAATGTGTTCGGAAGGTGTCTCTTCCTTGTCTTTGTCCTTGTTCCTTGTGAGAGTCCAGCTGGGACAGGACATTATGCTTCCCCTTCTTGGATCCCGAATGAAAGTTGAAGGGTTCAGGCACTTGGCTGTCAGTAGGTCTTCCAGGTTTTGGTGGTCCTCCAGGCAACAAAGGGTTGTTCCACCCCCTCCAGCCAATCAAAGCCAATGTCAAAGTTTGACAGCCAGTAGCTTTTATTCCCTAATAATTAATTTTATTCTGTGGGATTAGCTGGAAAGGCTACGACCAAGACAAATGCACTCTCTCCATTTCTTTTAACCTACTGTAGGTAGGCCGTCTAGTCGTTGTTGGAGATCAGGCCCAACATAATTGTGTTGTCAGCAAACTTGATGATAGTTGTGGAGTTGAATGTAGCCACACAGTCGTATGTGTACAGTATAGCAGGGGGCTCAGAACACAATCCTGGGGAGCTCCAGTGCTGAGGGTGAGGGTGGACAAGGTGTGTTTTCCCACCTGTACAGCTTGTGGTCTGTCGGTCAGGAAGTTAGAGATCCATTGACACAGCAGCAGGCTGAGTCCCAGGACCTCCAAATTAGAGGTGAGTGTGAAGGGGATTTTGGTGTTAAATGCTGAACTGTAGTCCACAAACAGCATCTTTGCATAATTCCCATTTATGTGGTCCAGGTGGCTCATCGTAGTGTGGAGGAGATGAGCAATGGCATTCTCAGTAGAACGATTCTGATGGTATGCAAACTGTAATGGGTCCAGTGTGTCTGGTAGTGATGCAGTGACCAGTCTCTTCATCACTACTGGGGTTTCTTCAGGACAGGAACAATGGTGGACTGTTTGAAACATGAGGGGACAACAGACTTCCAGTGAGAGGTTGAATACCGGTGCTAGCTGGTCAGCGCAGGCTTTTAGAACCCGACCTGGGATGCCATCTGGTCCTGCTGATTACCTGGTATTTACTCTCTTGAATGCCCTCCTCACGTCCTGCTCCATGATGTTGAACGTGTTCACCTTACTGGCTCTCTTGGCATGCACGCTGCTTGTGCTGCTAGTCCCAATAGCATGGTTAGCTGCAGCCTCGAAACTAGCGTAAAAGATTTTTAGCTCATCTGCCAGAGAAGCGTCCACATTCACCATTCTAGAATATGGTGTTCGGTAGCCCGTTATTGTTCTTAGTCCTTGCCACAGGCTCCTAGAGCCACCATGTTGGAACTGTGACTCTAGTTTTCTCCTGTAGTTTCGCTTTGCATCCTTTACCACTCTGCGAACACTGTAAGATGTAGCCTTGTAATCGTCCATGTCCCCGGTGGCGAGCCATGTGTTGTACGCAGCGGAGCAGGATCTCAGAGCGTCGTGGATAGTTTTATCTACCCACGGCTTCTGGTTGGGAAACGTTCTGATGGTGTTTTTTTGCACCATATCATCCGCTAGTTTCCAGATGAATCCCACAACCGCTTCCGTAAACATGTTGACATCATCAGACCTGAACATGTCCCAGTCTGCGTCATCCAAAGCGTCTTGCAGAGCGGCCACTGATTGGTCAGTCCGGCGCGCGACCTCCCTCTGAACCGGAGCTTCCTGTTTCAGCCTTTGTTTCTAAACAGGCATGAGGAAGATGGTGGCATGGTCCGATTTCCCAAATGGTGGACGTGATTGTGCCTTGTAGCTGTTCTTGAATGTTGTGTAACAGTGGTCCAGTGTCCTTACGCTCCTGGTAGGGGCAGGTGATGTGCTGATGAAAGTTTGGTAGTGCACACTTGAGGTTGGCACTGTTGAAATCTCCTACCACAATGAGTGCAGCGTCCCGATGCTGTGTTTGGTGAAGTGTTATTGTCTCATGTAAATCCCATACTGCAGTGTCCGTGTCCACTTTAGATGGAATATATACGGCGCTGACTATGACCGAGCTGAATGCCCGAGGTAGATAAAAGGGCCGACATTTAATAGTCAGTAGTTCCAGGTTTGGTGTGCAGGAGCGTGAAAGGGAAATGATGAACCAGTGGTTGTTCACCATCAGACACACTCCACCCTCCTCTTGACTTCCCCGACTCCAGTATTCTGTCCATGCGATAAACCGAGAGGAACTTGGCCCGCTAGATGGCGTGGTTCGGTCCGGCTGGGTTCAGCCATGTCTCGGTGAAGCAGAGAAGGTTGCAGTCCCGAATGTCCCTCTGGAACTTGACCCTTGCCCTGAGGTTGTCGAGCTTGTTCTCCAGTGACTGGACATTGGCTTACAGAATACTAGGTAAGGGAGCGCGGTGCGCGCGTGCCCTCAGACTGTTCCTGAAGCCGGCTCGTTTCCCTCGTGGATGCCAGTACGGATTGCATCCTTTGTTCTTCCTCAGGATCTCACTCGGCCAGCATGGGTCCGGGTTTAAAAACAGCAAAAGGTGAGTGGATTGTAAACCAATAGATATGAGTGTCTCTGTCATATCTGATGGTGTCCATCTTGTGTAGATGGAACTGTAACTAAGTAAATAAAAATATAAAATAAACAAAAAAAAGAGAAAAAGGTAGCCGACCTCACCAGCGCCATCTTGAATGTTTTGTGAAACAGACTAGGGTCAGGTGATTGGCAAAGAACAATATGACAGAAAAAAGAAACAAGAAAGGAGAAACAAAATGAGATCAAACACCAGGAAATTGCAAAACAAAAAATGAAAAGAAACAGTGCTGTAAAGTACAGTAAACTTTACACATTGCAACAGAGAGATATGACGGGAACAAAAGGCTATTTATAATGACAGGATAGGGTGAAAACAACACAAAGAGACACACGTGGCAATGACTGGAGAATTTAATGTGGAAGTGTTTAGTGTAACACGGTTTATCTCTGACATTTTTTTACATTTTCTGAAAATTATTTGGACAGCAGATAAAAGGAAATAATCACATAACACTGGTCAGTATAACATCCTGCCTGCACTTACCCACAGTAATGTTAATGGAGTTGCTCCTGGATGAAGTGGAGGATGTTTCCCTGTATGTGTAATCACAGGTGTAATCGCCCTGATGTGAGGCTTCTACAGTCAGAGTAAATATTGTTGAAGACTCTGCAGTTTGCTTCTTTATTAATGTTCCAGTTTTATATAAACTGAAGTCTACAGAGATGCATGTTGGGCTGGGTGTGTAACATCTGAACTGAAGGACTTCTCCAGGTTTGACCACAGAGTTTGGTGAGATCTGAGTCAGTGTAGGAGCCTGCATGTCTTACCATATAGAAAAATGTTTAATAAATTAGTAACTATATATGCTTAAACAGGATATTAGGATAAAAAGAATATTAACTTACTTGAGCACACGACTCCAGCATCTTCACTGTGTCCACAGTTCTCTACTCCAAACCCTCTGTGTGAGCACTGATCTAAGTAGCTCTCATTTCCAGTACACTGAACATCATCCAGCCAGGTTGGTTCACGTCCATGACCAAAGCGAGCCTTACGAGGAGCACTGACGACTTTCCCACATCCAAGCTGCCTACACACCACCTCGGCATCCTTTACGTCCCAGTAATGATCACACACTGTTCCCCACCGGGCTTTGTGCTGGATCTCCACTCGACCACAACAGTTACTCGAACCATTCACCAGCCTGATCGGATTATGGACTTATTTATTGTATAAAAACCAAAAGGATTGTATTAATGACTGATTTTTCCGTTTATCAGATGTATCCAAAAGCCATAGAAATGTTATAAGAAAAACATTTTCTAGCTGAACTACAGAGTCTGAGCTGAACAGGTTTTTTTTTTTTTTTTTAGTTTTCTGAACCAAATGATTGTAGTCTATTTAAACAGTTAAGCTTGTTGATTAACACAAGTAATGCAAAGTTTTCTGAAAACAATTAAATTTTAACTAGATTGGATGGAAATAATGGTGTATCAAAATATAAATTATTAAAACCTGTACATCCAAATTCCAAAAAGGTTGGGTCAAATTGTAAAATGTAAATAAAATCAGAATGCAATTAAGTGAAATTTATTCTCAGTTTAAAATATATTTTTGTATTATTGTAAATAGAATATGGGTTTATGAGATGTGCAAAACATGGCATTTTGTTTTCATTTACATTTTCACAGCGTCCCAAAGTTTTTTGGAATTGGGTTTTTACATGCACCGTTATACATTTACAAAATAATCAGCTGATCATCAAAATAACCAAATACAATGTACTGGACGAAGGAGCAGCTCATTAAAAAAAGCTGAAATGTAGACATCTATAGACATTCGTAAATGGTGTTCATAAATCAGCACTTATTATATTTGAAGAAAAATTAAACAATTTGCTTTTTCATCAAATTAAGCATAAAAGTAGGTACAGTAAGATTTCAAACACTACAAAACTCTGACAGGACAAAAGTTGCTAAAATAGAATATTAAACAGTATTATAGTTTCTAATTCTCATTGTAATTTTCCATTTCTATAGTAATAAATTACACTGGGAATCATATGGTGGATATTTTGTATTACTATTTTATAGACATAAGCAAGTGTTGTAAAGAGGAGAGGAGTTTATGATCACAACACCTTACTGTAGATTATTTTCTTATAAAATTGAGGGTTTTATTCTTTCTATAAAAGTAACACTAAATTACTGATCAGTAGATGAAGTTTAGGCTGAATTATTCAACCAACACTGAATGACAGTGTTTGTGTTTGTCTGTTTAATAAATCTATTTACTGTAACACTATATGAAATTTATAGAGGATTTGTGCCAATTCTGGGAGAGAATAAAAATTAGATATTGATTATTTATTGATTATTGATGATTAACACTGGTCAGTAAAACATCCTGTCTGCACTTACCCACAGTAATGCTAATGGAGCTGCTCCTGGATGAAGTGGAGGATGTTTCCCTGTATGTGTAATCACAGGTGTACTCGCCCTGATGTGAAGCTTCTACAGTCAGAGTAAATGTTGTTGTCGACTCTGCAGTTTGCTTCTTTATTGATGCCCCACTTTTATATAAACTGAAGTCTACAGAGATGCATGTTGGGCTGGGTGTGGAACATCTGAACTGAAGGACTTCTCCAACTGATACCACAGATTTTGGTGAGATCCGAGTCAATGTAGGAGCCTGCATGTCTAATCAAACAGAAACATAGTAATTTAGTACATATATATGCTTGAACAGGTTTTTAGTGGAATAGAATAAACAAACAAACAAACAAACAAACAAAAAACTTACTTGAGCACACGACTCCAGCATCTTCATGATGTCCACAGTCCTCTACTCCAAATCCTCTGTGTGAGCACTGATCTATGTAGCTCTCAGTTCCAGTACACTGAACATCATCCAGCCAGGTTGGTTCAGTTCCCTGACCAAAGCGAGCATTATGAGGAGCACTGACGGCTTTACCACATCCAAGCTGCCTACACACCACCTCTGCATCCTTTAAGTCCCAGTAATGATCACACACTGTTCCCCACTGGGCTTTGTGCTGGATCTCCACTCGACCACAACAGCTCCTCGAACCATTCACCAGCGTGATCTGATTATGGACTGATTTGTTTTAGAAAAATCAAAAGGATTGTATTAGTGACTGATTTTTCTGTTTATCAGATGTATCTGTAAGCCATAGAAATATTATAATGACAAACAGCAGCTTAGTTTCCAGAATCATTTCAACTTTAAACAAGATTTTGTTTCTTAATAAATACTATTTTTAAAAAGCTATTACAAAAACAATAAAAAATAAATTCCAGCTGTACAGTTGAATATCAAAGTGTTCAGGGTTTTTTTTTTTTTTTTTTTTTTTAAGTTTTCTGAACCAAATGATTACATTCAATTTAAACAGTTAAGCTTGTTGATTAACAGAAGCCATGCAAAGTTCACTGAAAACAATTACATTTTAACTAGATTGAATTGAAATAATTGTGTATAACAATATAAATTATTAAAACATGTACAATCACATTCCAAAAAGGTTGGGTCAATTTGTAAGATGTAAATGAAATCAGAATGCAATAAAGTGAAATTTATTCTCAGTTTAAAATATATTTTTCTATTATTGTAAATAGAATATGGGTTTATGAGATGTGCAAAACATGGCATTCTGTTTTCATTTACATTTTCAGTGCATCCCAAAGTTTTTTGGAATTGGGTTTTTACATGCACCGTTATACATTTACAAAATAATCTGCTAATCATCAGAATAACCAAATACAATGTACTGGACAAAGGAGCAGCTCATCAGTCAAGGCTGAAATGTAGACATCTATAGACATTCGTAAATGGTGTTCATAAATCAGCACTTATTTTATTTAAAGAAAAATTCAACAATTTGCTTTTTCATCAACTTAAGCATGAAAGTAGGTACAGTAAGATTTCAAACACTACAGAACTCTGACAGGACAAAAGTTGCTAAAATAGAATATTAATCAGTATTATAGTTTCTAATTCTCATTGTAATTTTCTATTTCTATAGTAATAAATTACACTGGGAATCATATGGTGGATATTTTGTATTACTATTTTATAGACATACGCAATTGTTGTAAAGAGGAGAGGAGTTTATGATCACAACACCTTACTGTAGATTATTTTCTTATGAAATGGAGGGTTTTATTCTTTCTATAAAAGTAACACTAAATTACTGATCAGTAGTTGAAGCTTAGGCAGAATTATTCAACCAACACTGACTGACAGTTTTTGTGTTCGTCTGTTTAATAAATCTATTTACTGTAACACTATATGAAATTTATAGAGGATTTGTGGCAATTCTGGGAGAGAATAAAAATTAAATAGTGATTATTTAATGATAAATGATTATTGATGATTAGTACTGGTCAGTAAAACATCCTGCCTGCACTTACCCACAGTAATGTTAATGGAGCTGCTCCTGGATGAAGTGGAGGATGTTTCCCTGTATGTGTAATCACAGGTGTACTCGCCCTGATGTGAAGCTTCTACAGTCAGAGTAAATGTTGTTGTAGACTCTGCAGTTTGCTTCTTTATTGACGTCCCAGTTTTATATAAACTGAAGTCTACAGAGATGCATGTTGGGCTGGGTGTGGAACATCTGAACTGAAGAACTTCTCCAACTGATACCACAGAGTTTGGGGAGATCCGAGTCAATGTAGGAGCCTGCATGTCTAATCAAACAGAAATAGTAATTTAGTACGCATACATGCCGAAACAGGTTATTAGTGGAATAAAATACAAACTAACAAACAAACAAAAAAAAAAACTTACTTGAGCACACGACTCCAGCATCTTCACTGTGTCTACAGTTCTCTACTCCAAATCCTCTGTGTGAGCACTGATCTAAGTAGCTCTCAGTTCCATTACACTGAACATCATCCAGCCAGGTTGGTTCACTTCCCTGACCAAAGGGAGCATTACGAGGAGCGCTGACGGCTTTACCACATCCATGATGCCTACACACCACCTCTGCATCCTTTAAGTCCCAGTAATGATCACACACTGTTCCCCACTGGGCTTTGTGCTGGATCTCCACTCGACCACAACAGTTACTCGAACCATTCACCAGCCTGATCTGATTATGGACTTATTTATTGTAAAGAAATTAAAAGGTTTGTATTAATGACTGATTTTTCTGTTCATCAGATGTATTCATAAGCCATAGAAATGTTATAATGAAGTTTGCAGAATCATTTCAACTCTAAACAAGACTTTCTTTCTTACCAAATGCTATTTTTATAAGCTATTATAAAAAAGAAAAAAAAAATTTCTAACTCAACTACAGTCTGGGCTCCACCCGTACAGAGCGCCTCTCCTGCGTACTAACAATCCACACCTGAACCTCATTTACAAGGCCTACTTATGGACCTCGGCCCCACTGTTGGGCGTCCTTTATTGCACGTTGTGCCTAGAGAACTTTCGAACTTTGTTTTCATCATGTGGACCATGCCTCTCCTCATGCTCACCACGGATATCGCCTTCATGACTCGGTATTCGTTTCGGACTTTGTGGGCCTTGCCACCATTTGGCGGACCATGGATTATCTCCTTCCCGTTTTGCTTCCTGAGCAACTCTCCGCTATCCTATGTTTTCTGAATAAAACTCGCTCTACTACGGCCTCCGCTTCCGTTTCTCCACGCATGACAGAATAACAGACCTCAAAACCTTCGATGGATCCCCAGCCAGGCATATTGTCAGACACTGTCCACTGCCGCTCTCCGAGCCGCTTTCGCTCCAGCCGCCGCTAGCACGGCAGCCACCCCTCTCTCTGGGAGCCTGATGGCGATTCTGGCTTTGTTTTCGGGTGACGCAGCCGAGTGTCATGGGTTCCTGCTCCAGGTGAGACTCTACATAGGAAAGCAACCTCATAAATTCCAATCTGATTGCGCTAATGTGGCTTTTCTCATCTTACTCTTCCCCGGCAGATCGCTTGCCACCTGCCATCTTACGGATGTTAAGACTACCTCTGCCTCAACGCCCCCACCAGCTCCCGAACCAGAACCGATGCAGTTGGGGTCTCACAGGTTCTCTAGGAGGGAGAGGATGCACCATCAAACAGCAGGGACATGCCTCCACTGCGGTAATCCAGACCATCGCATCTCCGATTGCCCTAGCCGGCTACCCCGACCAGCAGTGAGTACGGTAGAGTTTTCTACCGATATCTCCCTGCTGTCTTAGTTGGTCATAACACTCGTTACCACCACTCTCTCTTTCGCTGTCTCTGCCTTAGTCAACTCTGGCTCTGCGGGTAACTTCATCTCCCAGGACTGCCTTGACAGGCTCCAGCTTCTCCGGAAAAGAGGTAACCAGAAACAAGCTGTCCAAACCATACAAGGACACCTGCTGGGTTGGGGCTGGGTGAAGTACTGCACTCCCACCATCACGCTCTTAGTGGGGCTGTTACATCGGGAGAAGATACTGTTCATGATGTCGAGAAGTACAAGCTCGATACTGGTGGCTTGGGATGAGCCAGGACGTGACAAAGCATGTACGGGAGTGCTCCACCTGTGCCATGGCTAAGGTACCACAACACCTTTCGGTAGGCAAGCTAGTGCCTCTCCCTGGTCCCACCTCGGGATACACTTTGTCACTGACTTACCTTGGTCGTAGGGCCACACGTGCGTTCTGGAAGTGGTCGACCGGTTCTCCAAGGCCTGCTGCTTCATCCCGCTAAAAGGGCTGCCTTCTGCCCTGGAGACCGCGAAGCTCTCTTCCACCATGTATTCAGGAACTTCGGGCTTCCGGAAGATATTGTGTCCGACCGCCGGGGCCCAGTGCCTCTCCTGCATACTAGCTATCCACACCTAAACCTCATTCACGAGGCCTACTTAAGGACCTCGGCCCTACTGGGGAATCTGTTATTGCACGTTGTGCCTAGAGAACTTTCAAACTCTGTTTCATCGAGTCACCTTCATGACTCGGTATACGTTTCGGACTTTGTGGGCCTCACCACCGTTCGGCATACCACAGATTATATCCTACCTGTTTCGCTTCCCAAGCAAATCTCTGCTATACTATGTTTTCTGAATAAAACCCGCTCCATCTACTACTGCTTCCGCCGGATCTCCACAGGATCTCACGACCAGAATAGACCTCGGGCTGATCCAGGATCTCTGGCTGGATGAGTCTCGGGGTCACCTTGGGTACGAGACACAGGGTTTTAGCAGGGACACATGAAAAGTGGGATGAATGCGGTACCTCAAGGACAGCTCCAGCCTGTATGACACTGTATGACAGCCTGTATGACACATCGGGTCTGGGAGTCAGTGCACACGCAGTTGCAACAGGCCCTCTGTAGCACCCGCAGCCACGCTAACGCGAGACCTTGAAGGGCTTGATGAACCGGGGGCTTAGCTTGCGACAGGGCTGCCCCAACCTTAGGTCTTTCGTGGACAGCCACATGAGGTCCCCGGGTGGAAACGCAGGGACTTCAGTCGTCTCGCATTGGCGTGGCTGCGGGTGCTACAGAGGGCCCGTTGCAACTGCGTGTGCACTGACTCCCAGACCCAATTGCTCTCTCAGAACCAGTGAGCCACAGCGGGCATTTTGCACGGTTTGTTTGACCATGGGAACAGGGGTGGTTGGAACCCCAACACGCACTGGAACGGGGTGAGACCCGTGGTGTCTTGGTGGAGCGAGTTTTGGGCGTACTCGGCCCACGGCAGGAAACGGTGCCATTCCGCCTGGTCCCAACTGCAGTAGGTTCTTGGGTACCGACTCAGTTCCTGGATCTTCCGTTCCGCCTGGCCGTTGGATTGCGGATGGTAGCCTGTTGTCAGGTTGACAGACACCCCCAGTAATCGAAAGAACACTGTCCAGACGCGGGACGTAAACTGGGAGCCGCGGTCAGAGACTATCTCTTCCGGGAGGCCGAAGTTCCAAAAAACGTGCTGAAAGAGGGCCTCAGCCATTTCAAAGGGGGTAGGCAAGCCTTCGAAAAGCGATCAACCGTTACTAAGACACAGGTGTTGCCCTCTGACCGCAGCAGGTCTGTCACGAAGTTGATACCTAAGTAGGACCAGGGGTGTTGAGGGATAGGCAATTGCATCAACTTGCCCAAGTGAAGGTGGCGTTGGACCTTCGATACGGCACAGGTGGGACATCCCTGGACATAGCGTTTGATCTCCTGTGACATTCTCAGCCACCAGTATCGGGTCTAGACGAGCTGCACAGTCAGTTTCTCGCCCGGGTGGCCCAGCCGGGTCCCTCGTGGATTGACTGGATCAGACCACGTCGGCAGTCGGTGGGGATGTAAACACATCCCTCCAGATACCCCTCCAGGGTGGGATCCTGGACAGTGTGAATCTCCTTGTCGATGTTCCAGACGATAGTGCCAAGGATGAGCGCGGGAGGAAGGATGGGTTCTTGCTCACCGGGTGCCTCAGGCGAGAACTCCCGGGAGAGAGCGTCAGCCTTTCCGTTCCGTATGCCTGCCCGGTATGTTATGTGGAAGCGGAACCGGGTAAAGAAGAGGGACCAACGAGCCTGTCGGTGGTTGAGCCTCTGGACCTCCCGTAAGTACTGGAGGTTCTTGTGGTCAGTGATTACTGTGAATGAGTGTTCACAGTGTTCCCTCCAACCAGTGCCTTCATTCCCCAAGGGCCAGCTTGATGGCCAAGAGCTTGCAGTTGCTTATATCAAAGTACTGCTCAGCAGCCGACAACTTGTGGGAGAAGAACGCACACGGGTGGAGCTGAGAAAGGGGCACCTGGGCCTCGTCGGTCCACCTTAGTGTTTTAGCCATGCCTTGAAGGAGAGAGTTAAGGGGAGCGGTGATCCTGCTATACCCCTGGATGAACCGACGATAGAAAATAGGAACCGTTGGAGCTCCTTCACCGTCTCCGGGACGGGCCAGTTCCGCAAAGCCTTTACCTTCCCCTCATCCACCTGGATGCCGTCCACGCTAATGATATAGCCCAAGAAGTGGATCTTTGGGTGGTGGAACTCACATTTGGAGAGGTTCAGGTATAGCTGGTAGGAGAGGAGCACTTCCAGGACTGCACACGTGTTCCTGGTGCTCCAGTAGGTCCCGGGAGTAAATCAAGATGTCATCGATAAACACCATGACGAACTTCTGGAGGTACAGCTGAAACACCTTATTCATGAACCCCTGGAAGATTGCGGGAGAGATGGAGAGGCCGTACGGCATGACCCGGTGTTGGTAGTGTCCTGAGTGTAACTAACTCTTAGAAAAGAGTTAGTAAGGAAATCCTTTTGAGCTCCATTTTGTTTGGTCTCTTCCGCCCTATATGGTATAGTCCTTTAACTCCGCCCCCATACGGTATAATCTTTTAACCCCGCCCCCATACGGTATAATCCTTTGACTCTGCCCCCACTAGTTAGTGTGACGCACACCATGGTAAAGGAAAGTCATGTCGCTTAAATGCTCTGAAATCGTACAAGGTTCTTAAGGAAAGTAAGGGATAATTAAGCACCTAGCTGGAACGGGAACAAGGTACTATGATTGATTTGTTTAATGTGCATATGTATTAATATTTGGGTTAATCTATTTAACTGTAAAGAAGTGTTTTAATGTGTTATTATTACTTATGCTTATACTTATTACTTTTTATGTGACACTCACATCTGTGACATCACATCTGTGACATCACAAAAGGGTTTCTTATAACTGGCTATTTATGTTTATGTTAGTAAGAGCTGATTGTATTATTTGTTATTTATCTGTTCTGTAGCTCTTACGGTGTTTCACTAAGAAAAGGTTTCTCATCAAGGAAAGGTAGATTTTGTGTTTCCCAAAGGAAAGGCTGACGGCTGAACACAAAATAAAGGCTTTTTGAAACATCAGTATGCTTCACCATTGTCTGGCTAGGGGTTAGCTACAGTAAGAGCTTGACCCGCATCGATTCCAATAACTGTTGTCTACAACGGGCCACGGAGGGTCTTCAAAGCGCCAGTTACAGCTTCTGCTACATCACCATCACAAGGCATCAGCGTGGACTCATCAAGCTGCTTCCTCGCGCCTGACCTATACTTCGGACAGCAGTGTTACAGTTTCGGTGCAATGGTCAAGTACAACCACACTTACGGACATTGATGCAAGGTCGTGAGTATTAATTTACTATAGTACAATGATACGACGAGCAACGGATGAACGGCTTCTCGGACTGAACATTCAATACTCATCGGCTAAGCAACAAGAGCAACAAGATAAACTGTGATTATATTCGTGCCCATGCCTGCATGCATCCACATGGACTTTGTCTAATTAAAGACATAGATTTTGTTTTTTGAATTTTGCATTCATCCACTTAGTTAACAGTGTTTATTGAGGATTTAACATTCACATTTCCCTTATTTGAATTTATTATTGTTGATAACTTGTTCATTGTAGTATTTACTCTGACATTTACAATAATTGTAGTGTCTATATGTTAATGCATATATGTCAGCTGCTTAAATTGATGTTCTGATATTTTATGTTTATACAGTTCATATTCAGGGCTTTTCCATATCTGTTAAGGGGGTCTTCTTCCGCCATTAGAGTTAAAATTTAAAGTGATAATGTTACAGTCAGGAAATGAGATAGAGGTGGAGGAGCAGATTGCTGGATACCAGCATGAAGATTTACAAGATCCTACAGAGAAGATGCTCACACACCAATATGAAGAGGCCAAGAGAAAAGAGAAAAGGCTGTTTGCCATGTACGACCAGTGGAAGCTCCACGCAAGGAAGGCAAGAGATCAGCTAAAGACTTATATGTCAGAGAGTCAGCTCTGGCCTCTCATTCACAAGCTTAAGAAAAGTAAAGAAGACATGATGAACAATTATTATGAAATTCGAAATCTCACCTCACCCTCCATTGACATAAGAAGAAGAGTTGATACGTGTGAAGCTGTGACCACAGAAATCATCAACATTGCATACAGCAGAGCTATAAATGAGGAAAGCGGGTTTGATGAGCCGCAGGAAAGACACCGCCTTCACGAACTACTCCGCCATGACTATGCAAAGTCTGTCACAGCCAATCCGATCAATACTCCATAACTTCATCCATGATAGTAAAAAGCGTGGACGCAGCAGCTGAACTAGCAGTAAAGGAAGCAAATTATCAGATGCTGCTGGAAGAAGAAAAGCAAAAGGAATCTATAAGGGAGCTAGAGGAACAACAACGCAAGACACTAGAGGCACAACGCAAGACACTAGAGGCACAAAGGCGTAAGTTGGAGCGATTACAGGCAGCGAAAGAGATAAGGGCCTCTCAAGCCAAGTTGAAGATCTACGAAAGAGAGACGGATCACAAGGACGCTATTTATCTCAAGAAGGAAAGGAACATGGAAGCAAAGAATACACCCGTAACTACAGTGCCCCTCTCTCAAGTTGCAACGCCCCATCATACAGACATTCCCTCTCTCACTCAGCTCTTTCAAGACAACATAGCCTTAAATAGGCTTCCTGTTCCTGTTCCATTTGTCTTCAATGGCAATCCCATACAATTCATTGAATGGAAGGCAGCATTCACTTCACTCATAGACCAAAGGGCAATCACGCCAGCCGAAAAACTATACTACCTAAAAAAGTACGTTGGTGGCCCAGCACGGCAGGCTTTAGATGGCAACTTTTACCGAAATGACAATGAAGCATACCAAGACGCGTGGGACAAACTAAATTGGCGCTTTGGCCAGCCATTCGCCATTCAGAGAGCGTTTAGAGAGAAGCTCACCAACTGGCCAAGAATTCCATCGAAGGATGCTGAAGGACTGAGACACTTCTCAGATTTTCTGAATGCTTGTCAAGAGGCCATGCCTCATGTCAAGGGTCTCGACATATTAAACGACTGGGAAGAAAATCGGAAGCTCGTTCACAAACTACCAAACTGGGCAGCTTTACACTGGAACCGACAAGTCACGCAAAGCCTAAATGAAAATCAAGAATTCCCAAGTTTCAAATAGTTTGCTAGATTCACGTCAGATGAAGCCGAGATTGCTTGCAATCCCATTACGTCCTTCCATGCCCTTCATTTGTCAGATTCTATCACTGAGAAGAGAAACCTCAGAGATGTGAAGAAAACCAAAGCTAGTGTGTTTACCACTCCAATAGTCACTAAAAATGAAAAACACAAGTCAGAACAGGGGAAAGTTAAGGTTTCATGTATCTTTTGTCAAGATAATAGGCACCAACTACACGCATGCTACAAGTTCACTGAGATGGTATTAGTTGAGCGACGCAAATATATAAAGGAGAAGAAACTCTGTTATGGATGCCTGAAACCCGGCCACAGCGTGAGAGACTGCCGTCATCGTCTTTTCTGTAACCACTGTAAAGGAAAGCATCCTACAGCCCTGCATGATGACAACTATAAAAGAGAAAGGACTACATCAGAAACAAATCAAAGTGCTGCTGCAACGTCACTCAGTGTAGCAGGTGAAAGCTCATCAAACACATCTATAGTGTTACCAGTCTGGGTTTCATCAAAAAATGATCCAACCACTGAGAAACTCGTCTACGTTCTACGAAACTACGTTCATTGACCAAGAAGTAAGTGATGGTCTTAATGCTGACAAGTATCCAGTGAAACTGAAGTTGACGACTATGAGCGGCAGGAATACGGTGATCACAAGCGAAGGTGTCTCTGGGCTTCGTGTTAGAGGATATAGTTCTGCAGTTCAGGTCGATCTTCCGGTCACCTATACAAAGGACTGCATACCTATCAACCGCTCTCACATTCCCACTGTGAGACGGCTAAAAAATGGAGTCATCTGGCAGAAATAGTGGATAAAATACAACCCCTAAAGGACTGTGTAGTAGGTCTTTTGATCGGCTACAACTGCTCAAGAGCTATGGCACCAAGGAAGGTCCTTTTAGGAGACGACGAGGAACCCTATGCTGTAAAGACTGATTTAGGATGGAGTATTGTAGGGCGCTCACTACAAACTCAGGATGCGTTGAGCACACATCATCTGTGTCACAGAATTACAGTTAAAGAGCTACCTCCGTTAACTCCTACCGACGTCATTCGCATTCTAGAGTCTGACTTCAAAGATGGCAATGACGACAGCAAAATGACGACATCACATTTCTTAATATACTGGAGAAGGGAATAAGGAAAAATGTGTCTGGACATTATGAAATGCCTCTGGCCTTCAAAACCAGACCCAGCCTGCCTGAAAACAAAGGCTCAGCTATTACGCGCCTCCTTCACCTTAAAAGGAAATTACAACGGGATGAGAGGTATAAGGAACATTATGTTGAGTTCATGGAGGAAGTCATTGAAAAGGGAGATGCTGAGCAGGTCAATGACAGTGGGAGTGAAGGGGAGAGATGGTACATTCCCCATCATGATGTGCGTCATGCGAAGAAGCCAGATAAACTTCGTGTGGTGTTTGATTGCTCAGCCAGATACAAAGGAACAAGCTTGAATGAGCACCTCCACTCTGGGCCCGATATGTTAAACAACTTAAGTGGAGTTCTCATCTGTTTCCGACAGCACCCAGTTGCGTTGATGTGCGACATTCAGAAGATGTTCCATCAGTTCCATGTGATAGAATCTGATCGCAACTTCTTGCGCTTCCTCTGGTGGAAGCAAGGAAATTTGAACTCGCAGCCCACGGAGTTTCGCACGAAGGTACATTTGTTCGGTGCAGCTTCTTCCCCGGGATGTGCAAACTATGGGATGAAACATCTAGCTAAAGAGAATCGCGACATCTACCCTCAAGGCTCAAGATTTGTTATGAGGAACTTTTATGTGGACGATGGGCTCGCAAGCGTTGAAAACACTGAAGATGCCATTCAGCTTGCCAGGGAAGCTCGTGAACTCTGCGCCATGGGCGGTCTCCGACTACATAAATTTGCGTCTAATGACAAAAAGGTATTAGAGAGTATACCACTCTCCGAACGAGCCACCAACATGAAGGATAAGAATCTCTCATTTGATGAATTGCCACTCGAGAGAGCTCTCGGGATTCAATGGGATGTGGAGTCTGACCGCTTCAAGCTTAACGTCAGCCTCAAAGAACAGCCTGCAACGAGACGTGGCATTTTATCTACAGTAGCTTCACTGTACGATCCTCTTGGGTTTGTAGCGCCAGTCGTCCTCAAAGCAAAGAGCATTCTTCAAGAGATGTGCAGGCGAGGTACTGGCTGGGACGATCCTCTTACTGATGAGCTTCGACATAAATGAGAACAATGGAAAAGAGATCTAGCCCACTTAGATAATTTTACCATAGCCCGTACCTACTTACCTGCTGGTTTTGGAAGGGTCTCTAAGACAGAGCTGCATCACTTCTCTGATGCCAGTATGAAGGGTTACGGCCAGTGTTCATACCTGCGACTTCAAAACGAAAAGGGAGATATTCATTGTGCCTTGGTTGTAGGAAAATCACGTGTCTCTCCAACCAAAGTCACAACCATCCCACGACTAGAATTAACAGCAGCAGTTGTTTCCGTGAAAATAAGCAACATGCTTAAGGAGGAATTGGGATACATTAACGCAGAGGAATTCTTCTGGACTGACTCTAAAGTGGTCTTAGGATACATAAATGAAGCGCGACGGTTCCACACGTTTGTAGCTAACCGGGTTCAAAAGATTCAGCTCAGCTCAGCCCCACAACAGTGGCGATATGTCCCGACAAATGAGAATCCTGCTGACCACGCCTCCCGGGGCTTGACTGCCAGTGAGTTTTTAATCATCTACCTGGCTTGCCGGACCTAAGTTCTTATGGAACAAGGAAATAAAGCTGGCTACAGAGGAAGTACCAGAGTTATCAGTCGGAGATCCAGAGGTCAGGAGTGTTCTAGCACTCAGTACTAAAACCACGGAACATGCAAGCATCATTGATCGTCTGTCTAAGTTCTCATCTTGGTTGCTAACTATACGAGCAATTGCACGCATTCTAAGGCGCATAAGCAATAACAGATCAAACGATCTCACCACTGTAGCCGAACGTGAAGAGGCAGAACATCATCTAATCAAAATTCTGCAGAAAAATGTGTATCAAGAAGAGCTGAAACTGCTGAGCAAAGGAATCCCTCTACCACCGCATAATCCTTGGCACACTCTTGACGCTTTTCTACATGACGACGGCATACTCAGGGTGGGAGGGAGGCTATGCAACTCCTCTCTTCCCAACTTCTTCAAGCACCCTGCAATCATTCCCAAAGATCATCACATCACAAGGTTGATTATTGCTTATCATCACGAAAAGATGAAACATCAAGGTAAAGGTCTTACTATCAACGAAATAAGGCGCAGTGGCTACTGGATTACAGGAATCAACCGGGCTGTTGCATCCTACATTCGTCAATGTGTCATCTGTAGACGGCTACGCAGACCTATGGAGGAGCAAAAGATGGCCGACCTACCGCCAGAACGGTTGGAGCCATCCCCTCCATACACTTTCTGTGGCATGGATTGCTTCGGGCCATTCCTTACAAAACAAGGAAGAAAAGAGAACAAGAGATACGGTCTTCTTTTCACTTGTCTTAGTTCCCGTGCTGTCCATATTGAGATTCTCGAAGACATGTCGACAGATGCTTTCATCAACGGCCTTCGATGTTTCATCGCCATATGTGGTGCTGTTCGTCTGATCAGGTCTGACCCAGGAAGCAACTTTGTAGGAGCCAAAAATGAGTTCAGAGAAGCTCTAAAGGAAGTTGATGCAGATCGTCTTGCTGTATTTCTTGCAAATAGGCAGTGCGACCACAGAATGAATGCACCCCATGCTAGCCATTCAGGAGGAGTGTGGGAAAGACATATAAGGACTGTGAAAAGTGTCCTAAAATCCACTCTCGCTCTTTCCTCTGGTAGACTAAATGATGCCTTGTTACGGGCCTTTTTCTATGAAGCTATGGCTATAGTCAACAGCCGTCCTCTGACTGTTGACAATCTCAGTGATCCCCATGGCCTCGAACCACTCACCCCTAATCATCTTCTGACAATGAAATCTGTCCAGGCCTTACCTCCTCCAGGTGAATTCATCAGAGAAGATATGTATGGCAAGAAAAGGTGGAGACATGTTCAATACCTTGCAGAACAGTTTTGGAGTCGATGGCGAAAGGAATACCTCGCCAACATAGCTCTTAGACAGCGCTGGCATGCTCCAAGAAGGAATTTACAAGTTGGAGATATCGTAATCCTGAAAGGAGAGGATTTGCAGAGGAATGAGTGGAGATTGGGTAGAGTTTCAAAAGTCACTACTGACAAAGACGGACTTGTACGGAAAGTTAAACTCCAGCTTGGTGACCGTAAGCTTGGCAACAAAGGGGAGCGTCTTCACGAGTTGTCTGAATTAGAGCGCCCAATCCAGAAGCTTGTTCTGTTGCTGGAGTCTAATTAAATCTGCTCCTTCCCTCTATAGTACATAATAGTACATAGTCGTTGCTACGTTACAACTTTGGCATAAATTGTCTTTGTCCTTATACGGGTTTCGGGAAGGTAAATTTTCAGTTTTAAATCATTCGTGCTTAATGTAGTCTGTGTACGTCCCATTATTCACTCATGATTGGTGGGAGTGTAACTAACTCTTAGAAAAGAGTTAGTAAGGTAATCCTTTTGAGCTCCATTTTGTTTGGTCTCTTCCGCCCTATATGGTATAGTCCTTTAACTACGCCCTCATAAGGTATAGTCTTTTAACCTCGCCCCCATACGGTATAATCCTTTGACTCTGCCCCCACTAGTTAGTGTGACGCACACCATGGTAAAGGAAAGTCATGTCGCTTAAATGCTCTGAAATCGTACAAGGTTCTTAATTAAAGTAAGGGATAATTAAGCACCTAGCTGGAACAGGAACAAGGTACTATGATTGATTTGTTTAATGTGCATATGTATTCATATTTGGGTTAATCTATTTAACTGTAAAGAAGTGTTTTAATGTGTTATTATTACTTATGTCATGTGATACGTTAGTATCACATGACACTCACATCTGTGACATCACATCTGTGACATCACAAAAGGGTTTCTTATAACTGGCTATTCATGTTTATGTTAGTAAGAGCTGATTGTATTATTTGTTATTTATCTGTTCTGTAGCTCTTACGGTTTTTCACTAAGAAAAGGTTTCTCATCAAAGAAAGGTAGATTTTGTGTTTCCCAAAGGAAAGGCTGACGGCTGAACACAAAATAAAGGCTTTTTGAAACATCAGTACGCTTCACCATTGTCTGGCTAGGGGTTAGCTACACTGAGGGCGTGATGAATACGGTCTTTCACTCGTCCCACTCTCGGATATGAAGCAGGTTGTAGGCGCGCCGGTGATCCATCTTAGAGAACACCTTAGTCTCCTTTAGATCCTCCAGAGTGGCTGGTACTAACGGCAGGGGATAAGGGAGAGGATCGATTTGGGAGTTCAGCTGCCTGATGGAGTGTCTGCTGGACGTATTCCTCCATCGCCCGATGTTCTGGAGTGGACAAGGGATACACTCGACCTTTGGGCAGCTTAGCTCCGGGAAGCAGTCCGATAGAGCAGTCCTAGGGTCGATGTGGGGGGAGACGAGTCGCCGCCTGCACACAGAACACGTCAACAAAGGCCCGATATTCCTCGGGGATATCCACCTGTGTCGTGGTCGTGGCTTCCTCCACCTGGTTGGGGCCCACTGTGACACTGTCATAAATCCGTGAAGGGAGATAAGAGAGGCAGGGCTCCTTGCAACGGGGACTCCATTACAGGATGTCTCAGGGGTCCCAGGAACACTTGTGAGCGTGTTGTTGCAACCAGGGCCTCCCCAGGATCACGCTGACCATTGAGTTCTCCAACACAATAAACCTGATCTCCTCCTTGTGAAACAACCCCACTTGCAGTGTGACAGCTGGTGCACAGAGCCCCTCTCTCGGGGAAGTCGTAAGCGGTCAAGGCAGGCCTGGAAGATGAAGTTCCCTGCTGAGCCGGAGTTGACTAGAGCGAGCACGGAGATAGAGAGAGCGGGGGTTAGGAAAGTTACGGTGAGCTTGGACGAGGGTGAAATATCTGTAGGGAACTCAAGGTACTCACCGCAGGACGAGAAGGGCGTGTGGGGCATCTGGTGATGGAGTGACCCGGTGCCCCACAGTACAGACATTTCCCAGTAGCTAGGCGGCTATTTCTTTTCCTCCGGGATAGCCTCTGTGAACCAAGCTGCATAGGTTCGGAGTCAGAAACAGCAGTGGGTCCAGGCATACTGCTAGAGTGAAGTGGAATTGGGTGGCAGGCAGCCAGGTGCTGTAAAAGACAGATGGACTTCTGTATGAAGGCCTCCAGCCCCACTGTGTCATCATGAACAGCCATTGCCAGCTTAATTTCTGGAGCCAGCCCCAGCCTATACAGACGTAGCAGCGCCACTTTGTTCCAGCCACTAGATGCCACGAGGTGTGAAAACGTAGACTGTAGTCGGTGAGCAGCTGATCGGCCATGGTAAGGACCCCGGAAGTGGCACAGAACACCTTCAGGAAGTGAGTGGTGAATTAAGCGTAGGAATTCACCACGGGTCTGGCTTCGCTCCACAGCATTTGCGCCCAAGCCAGTGCTCTCCCGGAAAGAAAGGAGATGAGAAACGGCACCTTGGTGCGCTCGGAGGGGAATCGCTGTGGATGCATCTTTAATTATATAGGTTCACCTGCAGAAGAAAGCCGAGGCGAGATCTCGAACCATATGTACTGGGTTGTGGATCCATCGCAAGGTAACGTTGGCTAAATCCTCTTTCGTTTTGTATCGGTCTGTTATTCTGTCATGTGGCAGAAACGAAGGCAGAAGCTACTACAAAGGACTACAAATAGGTGCAGTTTAATAGCGAGAATGCAGGGAGAAACAAACATACACCCACGGTAGTGATGAGATTGTGAGGGGAATATCCGTGGTGACCTCTGGTCCACAATGTCCTAAACAAATGAAGAGAAGTTTGGGAGAGAATCCAAGACGAAGCTTTGGCAGAAGTGTAGCACAGGATTTAGCAAGAGAGTCCAGCCATAGATGGAGCATACGGGAAAAAATAACGGACGTTGGGTGAAGGTGAGTGAGGGGTTTATATGTGTGTGTGAATGAGTGCCAAGTGTGGGTAATCAGTAGGATGGCGAGGAGCTCTGTGAGGGTGGGGCACGGACGGAAGGAGAAGCAGGGTGCTCCGTGAAACTATAAAAGTAACACTACATCACTGATCAGTAGTTGAAGTTTAGGCTAAATAATTCAACCAACACTAACTGACAGTGTTTGTATTAGTCTGTTAATAAAGCTATTTACTACACTATTTACCCTACACTATTTACACTATTTACCCTACACTATTCACCCTAACCCTAACCCTATATGAAATCTATAGAGGATTTTTGCCAATTCTGGGAGAGAATAAAAATTAGATAGTGATTATTTAATGATTAATGATTATTGATGATTAATACTGGTCAGTAAAACATCCTGTCTGCACTTACCCACAGTAAATATTTCAGTGATAAAGAAATTAGCAAATTCTTGGTTAGAATAACAATTACGTGATTTTTTTTATGAGGAATAAAAGTTACTGATTAATACTGGTATAACATCCCGCCTGCACTTACCCACAGTAATGTTAATGGAGCTGCTCCTGCATGAAGTGGAGTTACTTTCCCTGTATGTGTAATCACAGGTGTACTCGCCCTGATGTGAAGCTTCTACAGTCAGAGTAAATATTGTTGTAGACTCTGCAGTTTGCTTCTTTATTGATGTTCCAGTTTTATATAAACTGAAGTCTACAGAGATGCATGTTGGGCTGGGTGTGGAACATCTGAACTGAAGGGTTTCTCCAACTGATACCACAGAGTTTGGGGAGATCCAAGTCAATGTAGGAGCCTGCATGTCTAATCAAACAGAAAAATAGTAATTTAGTACGTATATATGCTTAAACAGGTTATTAGTGGAATAAACAACAACAACAACAACAACAACAACAAAAAACTTACTTGAGCACACGACTCCAGCATCTTCTTCATGTCCACAGTTCTCTACTTCAAATCCTCTGTGTGAGCACTGATCTATGTAGCTCTCAGTTCCAGTACACTGAACATCATCCAGCCAGGTTGGTTCACTTCCCTGACCAAAGCGAGCATTACGAGGAGCACTGACGGCTTCACCACATCCAAGCTGCCTACACACCACCTCTGCATCCTTTAAGTCCCAGTAATGATCACACACTGTTCCCCACTGGGTTTTGTGCAGGATCTCCACTCGACCACAACAGTTACTTTGACCATTCACCAGCCTGATCTGATTATGGACTAATTTATTGTATAAAAATCAAAAGGATTGTATTAATGACAGATTTTGCTGTTTATCAGATCTATCCATAAGCCACAGAAATATTATAATGAAAACCAGCAGCTGGGTTTCCAGAATCATTTCAACTTTAAAGAAGATTTTCTTTCTTAATAAATGCTATTTTAATGAGCTAAAAGAAAAAAATTATAGCTGAACTACAGAGTCTCAGCTGAACAGTTGAATATCAAAGTTTTCAGGTTTTTCTGTTTAAGTTTTCTGAACCAAATGATTGCAATCAATTTAAACAGTTAAGCGTGTTGGTAAAACAAGCCATGCAATGTTTGCTGAAAACAATTACATTTTAACTAGATTGAATGAAAATAATTGTGTATAACAATATAAATTATTAAAACATGTACAATCCCAATTTAAAGAAAAGTTGGTACAATATGTAAAATGTCAATAAAATCAGAATGCAATAAAGTGAAATTTATTCTCAGTTTAAAATATATTTTTGTATTATTGTAAATAGAATATGGGTTTATGAGATGTGCAAAACATGGCATTCTATTTTCATTTACATTTTTACAGTCTTCCAAAGTTTTTTGGAATTGGGTTTTTACATGCACCGTTATACATTTACAAAATAATCAGCTGATCATCAGAATAACCAAATACAATGTACTGGACGAAGGAGCAGCTCATCAGACAAGGCTGAAATGTAGACATCTATAGACATTCATAAATGGTGTTCATAAATCAGCACTTATTATATTTGAAGAGAAAAAGCAAATTTTTTTTTTTTTTATCAATTTAAGCATAAAAGTAGGTACAGTAAGATTTCAAACACTACAGAACTCTGACAGGACAAAAGTTGCTGAAATAGAATATTAATCAGTATTATAGTTTTTAATTCTCATTGTAATTTTCCATTTCTATAGTAATAAATTACACTGGGAATCATATGGTGGATATTTTGTACTACTATTTTATAGACATGTGCATTTGTTGTAAAGAGGAGAGGAGTTTATGATCACAACACCTCACTGTAGTTTATTTTCTTATAAAATTGAGGATTTTATTATTTCTGTAAAAGTAACACTACATTACTGATCAGTAGTTGAAGCTTAGGCTGAATTATTCAACCAACACTGACTGACAGTTTTTGTGTTCATCTGTTAATAAAGCTATTTACTGTAACACTATATGAAATTTATAGAGGATTTGTGGCAATTCTGTGAGAGAATAAAAATTAGATAGTGATTATTTAATGATTAATGATTATTGATGATTAATACTGGTCAGTAAAACATCCTGCCTGCACTTACCCACAGTAATGTTAATGGAGCTGCTCCTGGATGAAGTGGAGGATGTTTCCCTGTATGTGTAATCACAGGTGTACTCTCCCTGATGTGAAGCTTCTACAGTCAGAGTAAATGTTGTTGTAGACTCTGCAGTTTGCTTCTTTACTGATGTTCCAGTTTTATATAAACTGAAGTCTACAGAGATGCATGTTGGGCTGGGTGTGGAACATCTGAACTGAAGGACTTCTCCAATTGATACCACAGAGTTTGGGGGGATCTGAGTCAATGTAGGAGCCTGCATGTCTAATCAAACAGAAAAATAATAATTTAGTACCTACATATGCTTAAACAGGATATTAGTGAAATAAACTTTAAAAAAAAAATTAAACGTACTTGAGCACACGACTCCAGCATCTTCATGATGTCCACAGTTCTCTACTCCAAATCCTCTGTGTGAGCACTGATCTATGTAGCTCTCAGTTCCATTACACTGAACATCATCCAGCCAGGTTGGTTCACTTCCCTGACCAAAGCGAGCATTACGAGGAGCGCTGATGGCTTTACCACATCCAAGCTGCCTACACACCACCTCTGCATCCTTTAAATCCCAGTAATGATCACACACTGTTCCCCACCGGGCTTTGTGCAGGATCTCCACTCGACCACAACAGTTACTTGAACCATTCACCAGCCGGATCTGATTATGGACTGATTGATTATATAAACAACACAACACATGATAATCGGTTATTCTCATAAGCTATAAAAATTTATTAATATAAACAACAGCAGTTGAGTTTGCAGAAAAGTTTGAACTATAAACAAGCCTTGCATTTTTGATGAATGTCAAACTGAAGTTATTATAAAAAGTGTTTTCTATCTGATCTACAAAGTCTCAGCTGTACAGTTCAGCTTGTTGATAAGCCCAAGCCATGTAACACTTGCTGGGAAGAATAACAATTCAACTTGAATCCATGAAAATAGTTTTGTATCAGAAAAGACGAATGCTGAAAGCGCAGCGTATCAGAAAGGGATCAAATGTAGATGTCTATAGACCTTCATCTTCCAGGGGTTCTTAAATGATCAAATAAAATTGTAAATGTTTGTAAGATTTCTACCACAGTATTGCAGAATTTTCAAATCTGACAAAATTTGCTGATTAATATTCTATTATAGTTTTATGGTTATGTTCCTGTACTTAATCTTTTCTATAGTATCAAATTACACTGGGAATCATATGGTACAACTTCCATATTTCCATCATATAATCATATGTAATTGTTAGAAGGAGAGCAGTTTAGGATCACAACACCCTGTTGATTATCTTTTGATTAAATTAAATGTTTTATTCTTTTAATAAAAGTAACACTAAATAACTGATCAGTAGTAGAAGCTGAAGTTTTCAACCATAATTGACTTAGTGTTTATTTTATTCTGTTAATTAAGCCACTTACAATAACACTATATTTCAATTATAAAGAAAGGTGCTAATTCTTGCTTAGAATAACAATTAAAAACAAGTATTGAATGAGGAATAATAATTACTGATTAATACTGGTATAACATCCTGTCTGCACTTACCCACAGTAATGTTAATGGAGTTGCTCCTGGATGAAGTGGAGGATGTTTCCCTGTATGTGTAATCACAGGTGTACTCGCCCTGATGTGAAGCTTCTACAGTCAGAGTAAATGTTGTTGTAGACTCTGCAGTTTGCTTCTTTATTGATGTTCCAGTTTTATATAAACTGAAGTCTACAGAGATGCATGTTGGGCTCGGTGTGGAACATCTGAACTGAAGGACTTCTCCAACTGATACCACAGAGTTTGGGGAGATCCGAGTCAATGTAGGAGCCTGCATGTCTAATCAGATAGAAAAATGTTTAATAAATTAGTAACTATATATGCTTAAACAGGATATTAGGATGAAAAGAATAATAACTTACTTGAGCACACGACTCCAGCATCTTCATGATGTCCACAGTTCTCTACTCCAAATCCACTGTGTGAGCACTGATCTAGTACAGTCTCAGTTCCAGTACACTGAACATCATCCAGCCAGGTTGGTTCACTTCCCTGACCAAAGCGAGCATTAGGAGGAGCACTGACGGCTTTACCACATCCAAGCTGCCTACACACCACCTCTGCATCTTTTAAGTCCCAGGCATCATCACACACTGTTCCCCAACGGCCATTGTTATGGATCTCCACTCGACCACAACAGTTACTTGAACCATTCACCAGCCTAATCTGATTGGGCCCTGATTTATTATAAATAAAAGGCAGAAGATTTTTATTAATGACTTTTTTCTGTCATTCAGTTTCAGTCATGAGTCAGAAAGAGCTCATTTTACTAAAAGGAAAACAGTTACGTACAGTTTATACTATTTTATTTGTTACTGTGTTTGCTCAAGAATAATTTGTTTATGTTCTGTCTTATAACCAGTTTGACAATTAATATACACTACATGTAATGTGGCTCTTTTCCTGTAAATTCTCCAGAAATGTTTTACAAATAGGTTGCAGTCTGTACTAAATATTTAAGGCTGATACGTGCAGCTGGATTGAAAGAATGTCAGTTTTAGCTCGACTTCATTTAAAATGAAACTGTACAACATACAAACAATAAACCCCAGTGTCAGGGCCCTGCATTTCACACCGAGGCCTTCAGTGGTGTTCTACCTGAATCAATCCACCTCTTATTACAATCACTATGATGCCATCAGTTTTGTACAGAAACACATTGAAACAGAGCGAAGCATAACAGACAGGTATTTCATGCAGTGAGAATGAAATCCATTACTAAAGTAAGAAAACTAATTAACACAATTCAACACATCTCCTCCAGCACCTCTCCAACACATCACCACCATCGCCACCATCGCTACATCATCTCTAGCAGAAGCATCATTTTCAAACTCATAGTTCTCAGAGCATGGAAACCCCTGGGATTATCATTTTCCTGCTGTTGTCAAATTCAGGCAAATTGTATGTTTTTCCACAGGAAAAAGCTAAATAATAAATGGTTCTGGAAAAAAAGCTTAAAATTATTTTTGATCTGTTTTGGCTGATCTTTCCTCACAATTTCCAGCTTTTCTTGAAAGGTCTGTCTTGAAAATTGTCTTGTATGTCTATCTGAGACCAGTCTGTCAGCCATTATGGAATGAATAAAACAGTATTTAACATAAAATTCATGAAATATAAAGATACTGATCTGAAATAATTTATTGGTAACTCAATAAATTACATTTATACAATTTGACAGATACCCTTCTCCAGAGCCACTTACACCTGAAGTGTAACATTATATACCTGAGCACCTGAGAGTTAAGGGACTTTCTCAAGGGCCCAAGAGCAGCAGTTTGGTCTGAACCACTGAGTTATGAAGTCACCACATGTTGAGTAGCTGAACAGAAAAGAATTGTACCACAAAACTATTGACTTTTCACAAATTGTTGAATTATTGTCTATAACAGCATTACAGTTCTCCACCTCTTCTTATATTACTAAATACTAATGAATACTTAATAAAATTACTAATTACTAATACTCTTCTTATATTACCATTTGTTATTGTTATCATATAAGAAATATTATTTTGTAACAGCATACGCCGAAGTGACATTAATTATTATCAACAGCAGCTGTTAAGCAAATCAAATTTAACAGCCAACAGCCAACTTCAGCCTGTTGTGGAATTTGCAGCTGTTACCCGGTTCTGAAGATCTGTATTTCAGGATTTTGGGGTCTTGTCAGGCCTCTTATACTCCACCAGATGTCCCCATTGTTTCCTTATGTTGTTTTCTCCTGTTCATTAAGACAATCATCTTCTAATCTTCAACCTGTTTGAGTCTGTCACTGCTGATTAGGTCACATACTACTCTGTGGCACAATCTGAGAGAGGGTCTGATTGTACTGCTGTTGACCCTGTTTTAACTTCTAGTTCAGATTTTACATCTGATTAAGTTGATTTATTAACATTTTATGTTAAAATGACTGAAATTAAGTGCTTTGCAAAATATATATTTTTAAATAATTAATGAAAGGTAATAAGTGATATATAAATATAATCACATTTATTACATATATATATATATATATATATATATATATATATATATATATATATATATATATATATATATATATATATACACAGTGCCCTCCACAATTATTGGCACCCCTGTTTAAGATGTGGTCGTGGACTTCTAAAAATTCTCCTTTTTTTTTAAAACAACATAGAACCCAAATGCAAAAAAAGAGAAAAATCCAACCTTTCATTTAAGTACATTACTTTGGTGGTAAAAAAATCACACATTTAGAAAAAAAAAAAAACTTGAAATCATGTGTCCCACAATTATTGGCACCCCTAACAATTCCTCTGAAAAATTTAATTGTTTTTTTTTTTATATATTTTTCTGTAGTTGCTAAGGTTGGTCAGGGTATCTAGGGACTTTTAATTAGTAATTCATGATTTCCTGTTTCCCTGGGGTATAAATATGAAGTGACACAGAGGCCTAATTCTCTTACCCATTTGTCAACATGGCAAAGACAAGAGAACACACCATTCAAGTAAGGCAGATGTGTGTCGACCTTCATAAGTCAGGCAATGGCTACAAGAAAATAGCCACTCGCCTTAACTTGCCGGTATCTACAGTCAGAGGACTCATTAAGAAGTTTAAAACAACTGGAACAGTGACAAACAAGGCTGGAAGAGGTCCCAAGTTTATCTTGCCACAACGCACAGTGAGGAGGATGGTAAGAGAAGTAAAAAAATTTCCCAAGCTCACCGTCACAGAATTGCATCAAAGAGTGGCATCTTGGGGTCACAGAGTCTCCAAAACAACCATCAGATGCTCTCTACATGCCAACAAGCTGTTTGGGAGGCATGCAAGGAAAAAGCCTTTTCTCACTAACACTCACAAATGTAAACGTCTGGAGTTTGCTAAGCGGTACTGGGACTTCAACTGGGATCGTGTGCTTTGGTCAGATGAGACTAAGATTGAGCTTTTTGGCAACAAACACTCTAAGTGGGTCTGGCGTAAAACAAAAGATGAGTATGCCGAAAAGCACCTCATGCCCACCGTGAAGTATGGTGGAGGATCTGTGATGCTGTGGGCCTGTTTCTCTTCCAAAGGCCCTGGGAACCTTGTTAGGGTGCATGGCATTACTTTGAAGTACCAGGATATTTTAAATAAAAACCTGATGGCCTCTGCCAGAAAGCTGAATATGGGTCGTCATTGGGTCTTTCAGCAGGATAATGATCCAAAACATGTGGCAAAATCTACACAAAAGTGGTTCAGCAGTCACAAACTCAAGGTCCTCCCATGGCCATCTCAGTCCCCAGACCTCAACCCAATCGAAAACCTGTGGGGCGAGCTAAAGAGAAGAGTGCATAAGAGAGGACCCAGGACACTGGATGATCTAGAAAGATTGTGCAAAGAAGAATGGTCAAAAATCCCTCTCTCTGTGTTCTCCAATCTTGTGAAATGTTATAGGAGGAGATTAAGTGCTGTCTTGTTGGCAAAAGGAGGTTGTACAAAGTATTAACATCAGGGGTGCCAATAATTGTGGCACACATGATTTCAAGTTTTTTTTTTTTTCTAAATGTGTGATTTTTTTACCACCAAAGTAATGTACTTAAATAAAAGGTTGGATTTTTCTCTTTTTTTGCATTTGGGTTCTATGTTGTTTAAAAAAAAGGAGAATTTTTAGAAGTCCACGACCACATCTTAAACAGGGGTGCCAATAATTGTGGAGGGCACTGTATAATATTAGTATTGTATTAGATATACACATGTCATAAAGTAAAAGTTTTCTGTACCTGAGCAAGTAACACCAGCATCTTCACCATGGCCACAGTTGTGTGTTCCAAATCCATTATGACGGCACCGTGTGATGTCACTTTCTCTTCCAGAACACTGAACATCATCCATCCATATTTTGCCACTTCCCTGACCAAAGTGGGCACTTTGATGAGCACTGACAGCTTTACCACATCCCAGTTGTTTACACACCACATGTGCATCATTCAGATCCCAGTCATCATCACACACTGTTCCCCACTGGTTATTATAATTGATTTCCACTCTACCAGAGCAGGAGTTACTGCCACCAGCGAGTCGTATGTTAGCGCCATCTAATACAAACAGCAAAATGCACATTAATATTCATTCTTTATAATATATTTATAAATATATTAAAAAAAACAAAATCAACAAACAGTCCAAAAATCCAAGAGCCGGCAAAATGAGCGATATAGAGCAGAGCAAAAAACACAAACTAAGGTCCAAAATCTAAAACCGGTAAACAGGCAGGCAGAATGGGGATCAGGGTCACGATCAGGTCAGGGTCAGGAACAGGAACCATAAAAGGCAGGGTGGTAAAGTAGTTTTAAGTGACTTAGGAAGCTGGTAAAATAATCTGGCCGGGAGTAAAATTCTGTCTGTCCTTAAATAATGGGTGGTGTGAGATAGACTGCAAGATGGCAGCCGACTCGGAAGCAGTTTGGGACAAATAAAAAAATCTTAAATCCTGAATCCATAGCACTTGTGTTAGCTGCAGGCCATTTCCTGATTAGCACTAAGAACAAAAGTGTAAGCAAATGAGTTTCCTTTCAGGAAGTTCATTTGCTCACACTTTTGTTCTTAGTGTTGTTCATGATCTCTAAACCAGGAGGTCACTCCGTCTTCTAAGAACAATCGATAATATATTTATTTTATAAAATAGGAGTTTCAGATTTTAGCAATAAAAAGTGCTTAAAATGAAATAATTTTTAAATTAATAAAATAAGTATTATCAGTTTATTCATTCCAATATTTAATGTTTTATGTAATTAATTTGTTACATGTTCATTACAGTGAAATTTGTTCTACACATATCCCAGTCTGCTCAGAAGCTGGGTTTAGAGCACAGGGTCTGCCATGATATAGCACCCCTGGAGTAAAGAGGGTTAAGGGCCTTGCTCAAGGGCCTAAGATTGACAGCTTGGCGATACCAGCGCTTGAACCCCGAACTTCTGATCAGTAACCCAGCACCTCAACCACTGAGCTCCCACTCCCCTAATCTAGGTTTATTATTATTATTAAAATTACACTTACCAGCCAACAGTGAAGCTGTAGGGACACTGACTATGGAGAGAAAATAAGGAGGATGTAAACCAGTGATATAAAAACCTAAAGCTGTCTTTCACTTGATAATCTTTAATTATACTAAAATATAAATAATCCTCAGATGTATATGAATTTAGAGACTTTATTTGTCATTGGAGTGATAACATTATTATGATATAATAATATAAAATATGAAATGTGCAGTGTATCATGAACATATATTTATTCAAATAAATGTGCATGTTACATATATTTATTAAATAGTATCAGTAATTTTATAAAAAAATTATATTATTATTATAATAATATATATTATTAGTATCAGTAATTCAGTCATAAGCAGAACAGTAGTGCTGTGACCGAACGCTCTGTGCTTCTGCTTCACCATGCTGTTAAATACTAAAGAGTTTGTGTAATGAGTCTGTTAGAAATTTGTTTATTGTTAGGAATATAACTGTTTTAAGCAGGTAATTGGTTCAGTCCTCACTACACATATTAACACCTTTCATGAAAATGACTCTTTAACATATGAAAAGAGTAACACGGCCAGAAGCTCGTACATGAACACTGAGTATTAGAATTTATACCACAGTGCTGGTCTGGATTTTGATTGGTCAGAAGGTATTGATTAATTCTTTATTACCAGCTCTAACAGGATTTTATTACCACAGTAATATGTTTAGAGATTGTAATGTAAAAGATATTTGGCAAAATCTGAAGATTATAAAAAAGATAAAATGAGCTATCATCACTGTTTAATGAAAGTGTCTTTCAGTTTTGGGGGTTTTATACATTTATAAATGAAAATTTCGGAGAACACTGGACGTGTATCACATTTTCACCTTCACCAACAGGAGAAAAGACAAGCAGATTGAACAGTAAATAATTATAACGGCTATTAAAGGTTAATGTCGAGTGCAACAGTAATATCGCATCAGCATGTTTTTCCTTAAACAATAAGTGTAACAGTTGAAGCACATCTCACACAGCTCAAAATAAGATTAAATATTAATAATCATCTTTCAAAGATTCTTTGCAATATGAATTGTTTGAAAAACAAAACCTGTCTCATGTATAATTCACAATAATAAAACATGGAAACTGTGGAATTATATATAAAAAAAAAATAATTACCAAGGAATAAAGTGAGATGAAGTCTCAGCATGCTGCTTCTTCAGGCGTAGTTCAGTTTGGTGCTAATTTCAGCGCTCACTGTCGAACTCTATTTATGGTGAAACTTCATGAATCTGAAGAGGCGGAGTTTCATTTTTTGGGCAGTTTTTGCTATTGAGAGATAAAAAAATCAGCCAAAAACACCACTAGTTATAGAAATCTTTTCAAAACCACTGAGTGACTGTAGTGTGAATGTGTAATTACTTTTTGTAATTTTTTACAAAAAAAAAAGTTATTAACTCCAGCATTTTATTTACAACAACTCAAAACTTATAAGTTTGTAGTCAAAATGTCGATATAACAATGATTCTAGTTCTGTTTTTAGTTTGTAGTCAAAATGTCGATATAACAATGATTCTAGTTCTGTTTTTAGTCAAGGAAAAGGCGTTCTCACACTTTCTCTCACACTTTCCTTTTTTGTTTTGTGTTGATATGAAAAAAAAGCTGCTAACCTAGCATACTGTAAAGCACAACAATCCAGTAAAATCATCATTATGTGTTAATTTGGGTCATTTTACACCACATACTGCATATTCAGAGCATATAATATTATAAGCGTTAAAGTGAGTAACACTGAATATATCTTTACCATGGCACCTATTAGTTGGTGGGAAATATGTATTAGGCAGCATGTGAACATTTTGTCCTCAGGGTCGATGTGTTAGAAGCAGAAAAAATGGGCAAACACGAGGATTTACTATTTGATATATCAAATTACTCCAGGGCAGGAACAGTGTTGAACCGGTGACAGGGGTATGGGCGGCTGAGACTCATTATTTTACGTAGGGAGCAAAGGCTGGTTCGTATGGTCCAATCCATCAGATGAGCTCCTGTAGCTTAAACTGCTTAAGAAGTTCATGCTGTTAATGCTCGATGGGTCGCGACTGTTTTAGCAGCACAAGGGGACCAACACAATATTAGTCAGGTGGTCATAAAAAAATGCCAGATCTCTGAAACTCCATGTTGCCCAGCAACAGCCGCAAAACCTGAAAAATCTGGAGAAGACCTGTATGGAGGAGTGGGTTAAAATCCCTGCTGCAGTCCGTGCTAACCTGAAGAACTACAGGAAACATCTGACCTCTGTAATTGTAAACAAAGGTTTCTGTACCAAATATGAAGTTGTATGGTTCTATTGTATTCATACTTATTTCATGCAAGAAATTGGAAATTAATTATTTATATATCTATATTATTCACAATCACAAGACATATTTTGCTGCCAGCACTTCTATGTTCTTCAAGTTTTTTTCAAACTTGGCTGACAAGCTGCGACCTGATTGGTCAAGTGGTCGAAAAGTATTCAAGAGCATTTTGTGCATTTACGACAGCTTGGGAGCATTTATGAAATGCTGAACTATTTCAACAATGTGTTCCATTGCTTTGTAAAAGAACATCCTTCAGCTTCAAATTCTACACTGTAAATTCACTATAAAACTGAACCCTCCAAATGTGACACATGTATGTGAACAAATACAAAACCAAAAGTATTTATTAAAGATTTTTTTATTAACCAGGTCATGATACAAGAGTCAAGTCAAGTCAAGTCAAGTTTATTTCTATAGTGCTTTTCACAACAGACATTGTCTTAAATATTTGTGATATTTCAAACATTTGTGATATATTTAAACAGTGGCTTGGCGTGGGGGGTTGTGAGGATGGCTGGGGTGGGGGTATGGGAATGGCTGGTGTGGGGGTGTGGAGGTGGCTGTGGTGGGGGGTGTGAGGGTGGCTGGGTGTGGGAGTGCAGGGTGTTTGGATCAACATGAAGGTAGATATAATAGCACCAATGGTTAGCATGTGGTTATTGCATTTAATGATCAAATGCAAAACTGACTTACAAACAGAATGACAGAAGAGACAAGAAAACAGAACAGGGAACTAGTTGACAGAAACTAGACTCACACCGACAACAGAAACATGGACAGTGCCAGCAAAAAATAATAATAAAAAAAAGACTGCAGGCTGCAATTTAAGAAAGCTAACATAAATAACAAACAAAAATCCAACTAGCCAACAAGTCCTTTCTCGGCTTAAGTAACAAAGGGTTCGCAGCTGATTTTTTTCACGAACGAAGCAGCCCTATTTCTGGATAGCTTTCTTCTTCGTGTTTTCTGTGTGTAGCAATGTCCTGATCTGGACAGTGAACTTCGGGTCAAGCTGTTTTTTTTGTTTATGATGTTTTTCTTTTTGTCTCCTTTTACTCTTCTTATTGGAGCGGAGCATGCTAGGTCGGTTCCAGAGTGAACGTTTTGTGATTACGAAGGCTTCTTTTTTCTTCTTTTTCCCCCGGTATATTTTGGTTTTGTTGTCATGCATCTTTTAAAATGAAGCATTGAGCTGTGTCATTTTTAATTTAAGTTGCACTGCACAGATACTGCACATTTTGGTTTGGTTGAACTGGATTGTTTTCTCTTTCTCAATTTTTATCACAAGACTAAACTCCTTCTGTCTCTAAGGCAGAGCGGTTCGATGTAGAAACTAGACAATCACCCCAGCAGGGCACAGGGTACGAAGGCTTAAGATGAAGTGCCCTTAAAAAACTTTGTTCCCTGCTGGGTGCTGAGCTTCAAAATATTGCTCATCTTTGGTGTGTCCTTAACTTGCCAGTTTAGTGCGGGGAAAGCCCAAAGTTTTGCTACCTTTAACTTTATTAAAGGCCATTTCCAAGACCAAGAACATTCCTGATCATCATCATCTTTTCTCTGCTTGAGTTCTATATGATGGATGTTCAGCCTATATAAATTCATTAGGTAACTCCTGCTTCTTCTTTCGGCTGCTCCCATTAGGGGTCACCACAGCAGATCATCCGTCTCCATACCACCCTGTCCTCTACATCTGCCTCTTTCACACCAACTACCTGCATGTCTTCCCTTAACACAATTAATTTAATAATTTCTAAACTTGTCCATCCTCGTCACTCACAACGAAAACCTTAACATCTTCAGCTCTGCTACCTCCAGCTCCACCTCCTGTCTTTTACTCAATGCCACTGTCTCTAAAACATACAACATCTCAGGTCTCACCACAGTCCTATAAACTTTCCCTTTCATTCTTGCAGATACCCTACTATTACAAATCACTCCTGTCACTCTTCTCCAGCCACTCCACCCTGCCTGCACTCTTTTTTTTACTTCTCTAACACACTCTCCATTACTTTGCACTGTTGACCCCAGGTACCTGAACTCCTCCACCTTCACCACCTCTTCTCCCTGTAACCGCACCACTCGACTGCCCTCCGTCTCATTCACACACATGTACTCTGTCTTACTCCTACTGACTTTCATTTCTCTTCTCTCCAGCGCATATCTCCACCTCTCCAGGCTCTTCTCAACCTGCTCACTACTCTCACCACAAATCACAATATCATCCGCAAACATTATAGTCCAGGGAGACTCCTGTCTGACCTCATCCGTCAACCTGTCCATCACCACTGCAAACAGGAAAGGGCTCGGGGCCGATCCTTGATGCAGTCCAACCTTCACCCTGAACCAGTCTGTCGTTCCTACTGCACACTTCACTGCTGTCACACTGTCCTCATACATGTCCTGCACCACCCTCACATACTTCTCTGACATACTTGACTTCCTCATACAATACCACAACTCCTCTCTTGGCACTTTGTCGTACGCTTTCTCTAAATCCACAAATACACAATGCAATTCCTTCTGTCCTTCTCTATACATTTTCCATCAACATCCTCAAAGCAAATAAGGCATTTGTGGTACTCTTCCTCGGCATGAAACCATACTGTTGCTCACAGATGGTCACCTCTTCTCTCAGCCTGGCTTCCACTATTCTTTCCCATAACTTCATGGTGTGACTGATCAACTTAATTCCCCTGTAGTTACTGCAGGTCTGCACATCTCCCTTATGCTTAAAGATCAGTATCAGCACACTCCTTCTCCATTGCTCAGGCATCTTCTCACCTTCCAAAATACTGTTAAACAATCTGGTTAGAAACTCCACTGCCATCTCTACTAAACATCTCCACGCTTCTACAGGTATGTCATCTGGTCTAACCGACTTTCCACTCTTCATCCTCTTAATCGCTGCTCTCACTTCCTCCTTACTAATCCTATCCACATCCTGCTTCACTAACTCCACATAATCTAACCTTCTCTCTCTCTGATTTTCCTTGTTCATCAGCTGCTCAAAATACTACCTCCACCTTCTCAACACACTCTCCTCACTAGTCAACACATTTCCCTCTCCATCCTTTATTGCTCTAACCTGCAGTACATCCTTCCCAGCTCGGTCCCTCTGTCTGGCCAATCGGTATAAATCCTTTTCTCCTCCCTTAGTGTTCAACCTTTCATACAGCTCCTCATATGCCTTTTCCTTGGCTTTTGCCACATCCTTTTTTACCTGCTGCCACATCTCCTTGTACTCCTGCCTACTTTTCTCATCACCCTGTCGATCCCACTTCTGTTTTGCCAAACTCTTCCTCCTTATGCTCTCCTGCACTTCCTCATTCCACCACCACATCTCTTTGTCTTTCTTTCTATTTCCAGATGTCACACCAAGTACTTTTCTAGCTGCCACCCTAATCACTCCTGCAGTAGTTACCCAATCATCCAACACCTCTTCACCACCACCAAGCCCCTGTCTGACCTCTTCCCTGAACCTCACACTACACTCTTCCTCCTTCAGTTTCCACCATCTTATTCTTCTTTCAGTCCTCACTCTCTTCCTCTTCTTCTTCGCCTCCAAAACCATCCTACAGACCACCATCCGATGCTGTCTTGCCAAACTGTCCCCTGCCAACACCTTACAGTCTCCAATCTCCTTCAGGTTGCATTTCCTGCATTGAACATACAGTAGTCCACCGGTGTGCACCTTCCTCCACTCTTATGTCACCCTATGATCCTCCTACTTCATAAAATAAGTGTTCACCACTGCCATTTCCATCGTTTTAGCAAAATCCACCACCATCTGCCCTTCCACATTCCTCTCCTTAAAAAAATACCTCCTCATCACCTCTGTTCACTTCACCTACATGCCCATTAAAGTCTGCCAAAATCACCAATCGTTCTTTCCTAGGTACACCATCTACCACTTCATCAAATTCACTCCAGAATCTTTCCTTCTCCTCCATCTCACAGCCAACTTGTGGAACATAGGCACTGATGACATTTATCATCATCCCTTTAACTTTCAGCTTCATGTTCATCACCCTATCAGAAACTCTCTTTACCTCCACTACACTCTTACTGTACTCTTCCTTCAGGATCACCCCTAAACCATTTCTCTTTCCATCCACACAATGATAGAACAGTTTAAACCCACCTCCAATGTTCCTGGCCTTACTCCCTTTCCACTTGGAGTCCCAAACACACAACATATCTACCTTTTTCCTCTCCATCAAATCAGCTATCTCTCTCCCTTTACCATTCATAGTACCAACATTTAAAGTACCAACCCGAAACTCCACTCTCCTACACTTCTCCTTTTCCTGCTGTTTCTGTAGACGTCTTCTTCCTCTCCTTCTCCTCCTTCAGCCAACAGTAGCCCAATTTCCACCGGTACCAGTAGCCCAATTTCCACCGGTGATCCGCATAATTGTTTTGGCACATGTTTTACGCTGGATGTCCTTCCTAACGCAACCCTCCCCATTTATCCGGGCTTGCGACCGGCACTAAGAGTGCATTGGCTTGTGCCTCCCCAATGGCTAGGTTAAATTCATTAGGTAACAAACTATTTTATTTGTTTTGTAATAATATATGAATTAGGGCTGTCAAAATGCAAATACATTTTAACGGCACAGGTTTTATTAACCCACGTTTAATGCAGCACATATTTCTGTTTGAGCATTTTTATTAAAAATCTAAATAAACTTGAGGTAACCTGAGTAACTTAAGGTTACTGGTCGACAGCCATACTAGTTCCCCATTCGGGAACTCGAGCTGCATCATAACGCTTTGGGAACGCCCCTGCGTTGTCCGCGCTCTGAACCACATGTGAAATCTGACAAATAGGCGAATCGTGATGTCATCGGCGGGCAACGTTGTGTAAACCCGGAAGCTACAAATGGCTGCGACGCTAGCCTCTGCTTGTTCAGATAAGCGCTGTTTAGCTGTGTTTTCTGACCAGGTGATGGATAGCAAGCAGAAATACTGAAAGTGTGTTCATCCTTGGCACCGTTTCATTACGGGGAAGGATACGCACAATCGGTACGTTGTTTGCTAGGGAGCGGAGCATGCATACCGGGTAACATGGAGGGGATCCACATCTGCCCCGTGCAGACTCACCACTGGTGTCCCACAAGGCTCGGGACTTGGTTCTCTTCTTTTCTCTGTCTATACCCACTCCATTGGGGAAGTCATATCCTCACATGGGTTTCTTATCACTGCTATGCGATTAAAACTTTTATTTTCCTCCATCAGATACCACAGCTTTCGCTCATATCTTGGCATGCTTGACAGACATTTCTATATGGATGAGTGCTCACCAACTAAAACTCAACCCCAGCAAAACAGAACTGCTGGTCATCCCAGGTGATTCATCTCCAGGTCAATATCTCAAAATAACACTTTATGACTCTCTGCTCTGCCCTCGAGGTAACTATGGACAATGAACTTTTTTTTCCCCACATGTCGCTAATGTAGCTCGTTCTTGTCGATTTCTTCTCTATAACATCCGAAGGATTCAACAATTTCTGTCCACACAGGCTGCCCAGGTGCTTGTTCAGTCTCTTGTCATTTCAAGACTCGACTACTGCAACTCTCTGCTGGCAGGTCTTCCCCTGAACGCTATTCATCCACTGCAAATGATCCAAAATGTAGCTGCATGGCTTGTGTTCAATCAGCCCAAGTTCTCCCACACCACCCCACTGCTGCGCTCCCTTCATTGGCTTTCAGTAACTGCACATATCAGATTCAAAACACTGATGCTTGCCTACAAGGCCAAAAATCGCCCAGCACCATCTTACCTCAGAGACCTCATCACATCTCGCACTGCAGCACGCTGTCTGAGATACTTCAGCACTGCTCGACTGGTACCACCTTCTCTCAGAATGAGCGGTAAGTACACTTCAAGGCTCTTCTCTGTTCTGGCACCCAGGTGGTGGAATGAACTTCCTCTAGATGTCCGAATCTTCAAGCGACAACTGAAGACCTACCTCTTTCTGAAACACTTAAATTAGCACTTTCCAAGTTTGTAGAATTCAAGAGATATATTTATATTAAGTTTGTAATCTTGTGTACCAGTGTAGATTTATTTATTACTAGAGACTCAAAGCACTTTTGTACGTCGCTCTGGATAAGGGCATCTGCTAAACGGCGCAAATGTAAACATAAATGTAATGCTCAATCGGCTATGCGCACGCTTCACTCCCGGATAGCGTTCTTCTAGAAGAGCGCTCTTCCACGCGGCTCCGGTCCCGTTCTTGCTGAGGCAAAGTGCCGCTGGCACTCGTGGGGCTCTCAGGCCGATTTGGAGTCAGATCGGTGCTCTCCAGCCTCTCCTGCTGAGCAGCGCAGCATTACATGTCTCTCCCTCTGAGGAGGATTAGATGATGGATGCTAGCAAGCCCATGGACTCCTCTCAGCCTGTGCTGTACAAGGAGCTCCTCAAGGTCGTGACACAAGCCGTATCCAAGCTGGATCTAGCTTGGCTGGTGGAAAGGCAGAACAGCACGCACCCAGTAAGCTGGATGAGCGTTTCCTGCATCCTGTGTCACTACCTTCCATTTTTCCCCGACCTGCACGCCAAGGTGTCCAGGTCCTGGGAGACCCTGTATGCCGCACGCACTTTTTCTCAACACTCCTCGCTCTAATTGGACGTGGTTGGGGCTAAGGAGTGCGACTACGGGGCGATGCCGCATGTGAAAGAGAAGCTAGCTAGCTATTTCTCCCCTAGCGTAGCTTCATCGTTAAAGGCCCTGGTGTTTCCTACTAAGTTGTTGCGTGCAACATCAGCCTTAGTAGGGAAGGCTTACGTGGCAGCAGGCCAAGCTGCGGGTTGCCTCCACACCATGGGTGTGTTGCAGGCATACCAGGCTGACCTGCTAAGTGATTTGGATGAGGGACTTAGCTCTGGGGCCGACGATATTAAGGAGTTGCGTCACGCTGCCGACCTAACCCTTCGGGCCACCAAACACACGGCGGTCATTGTCGGTCCATGGCGGCCCTGGTAGCCACAGAAAGGTATTTGTGGCTCACCTTATCTGACCTCGCAGATAAGGATAGAGCTGTGCTGTTGAATGCACCGAAGATTGGCTGTTTGGCGACCCTGTGACGGCAGTCTTGAACAGGTTCCAGGAGTCTAAAAAGCAGTCAGCTGCGTTTCAGCAGTACCTCCCTCGCCAATCTCGTGGGGCTGTACGGCGGCAGCCCCAGCCCTGCCCTTCCAGGCACCGCGAGGCCCAGAAACAGAGCGTTGCCACACCTCCACATGGAGGTCATGGTGTGAGCACCGTGACTTGGACCCAGTTAACTGCCAGTCGGTGCAGTTTTGGAGTTTTTACAGGAACAGATTGCCACAGGGTTAACCCCTTGAACCCTGAAGGTTTACATGTCCGCCATCGCGGCATATATCACCCCACCTACGGTGCAGTCGCTGGGTATGCTCGTTACACGTTTCCTCCGTGGCGCCCAGAGGAAACGTTCAGACTATCCGGTAGATTGGGGTGGTACCTGGAAGATTGGTTAACTGACACTCCCAAGAGATGAAAGAATGCTTTCCATACGTGAGACATAAAATGTTAGCCGCGATCGGATATGGATGATGGAACAGTGCCTCGCCGGTCTCCATGGCTGTAGGTAGACCACGTAAGGGGATAAAGCGGCAGGCTTTAGAAAACCGGTCCACCACTACCGAACCCTCCGACCACGGTAAGTCCATAACAAAGTCTATCCCAGGATGAGACCAGGGTCGGTGCTGGATAAGCAAGGGAACTAGTTTGCCCACAGGCAGATGGCATGGCACAAGCGGCACATCCCTAAATATAACGCGCAATCTCTCAGTTCATCCCCGGCCACCAGTAGCGAGCTTGGGCAAGGATGATAGTGCGTCTCCTCCTGGGGAGGAGACTATGGGTGCTCCTTAGGTCCAGTTTGCTGAAAATCTGGGCTTTGCGTAGGACCTTTATTGCGGCAGGGACCAAGGGGAGTGGGAACGGAAGAGGAATGATCAGGGCTTTGAGGTTCCGGTAGTCTATGCAAGGTCAAAAGCCTTCGTCCTTCTTTCCCACAAAGAAGAAGCTAGAGGCCGCAGGGTAACTAGATGGAGCAATAAACCCCTGCTGGAGGGCTTGCTGGATATATTCTTCCATGGCCGCATGCTCCGGAGTGGAAAGGGGGTACACCCTACCTCTAGGTAGTTTAGCACCTGGCACTAGGTCGATGGCACAGTCCCAAGGTTAGTGAGATATGGAATATGCTCCCAGGAGCGCCAACTCATTCCAGCCACTAGTGGCCGCTAGGGTGACTAGAAACCAGAGGCTGTAATCCAAGATGTTATCCATGCCTTGGCGTGATTTTTGGAGTAGATCGGTGGTGGAGTGGGCGCCGGCGGCTGTGCCGAAAACCTCCAATAAGTGGTTGGTGAATAATGTGTAGGACGTTATAGCCGCACTCTCTGAGCTCCAGAGCACTCTCGCCTATGCTAGCGCTCTACCCGAGAGAAGAGAGATAAAAAAACGGCACCTTGGTCCGATCCAAATGGAATTTATATGGCTGCATCTCAACGTATAGCGTCACCTGGAGAAAGAAGCCGTGACACCAGAAAAGGTGGATGAAAGAGCCATTTGGCTGCTGGAGGAGTAGGCTAAAAATCGGCTTGCCGCAGCTGGGGCAAAGGCTTCCCGAAGAGCAGCGGTGAGCTCTTTGACCGTGTCTGAGCATGTACTTGGCTGTGGTTCCATAGCAGTTATTGCTGTTTCCTTCTCCAATTGTTACTGTCCATTCTTCTGTCAGGCCTACAAACACAGGCGGAAACCGAAGTGCGCTTTACGAGTTTTAATGAAGTAGAACAGCAAAGAGCAGGTAAAGGTATCGACACGGGGAAGTAATCTGCGTGGTAATCAAGGATACTGGTTGCCTCGAGATGGTTAATGGTTGCCTCGAGAAAAATGGCAAGATGGCCACCAACCCGGAAGCATGCATCCCGAAATCGGAAGTGAATGCCGTAAAACCAGAAGTCAGTGCTGAGAGCCCAGAAGGTCCTGACAGGTAATCTGGAAGTCACATCTATGGCTTGCCATTGTGACAACAAACTAGTGTCTTTAAGTGATTCCCTGGGTCCTAATTCCAGGGTGGCATAGTCATGCATTACATAAAGCCTGCTAGAATATTAACACTCCCTATGGTATGTTCTATTTTGACAATTTCTAATACTACAGTGGAACCTGGTTATGTCGCCGGAGATAACCGATGATCGAGACAAACAAAAACCAATATGGCTGCAATATATTAACATGCTTGAAATTTCTTTATGCACATGATGTGCGTTATTAAATGAGAATGTGCATGCACGTGTTTTTGGAGTTTTTTTTTGTTTGATTGGTCATGCGGTTCGAGATAACCTGTAATGCGGATAAGGAGGCGGAAGCCGAAGTAAACGTAAACAAAGTTTATTGAGAATAGTCAGGAGATAATCCACCAATACTTGTGGCGAAGCAGTAATATCCAGTGGTGCGCTCCGGGAGCGCGGCAAACGAAGTTCTGTGAAAGCAGAGACAGTTCGTGTAGAGAATCTCTTTGGAATAAAAGCGCAGCTGTTGAGAGAATGCGGAGTCCAAGAAGAAGGGTACGTAGTGGGATACACAGATCGACATGAACGAACACATTAAATCATGCACAAACAATAACGGAGCGCGAGTGTATGGAGGTGAGGGGCTTTAATAGGAGATGGGATGAGTGAGTGAATGAGAGTCAGGTGTGTGCAATCAGCATGACTGCAAGGAGCTCCGTGCGGGCGGGGCACGCATGAGAGAAGAAGCAGGGTGCTTTGGGGAATGCTGAGGTTTGACAGCCGCTGAAGGGGGCGTGGCAGGGGGATTCCTGACATAACCGATGTTAAGTGGCAAATTTGCAACCCCTTGTGCTCGAGATAAGTGGGTTTGACTATACTATAATTTCTAGTTAACTAGTACTTTAAATTACTGACTCATCCTTACGGTGTGCCACACAAGTAAGCTAGTATATGACAGCAAGGCATCACTGAAACATACTTTAGTCTGCCTGCAGCCATTCTGACCTCCACAGAGGGCGTAGCTTGGCCTGAGATCTCTGCAGAGAGATTCACTCCACCCTATCATGTCGTTCAGAAAGCCAGGGTGCTAACCAGAGACCAGCCCCCAGGAGGTATGCCCAGCACCTCATCAGGCCATTCATGACCTCCAAGACGCTCCGCCTAAGTCTACTGACTTCTGAAAGAGCCCCAAATCCTAACACTAAATCCTAAGTGTGAAAGGATCTAAAGACGGTCCCTCCCGATCTACTAAAATATACCTCTTCACAAGAGTCCTTACTAAACAAAAATGTTTCCCACCTAGGTTTGTACAGAGACTGTCTTAGTCCCAAATACTAATTGGACAGCTATTTAATAGTTGTTGTTTGAAGGTTAAAACAAATAATTTGGAAAAATAGCTAATAGTGCTAGCTACAGATCAAAAGTGCTGGCTATGCATTCAGCTTTATCTAATTTAATGTTCATTAAGATACTGAAACTAATGATGGGAAAATTTGTTCATTTTGGTTTTCCTTGGAGAACAAAGTTTTCCATTTGCAGCTAGCAAAATTTAAACATGTTAAATTTGCTAAATGTGTCATTTTTTAAATGGAGATTTCAATGCGCATTGTATGTTTCTCTGGAAAAGAGTGTCTCTTCCAAATGCCATAAATGTAAATTGTGGTAGGATGCACCTGGATGTCGAAAGTATAATCTACAGTATGAATTATTTTGTGATCCAGGGTGATAGAAGAGGGTGAAATCAAGGGGGGCAAATAACATCCTGATCATGTCTAAAGAGAGTTCAATCTCTTGGCTGATGATGTACTCAATGACTATTCCAAAGAGACGTTTAAGCATGAGGAACTACCTCTTTCAACGATTGTATTTGCAGGGTTGAGACAGTACCCTCTTGATGTGCCTGATATGGGCAGCCTCATCTGAAGAGTATGTCAACATGTTCCCAACATTTGCAAGACATAAATAATCAGACACTGAAAATAACAGCCAGTGCCAATTATAGCTTATAGTGAATCACAGTAAAATTTAGTAAATGAGATTATGGGAATTTTGGAGTGATGACTCTGGCGAAGCAAATAGCCAGAGCAACATTTTTATCTAAGCCAGGAGCAGGAATACCATCCTCAGCTGAGCAATGGTGAGAAAAAGTCCTCAGCATGAAGAGGAGGCGGTAAATGTCCTCAGTGAAGATGGGAAGAAGAGAGTTCTTCAGCAAAGAGGGAAGGTGAAACAGTGGGAAAGACGGTGCTCAACACTAGCAGCTGACAAAACTGTGGTTGGCTCTTGAGACATTCTAAAAACCAGTTGAAAAATGATGGAGTTCAAAATAAACAAAAACAAAGAAATGCAAAATAGAATTCCTCAAAATCAGGTCCAAAGTCGACAATTTAAAAGATAAAAAATCTAAATCTCAACAACTCAAGAACTCTTCCAGGAAAGCAAAAAGTTAAAAACAAATTTAAACAAATGTACACAGGCTTACTCGAAATAGGACTGGATACACAGGGAATCCAAACTGCAAGAAACAGACACCATAACATCAACAAACTGTGCCAAAGGGGGAAATTAAATACCAACAGGCTTGATTAGACACAGGTATAAACAATGGAAAGCTAATGAGAGACTCACAGTCAAAACAGTGGCACCTGGTGGGAAAAAGAGGAAACACATGGAAAGAAAAACGAAACAAGATTTAAACTACTAACCAATCACAGCTCACCACAATCACAGTGATAATTACATTTGAACAGTTTTTACATAAAAAATATGTAATTTTAACAAGATCTGCTGTATATAGTATGTGAATATAAATACAAAGAATAAATCTTGTAGCAATTTATGTAGCAAATATTAATATAAATTATACAACATAGTGAAATTTGTAGGCTGTAAAAAGAACAATTTAACAAAAAAAAAGTCAAAATGTTAAATGCTAGCAATTAATAGCAATGTGCTCTTTATACAATGGATAAAATAAATGTAATTCACAAAGTAAATGTGAAAAGACAAATAAATAATTTCTAGACAAGAATATACAAGATTAGTTTATTTCTTATATTATGTCTTTAAAATATTTTTTTGAATAATATTAACAGACTGCATGACTGTTAAAAGAGTTTAGGACATAAAATAAATAAAATAAACACTGACTTTAATCTTGATTCATTTCCATATATAATACAAAAATAATACACTCGCTATACAATATAAACAATTGTAATGCCAAGTAAAGAACAATCTGATTATGAAATTCATGTAAATCACAAAATCTATAATTAAAAATTATAATGAGAACAGTGGAAAATGATCTATTTCAAGAGTAGAATTGTTCCTGGACTTGAAATATTGGACACTATGACAAACAGTTGGCATAAATGTCTGGTTCCTCGTAATCATTGCTCAGGTCACCACTTTGCTCATCAGCATCAACATTAACATAGTCATCATCAAAGTCTGAATCCTCCTTCTCCTGGAAAAAGGTTTCTGCATTTTCATAATCTGCTTCATCGTCATCTGGTTCAGTCTCTCCTTGGGGACACTCATACGTGTTTTTTAAACCTAGAAATTGATTTAAATTAGAATACACCAGTTTTTTTTTCTATATTAAGAGATATTCAAATTTAACATAAATATTACAAGGAATAAATACAACTATTACAGAAAAATCAAAGCTGATGACATATAAAAGGTGTTAGTCTTCTCTTAGGCGATTTGACACTGATTTATAAAGAATTTAAATATGATTTCTCGTTATTTGTGGGTTTTTTTTACAAGGTCTGAAAGACAAGTAAGTGTTCCCTGTCAGAGATCATGACCATCGAGCCGAGCGCTGCATACCACATGCCAGCTCACAGAGCTACACCACACTTTTGCGGTTGATGAGCCATGTGCCTCTTTGTTTGATTTGTATGTTTTCACCCCTGTCTTATTTACTAAGGTTTCCAATTGTCCTCAGATGTTTCTGTTTTTCTCTGTAAATAGTTTGTCTTTAAGTACCCCGTATTTCAAATGTCAGATCACAAAGTATTGTTTATTGTTTAGCACCAGTTTTTACCGAGCGTAATGTTTCTACTTCCCGGTTTGCTTTTAATAAAACAATTTTCTTCAGCATTTGCATCCAGCTTTCATATTACATGACATTCCCTCACCAGCATCTCATTTATTGTCTCTCTTGTGACCAAGATGGCGGTGCGTGCACAACGCGAGGCCCAGCGTCTCTCCAGATTTTGCGATTTAGTAGCAATTTCTCCATCAACAGCAAGTTTATTCACTCAGAACAAGTTTGCACACATCTCATACAGCCGACAAGCATTATTAGACATCGGCCACACTTACAGATACGGGCTTTCAACCAACTTTGAACTCACTCGGGAAATCGCCCAAACACCTCAGCCCGCTGATCCAGCTCGGCCGACAGCGTCGGTGCAGAGACCGTAAACAAAGGAGGGGGAAGTGAGGCGGCATCAGGGCTAGTCTAAGGCTAAACCTGAATCAACCATCGATTCCAAGCGTCTTCCTTGCTAATGTACGGTCTCTCGCAAATAAAATGGATAAGCTGCTGCTCCGGATATCATCACACAAACAGATTAAGGATTGTAAAATCATGATTTTTACGGAAACATGGCTCAACGACAACATTCCCAGCAGCACCATTGAGCTCGGGGGTCGCAGTGTTTTTCGGGCTGACAGGACGGCAGAGGATTCTGGTAAGCGCAGAGGTGGAGGTCTGTGCATTTATGTCAACAAATCATGGTGCATGGACTCTACTGTTACTGAAAGTCATTGCTCTGTTCATTTTGAGTGTTTGATGATTAAGTGCAGACCCTTTTATTTACAGAGAGAATTCTCAGCCATTGTTGTGACTGCGGTTTACAATTCGCCGGATGCTAATGCTAAGCTAGCTATGGAGGAACTGCATGCAGCTATCAGCAAACAGCAGTCTGCACATCCCGAAGGAGCTATCGTTGTTGCTGGAGATTTCAACCACTCCAACCTGAGATCTGTTTTTCCAAAATTTCACCGCAATGTCTCCTGCTCTAACAGAGAGGACAAAACACTGGACCAGGTATACACAAACATACCTGGGGCACACACGGCCATTCCCCTCCCCCACTTGGGTCAGTCTGATCACCTCTCTATGTTCATGCTACCCAAATACACACCACTGATTAAACGGGTGAAACCAGCTGTGAGGAAAGTAAAAGTATGGCCAGAGGGGGCCATTTCTTCTCTACAGCAACAGTTTCAAGATACTGACTGGAACATGTTTGCCTCACAGGCAACACTGGACTCTCACACAGAAATGAACATTTACACATCATCTGTTTTAGACCATATTAACACATGCATTGACAATGTCACTACCGTCAAACATGTGAAATGCTTTCCTAATCAGAAGCCGTGGATGAACTCTGAAGTCCGTCTCCTGTTGAAAGCAAGAGATGCTGCCTTTAAATCTGGCAGTGCAGAGGACTTCAACAGAGCCAGGGCCAACCTGAAAAGAGGCATCAGGAAAGCAAAACTCATATTTAAACTCCACATAGAAGAGACCTTCCACAACTCTGACCCCAGAAGCATGTGGAAAGGCATCTAGTCCATCACAGACTACAAACGCAATACACAGGACATTTCACAACAACCACGGACTCTTCTACTGCTTACAGCCCACTTTCACTCTCAACAACCGATGTCTATTCAGCGTTTAGCAGAGTGAATGCACGCAAGGCAGCTGGCCCTGATGGCATACTGGGACGTGTTCTCAGAGCATGCGCTGGACAACTGGCACAGGTTTTTACTGACATTTTCAACCTGTCACTGGCCCAAGCCACAGTTCCTACATGCCTGAAGACCACTACCACCATACCTGCGCCTAAGCACTCAGCTGTTAAATGCCTGAATGACTTTCGCCCAGTTGCACTCACCCCCATTGCTTTGAAGTGCTTTGAGAAACTGGTCCTGAATCACCTCACTGCGGGCCTACCACCTACACTGGACCCACACCAGTATGCCTATCGCCTGAACAGGTCAACAGAGGATGCAGTTTCCACAGCTCTTTATTCAGCTCTCACCCACCTGGATAAAAGCAACACCTACATCAGAATGCTGTTTATTGACTTTAGCTCTGCGTTCAATACAGTCCTCCCCACTGTACTGATCACTAAGCTCAGTGACCTGGGTATCTGCACCTCCACTTGCAGATGGATTCTGGACTTTCTCACCAACAGACCTCAATCTGTTAGGTTGGGAAACCTGGTATCCTCAACCCTCATTCTGAACAATGGCATCCCACAGGGCTGTGTTCTGAGCCCACTACTCTACTCCCTGTTCACCCATGATTGTGCTCCTCTGTATAACTCCAACATCTTCATCAAGTATCAGAGGACACCACCGTGGTCGGCAAGATCGACAACAACAACGAATCGGCCTACAGGGAAGAGATCCGTAATCTGGCAGCATGGTGTGCCACCAGCAACCTGACCCTCAACGCCACAAAGACCAAAGAGCTCATTGTGGACTTTCGGAAATCCAACAGCAGGAGACATCTACAAGTCAACATCAATGGAACTGAGGTAGGGCAAGTCTCCAGCTTTAAGTTCCTGGGAGTTCACATCTCTGAGGATCTGTCCTGGCAGCAGAACACGTCAGCTCTGGTTAAAAAAGCACAACACCACATGTACTTCTTGAGATGTCTCAAGAAATCTCATCTGTCCCTGGGGATTTTAACGAGTTTCTACCGCTGTATCATTGAGAGCATCCTGACCAACTCCATCACTGTATGGAGGCTCCACTGTGTGTGAACGTAAAGCCCTGCAAAGGGTGGTCAAAACCGCCCAAAGCATCACTGGCACCCAACTACCTGCCATTGAACACCTTCACCACAACAGATGTCTGCGCAGAGCTTACAACATTATCAAGGACTCTTCACATCCCAGTCATATTCTGTTTAACCTCCTTCCATCAAGAAGGAGATACAGGAAGTTACGCACCAGAACCAGCAGGATCAGGGACAGCTTTTTTCCATCCACCATCACACTAGTAAATTCTACACCACACCGCTAAGTCACTACAAAACAAAACACTGTATATAACCTCTGTACTATACATGTACATATTACATGTAATATCTTTTTTACTCCTTAGTACATCTGCACTTTTTATTTATGTGTATCTTTATATCATTACTGTACATTCTGCCCAACATTTCACATTCATTTATGTGTATATAACGTATGTATATTATATATATATTATTCATTTATTTATTTATATATATAGTAGACTGTTTATTCAGCTTGCTAACTCCTTAAATGCAATAATCTTGTAACCTTTCACTTCTGCACATTTCTCTTTAATGCCATAGCCTTAGAACCATTTCTGTAATTCTGTAATTCTTAATGATGTCCACATCTCTGCACTGTAATAATCCTTTATATTATTCACTGTACTCCTGTATGTCCACACATCTCTGCACTGTTATAGCCTTTATATTTATTCACTGTATATGCTTTCATGTATACCACTTGCTGTAAATTTGCTAGATATTTATCTGCACTTTTGCATGACTGCTACATTTTGCACTTCTGGTAGATGCCAAACTGCATTTCGTTGCTGTGTACCTCAACAATCTTGAGCTAAAAAATACAAAAAAATAAACTTAAAAATGCTACAACACAAGTTGTCTACTTTTTAAAATAATACCAGAAACTAATTGCAGAAATCAAAAGAAAAAAAATATATATGGAGCAGCTGCACTACAATAGCTGTTAAAAACGAGGCGAGACTTTATAGACTTCTATCTATAAAGAGATTCCTTTTTTTACATAGTAAAACTTTATTACTCACGTTGTGAAACTATCTTCCTATCCAGCTGATGTCTTTGTCTTTTCTGTCTCATTACAAAGCAAATAAAAGGAATAAGGAATAAGATGAGAAGCAGTCCTCCGATCACTCCAAACCCGATGTAGAGAGCCAGTGAAGCTGTTAAAGAAAATTATCAGTTATTTATCCACATTATACTGCAGAACAGAAAATAGCAGAGCTTGATAATTTTACTCCACCTTTCACGGTGATGACCAGGAGCTCAGTGGAAGTGGAGGTAAAGGTACGTGAAGACACGCTAACTCCATAAGTACAGCTGTAGTTTCCCTCATGGACAAAATCTGCCTCAGGAAACTGGAAGATGGCTGAGTGGTTAAGAGCTGATTGAGTTGTGGTGATGTTGGATCCACTGAACTTCAAATTGAAGAAACCTCCTGAATGCTGGGGTTTAGTGGAGCAGATGATGTAGAAGCTGTAGCCCCTTGTCACATGTGGTCCATCAGATCCCCACTGGAATGATTCATTGGCAGCACTGAAGAATATATTGGGCTGCTGCAGGTTCACTTAAAAAAAAAAATATATATATATATAAATATATAAAAATATATATTTTACCTAATCTGACATTTATTTAACATTAGTACTAGAAGCTTCCAGTGCCACTGATTTATAGGAGTAAATTGGTAAATCTTTAACTTTAAAGCTTTAAGGTTTTCTGACACTGGAAAGTCAATGGAATGTATTTTGTTGTAATTCAGAGCGAGGTACACGAGAGGAAGGTGAGAACTATGTATTGCTGCTGTAACAAATAGAAGTAACTTACATGTTTCACTGGAATTTCAAACTAAAAACAGAGGAAAAGTAAAAAGTTTCCTTTTTTAAAGTTAAAATTGCTGGAAAATTGAAGTGGAATAAGAAGAATGGAACAATTAATTCTTTGGAAGGTAAATCTACTACATCACATTTATTGATTTTTTTCTTATAAAGTGTGTTTTATTATTCCCATGATGGCAAGAGACGAGAGAGGAAGTGGCTACTTTACTTCTGTCTGTTTCTGTGTGCTTTCAGTTACTTCTGTAATCCTTCAGAAATAGAGTCACTGAGCTGGCAGATCATGCAGCTCACATACACAAGCATGCACACACACACACACACACACACACACACACACACACACACACACACACACACACAGACAGCAGAAAAAAAGTTGACAAAGTGAAAGCCATAAGTCCATGACAGACCTGTTTAAGTGTTTTGAGCTAACGAGTTTTGACCACACAGACTAAATATAAATTAATCCCAGCAATCAATGAAAGTGGCAACTGTCTCCCAAGTATTCCTCTTCTCTAATTCTACATTAGTGCCATGACCCGGATCTAAAGAAAGACTTCTATGCCATGATAGAAACCACTAAACCCAATTTCAAGCCTCCTCAACTACAATAGTAGCTGTATAGTAGTGACTGTTTTCTGAAACCCTCATGAAAAAAGCAGACTGAGAACATCTAATTGAGCATTATTATGTATAATATTGGTGCAGGACACTTAAACTAAGGAAGGAGTGTTGACTGCAAAATGTTGTTAGGATTGGCTCATCATAATTTCCTTGGCTGTGAATTTGGTCCATGATAAAACATTGTCTTATAGCTTGTTTCCTTTGGTTGTCTATTTGTGGTGATGTTTTCAGGTGGTGTGCATCATGTTGAGAAATTTAGCTGGTAAATTCATCAACAATGGAAGTGCCATTGTGCCCCTTAAAGTTAATCAAGGTTCCCTTTAAAAATTGCACAGACATTGTCTACTTCTTCTTTCATCTCTATACCACCCTGTCCTCCCTCACCACATCCATAAACCTCCTCCTTGATCTTCCTCTTTTCCTCCTGCCTGGCAGCTCCATCCTCAGCATTCTCCGACCAATATACCACATGTCCCTCCTCTGCACACGTCCAAACCATCTCAGTCACACCTCCCTCAATTTGTTTCTCTCTAATAAACTTGTTTCTTATCCTGTCCATCCTCGTTACTCCCAATGAAATCATCTTCAGCTCTGCTACCTCCAGCTCCACCTCCTGTCTTTTACTCAATGCCACTGTCTCTAAATCATACAACATAGCAGGTCTCACCAGGGACATTGTTAAGCTATTAAAAACATTAATACACAACGGGGATTAATGGCTCAGGCACCTGCTATGTGGAGCTAAAAAAAAGTTCCTGCAGATCTTCAGTTTATTTATTATATGGGTGCAAGAATCATGCTATTTTAGACTTTGGAAAAAGTGTAGGATTGAAACCTTTTAAAAATGACAAAGACATGCATTAATTTCTTAACATTAGAAAAAAACTAAATAGTAAGTAAATAAGCAAAGAATAATTTGTTATAGGCATAAAAATGTCATTCCCAGGCAGTAATTTTTTACCTGACAGAGTAAAAGCATAAATTACTGGACCAATTTATGTCAAATGTTTTTAATTAGTTTTGAATGTGCGTTAAATACAGTCTAAATAAACCAGAGGCCAGCAATCAATTAAAGTTCAAAGTCTCTTCAGTGTTCCCCATACACTCTCCATTCCCAGTGTTCTACACACTACAACATCCTGCCTGCACTTACCCACAGTAATGTTAATGGAGCTGCTCCTGGATGAAGTGGAGTTACTTTCCCTGTATGTGTAATCACAGGTGTACTCGCCCTGATGTGTAGCTTCTACAGAGTAAATGTTGTTGTAGACTCTGCAGTTTGCTTCTTTATTAATGTTCCAGTTTTATATAAACTGAAGTCTACAGAGATGCATGTTGGGCTGGGTGTGGAACATCTGAACTGCAGGACTTTTCCAATTGATACCACAGAGTTTGGGGAGATCCGAGTCAATGTAGGAGCCTGCATGTCTTATCATATAAATAAGTAGTAATTAAGTACCTAAATATGCTTAACCAGTTATTAGAATTAAAAAAAACTTACTCGAGCACATGACTCCAGCATCTTCATGATGTCCACAGTTCTCTACTCCAAATCCTCTGTGTGAGCACTGATCTATGTAGCTCTCAGTTCCAGTACACTGAACATCATCCAGCCAGGTTGGTTCACTTCCCTGACCAAAGCGAGCATTATGAGGAGCACTGACGGCTTTACCACATCCAAGCTGCCTACACACCACCTCTGCATCCTTTAAGTCCCAGTGATGATCACACACTGTTCCCCACTGGGCTTTGTGCTGGATCTCCACTCGACCACAACAGTTACTTGAACCATTCACCAGCGTGATCTGATTATGGACTGATTGATTACATTAAAAACATAAGGTTTCAATTCATAAAGTTCAGCTTGCTGATAAACCCTAGCCATGCACCACTTGCTGGGAAGAAGGACAATTCAACGTAAATCTATGATAATAATTTTGTGTCATAACAGACGAATGCTGAAGGAGCATCTTATCAGAAAATGATCCCTTCATCTTCCAGGGGTTCTTAAATGATCAAATGTAAGTGTAAATGTTTGTAAGATTTCTACCACAGTATTGCTGAATTTTTAAATCTGACAAAATTTGCTGATTATTATTCTATTATAGTTTTATGGTTATGTTCCTGTACTAATCATTTTTATAGTATCAAATTACACTGGGAATCATATGGTACAACTTCCATATTTCCATCATATAATCATATGTAATTGTTAAAAGGAGAGCAGTTTAGGATCACAACACCCTGTTGATTTTCTTCTTATAAAATGGAAGGTTTTATTGTTCTTATGAAAGCAACACTAAATTACTGATCAGTAGTGAAAGTTTAGTGTTAGGATTTTTTGGTTTCGTGGCACGGCCATCTTGCCATTTTTTTTCTTTGCCACCTTGTTTTAAAGGACATTAACTCGGTGCTAGATTATCTCACTGGCTTACTTGTCCCTGAGATTATTCTTGCTACCCTGCCGGTTCCTTTCCCAGATCCTGTCCCTGCTCTTGTTTCTGTTTCTGACCCCCAGTTCTGCTCTGCCCCCTAGTACCCGGTTTGCACTTTGTGTTTTTTTGGCGTTTTGTTTTTGCTCTGCCTTTGTTGCTCTGTTTGCCGGCTCTCTGATATTTTTGGACTGTTTTTAGACTTGGTTTTGTTTCAGCCTGCATTGCTCTGATTGCCTGTGTTCAGACTCTGGACTCTTTATTTGCCCTCATTGCTTGCTTTTTTTTAGGAAAGTGTTTTCCCTCCTGTTTCTTTATTAAATACCTTTTTCACCTTACATCTGCTCCTACATTTTAATTAATCATTAATTCTGGTCAGTATAACATCCTGTCTGCACTTACCCACAGTAATGTTAATGGAGCTGCTCCTGGATGAAGTGGAGTTACTTTCCCTGTATGTGTAATCACAGGTGTACTCGCCCTGATGTGAAGCTTCTACAGTCAGAGTAAATGTTGCTGTAGACTCTGCAGTTTGCTTCTTTATTGATGTTCCAGTTTTATATAAACTGAAGTCTACAGAGATGCATGTTGGGCTGGGTGTGGAACATCTGAACTGAAGGACTTCTCCAACTGATACCACAGAGTTTGGGGAGATCCGAGTCAATGTAGGAGTCTGCATGTCTTATAGTTAGAAGGTAGATTTAATAAATTAGTAAAAATATAATAAAAAAAAAAACAGTTTAAAGTGTATATACAGTGGGGTAAAAAAGTATTTAGTCAGCCACAAATTGTGCAAGTTTTCCCACTTGAAAAGATGAGAGATGCCTGTAATTTTCATCATAGGTACACTTCAACTATGAGAGACAAAATGAGAAAATAAATTCCTGAAAATCACATTTTAAAGGATTTATTTGCAAATGATGGTGGAAAATGAGTATTTGATCAAGAACAAAAGTTTACATACTTTGTTATATACCCTTTGTTGGCAATAACAGAGATCAAACGTTTACTATAAGTCTCCACAAGGTTTTTACACACTGTTGCTGGTAGTTTGGACCATTCCTCCATGCAGATCTCCTCTTGGGAGTGATGTTTTGGGGCTGTCGCTAGGCAACACGGATTTTCAACTCCCTCCAAAGATTTTTTATGGGGTTAAGATCTGAAAACTGGCTAGGCCACTCCGGGACCTTGACATGCTTCTTATGAAGCCACTCCTTGGTTCCCTGGGCAGTGTGTTTGGGATCATTGTCATGCTGAAAAACCCAGCTACGTTTCATCTTCAATGCCCCTGCTGATGGAACGAGGTTTTCACTCAAAATCTCTCAGGATCTGTCGTCCTGGTCCCTTTGTAGAAAAATTGCCCAAAGCATGATGTTTCCACCCCCATGCCTCGCAGTAGGTATGGTGTTCTTTGTATGCAACTCAGCATTCTTTGTCCTCCAAACACGACAAGTTGAGTTTTTACCAAAAAGTTCTATTTTGGTTTCAACTGACCATATGACATTCTCCCAATCCTCCTCTGGATCATCCAAATTCTCTCTAGCAAACTTCAGACGGGCCCAGTTATGTCTGGGGGACATGTATGGCACTGCAGGATTTAAATCCCTGGCGGCATAGTGTGTTACTGATGGTAGCCTTTGTTACTTGGTCCCAGCTCTCTGCGGCCCCACCGTGTGGTTCTGGGATTTTGCTCACTGTTCTTGTGATCCTTTTGACCCCACGGGATGAGATCTCGCGTGGAGCCCCAGATCGAGGAAGATTATCAGTGGTCTTGTATGTGTTCTAATAATTGTTTCCACAGTTGATTTCTTCAAACCAAGCTGCTAACCTATTGCAGATTCTTTTGTTTCTGGTGTCCTTTGACAGCTCTTTGGTCTTGGCCATAGTGGAGTTAGGACTCTGACTGTTATGGTTGTGGACAGGTGTCTTTTATACTGATAACGAGTTAAAACAGGTGCCATTAATACAAGTGGAGGACAGAAGAGCCCCTTAAAGAAGTTACAGGTCTGTGAGAGCCAGAAATCTTGCTTTTTTGTAGGTGACCAAATACTTATTTTCCACCATAATTTGCAAATGAATTCTTTACAAATCAGACAATGTGATTTTCGGGATTTTTTTTCTCATTTTGTCTCTCATAGTTTGAAGTATACCTCTGATGAAAATTACAGGCCTCTCTCATCTTTTTAAGAGGGAGAACTTTCACAATTGGTGGCTGACTAAATACTTTTTTGCCCCACTGTATATATATATATAATGTTTGTATATATAATATATACAAACAAACACAAATAACTTACTTGAGCACACGACTCCAGCATCTTCATTGTGTCCACAGTTCTCTACTCCAAATCCTCTGTGTGAGCACTGATCTATGTAGCTCTCAGTTCCAGTACACTGAACATCATCCAGCCAGGTTGGTTCACTTCCCTGACCAAAGCGAGCATTATGAGGAGCACTGACGGCTTTACCACATCCAAGCTGCCTACACACCACCTCTGCATCCTTTAAGTCCCAGTGATGATCACACACTGTTCCCCACTGGGCTTTGTGCTGGATCTCCACTCGACCACAACAGTTACTTGAACCATTCACCAGCGTGATCTGATTATGGACTGATTGATTACATTAAAAACATAAGGTTTCAATTCATAAAGTTCAGCTTGCTGATAAACCCTAGCCATGCACCACTTGCTGGGAAGAAGGACAATTCAACGTAAATCTATGATAATAATTTTGTGTCATAACAGACGAATGCTGAAGGAGCATCTTATCAGAAAATGATCCCTTCATCTTCCAGGGGTTCTTAAATGATCAAATGTAAGTGTAAATGTTTGTAAGATTTCTACCACAGTATTGCTGAATTTTTAAATCTGACAAAATTTGCTGATTATTATTCTATTATAGTTTTATGGTTATGTTCCTGTACTAATCATTTTTATAGTATCAAATTACACTGGGAATCATATGGTACAACTTCCATATTTCCATCATATAATCATATGTAATTGTTAAAAGGAGAGCAGTTTAGGATCACAACACCCTGTTGATTTTCTTCTTATAAAATGGAAGGTTTTATTGTTCTTATGAAAGCAACACTAAATTACTGATCAGTAGTGAAAGTTTAGTGTTAGGATTTTTGGTTTCGTGGCACGGCCATCTTGCCATTTTTTTTCTTTGCCACCTTGTTTTAAAGGACATTAACTCGGTGCTAGATTATCTCACTGGCTTACTTGTCCCTGAGATTATTCTTGCTACCCTGCCGGTTCCTTTCCCAGATCCTGTCCCTGCTCTTGTTTCTGTTTCTGACCCCCAGTTCTGCTCTGCCCCTAGTACCCGGTTTGCACTTTGTGTTTTTTTGGCGTTTTGTTTTTGCTCTGCCTTTGTTGCTCTGTTTGCCGGCTCTCTGATATTTTTGGACTGTTTTTAGACTTGGTTTTGTTTCAGCCTGCATTGCTCTGATTGCCTGTGTTCAGACTCTGGACTCTTTATTTGCCCTCATTGCTTGCTTTTTTTTAGGAAAGTGTTTTCCCTCCTGTTTCTTTATTAAATACCTTTTTCACCTTACATCTGCTCCTACATTTTAATTAATCATTAATTCTGGTCAGTATAACATCCTGTCTGCACTTACCCACAGTAATGTTAATGGAGCTGCTCCTGGATGAAGTGGAGTTACTTTCCCTGTATGTGTAATCACAGGTGTACTCGCCCTGATGTGAAGCTTCTACAGTCAGAGTAAATGTTGCTGTAGACTCTGCAGTTTGCTTCTTTATTGATGTTCCAGTTTTATATAAACTGAAGTCTACAGAGATGCATGTTGGGCTGGGTGTGGAACATCTGAACTGAAGGACTTCTCCAACTGATACCACAGAGTTTGGGGAGATCCGAGTCAATGTAGGAGTCTGCATGTCTTATAGTTAGAAGGTAGATTTAATAAATTAGTAAAAATATAATAAAAAAAAAAAACAGTTTAAAGTGTATATACAGTGGGGTAAAAAAGTATTTAGTCAGCCACAAATTGTGCAAGTTTTCCCACTTGAAAAGATGAGAGATGCCTGTAATTTTCATCATAGGTACACTTCAACTATGAGAGACAAAATGAGAAAATAAATTCCTGAAAATCACATTTTAAAGGATTTATTTGCAAATGATGGTGGAAAATGAGTATTTGATCAAGAACAAAAGTTTACATACTTTGTTATATACCCTTTGTTGGCAATAACAGAGATCAAACGTTTACTATAAGTCTCCACAAGGTTTTTACACACTGTTGCTGGTAGTTTGGACCATTCCTCCATGCAGATCTCCTCTTGGGGAGTGATGTTTTGGGGCTGTCGCTAGGCAACACGGATTTTCAACTCCCTCCAAAGATTTTTTATGGGGTTAAGATCTGAAAACTGGCTAGGCCACTCCGGGACCTTGACATGCTTCTTATGAAGCCACTCCTTGGTTCCCTGGGCAGTGTGTTTGGGATCATTGTCATGCTGAAAAACCCAGCTACGTTTCATCTTCAATGCCCCTGCTGATGGAACGAGGTTTTCACTCAAAATCTCTCAGGATCTGTCGTCCTGGTCCCTTTGTAGAAAAATTGCCCAAAGCATGATGTTTCCACCCCCATGCCTCGCAGTAGGTATGGTGTTCTTTGTATGCAACTCAGCATTCTTTGTCCTCCAAACACGACAAGTTGAGTTTTTACCAAAAAGTTCTATTTTGGTTTCAACTGACCATATGACATTCTCCCAATCCTCCTCTGGATCATCCAAATTCTCTCTAGCAAACTTCAGACGGGCCCAGTTATGTCTGGGGGACATGTATGGCACTGCAGGATTTAAATCCCTGGCGGCATAGTGTGTTACTGATGGTAGCCTTTGTTACTTGGTCCCAGCTCTCTGCGGCCCCACCGTGTGGTTCTGGGATTTTGCTCACTGTTCTTGTGATCCTTTTGACCCCACGGGATGAGATCTCGCGTGGAGCCCCAGATCGAGGAAGATTATCAGTGGTCTTGTATGTGTTCTAATAATTGTTTCCACAGTTGATTTCTTCAAACCAAGCTGCTAACCTATTGCAGATTCTTTTGTTTCTGGTGTCCTTTGACAGCTCTTTGGTCTTGGCCATAGTGGAGTTAGGACTCTGACTGTTATGGTTGTGGACAGGTGTCTTTTATACTGATAACGAGTTAAAACAGGTGCCATTAATACAAGTGGAGGACAGAAGAGCCCCTTAAAGAAGTTACAGGTCTGTGAGAGCCAGAAATCTTGCTTTTTTGTAGGTGACCAAATACTTATTTTCCACCATAATTTGCAAATGAATTCTTTACAAATCAGACAATGTGATTTTCGGGATTTTTTTTCTCATTTTGTCTCTCATAGTTTGAAGTATACCTCTGATGAAAATTACAGGCCTCTCTCATCTTTTTAAGAGGGAGAACTTTCACAATTGGTGGCTGACTAAATACTTTTTTGCCCCACTGTATATATATATATAATGTTTGTATATATAATATATACAAACAAACACAAATAACTTACTTGAGCACACGACTCCAGCATCTTCATTGTGTCCACAGTTCTCTACTCCAAATCCTCTGTGTGAGCACTGATCTATGAAGCTCTCAGTTCCAGTGCACTGAACATCATCCAGCCAGGTTGGTTCACTTCCCTGACCAAAGCGAGCATTACGAGGAGCACTGACGGCTTTACCACATCCAAGCTGCCTACACACCACCTCTGCATCCTTTAAGTCCCAGTAATGATCACACACTGTTCCCCACTGGGTTTTGTGCAGGATCTCCACTCGACCACAACAGTTACTTGAACCATTCACCAGCCTGATCTGATTACTATCTAATCAATTGAATAAAAGGTTTTATTAATATCTAAATGTTTATCAGCTTGCTTATGAGCTATAAATTATTTAGAACCAAAATTTAGAACCAATAATCCTATTTTCAATCCATATATGCTTAAGAATATTGAATTCATGTCTTTTAAATAAACAATTAAAATACAGTGGAACCCGGTTATGTCGATGTCCTAGGGGGTCGCCAAAAAGCATCGAGGTAACCGATGATCGAGATAAACAAAAATCGAAATGGTGGCAATATATTAACGTGCTTGAAATTTCTTTATGTACATGATGTGCGTTAATAAATGAGAATGTGCATGCACGTGCTTTTGGAGGGTTTTTTACACAACAGCGTTGCCGCGATTTGTTTGATGAAGGCATGCTATAAAAATGTACATACGTTTGTTAACAACAAAAGGCATAAGTGCACCTACTAACAGCAGAGATTCACCAGTATACAATACAAACCACCGTCCATTCTCCATACAAACCTTTATTATATTCTCCAACATTATAAACACACAGATCACTCAAAAAAAAACAAACAAAAAAACAGCGGCTGCACAGTGGCGTCTCACATTTAGTCCACATGTGGAAAAAAAAGAAAAATAAACAGTAACTAAGTTTCTGAAAACTTATGACCATCAGGCTGAAGTAATCCGCACAATCACACAAAGCAAAGTGTCCGAAAAAACTTACGTCCGCGATGCCGAGGGGGAGAGAGAGAGAGAGAGAGAGAGAGAGAGAGAGAGAGAGAGAGAGAATGGAAAAATAGGGAAATTCAAAAATACCGCGACCTGCGGCACGGCGCGAAGCCGGAAAAAAAATCCGGAAGATCCAAAACCGAACCCGAAACCAAAAACGAGGGACAGAAAAGTCTCAAACGTGAACGGCCGAAGGGGGCGTGGCAGGTGCTTTCTCGGCCGCTTTCTCTGAATCTCCCGGCTTCAACTCCTTACCGAGAGAGCCGTGCTCCTTACCCTGCTCGCGCGCGCTCGGTAAGGAGTTGAAGCCTGGAGCGCCGCGCTCCCGTTCATCGCATAACATTTAACAAAAAAATGCATATGTGCACTTACTAACAGCAGAGATTCACCAGTATACAATACAAACACCTGTAGTATCTGTAAGGTTTGATTTTTCCGCCACTTTCGCGAGTTCTTCTGCGGCTGCACAGCGCCGATCGACATAACTGACGTTAAAATTTCTAATTCTTTCCCCTTGTGCTCGAAATATTAGGGTTACGCGACATAAAAAAGTCGACATAACCGATAAAAAATGCTTAGAAAAAGCGAGAATTTGGCGGTTCCACTTCAAAAACGTCGACTTAATAGGGTTGTCGAGGAAACCGAGGGCGAGATAACCGGGTTCCACTGTACCTAAAATCAAATAATTAATGTGTACAATATGTTTAAAATAGAACGTGATCTTTTATGCAGGTTTTACAGGATTTTGTTTAATAATTGCAGTCAGTAAAATTTTTTAAACATGATAAGTGCAGTTTGATGGAATCACAGTTTACTCAAGTTATTAAAAATATTTTATAAAGTATTAGCAAAGATTAAAACAAAATAATGTACAGTGGCTGGCAAACTACTGCCAATTTTTTCTTTTTTTGCATATTACTATAACTATGTAAATAGTTTTGTGTATAATCTAATAGCTGTAGATGCCAAAATAAACTTATTGTGGAACCTGCATTACCTGGTCTGTATCAGGTAAGATCTGTATCCATGGATCCATAATTTAAAATCACTAGGTAATAATTGGTAATGTAATATTTGCCTGAGACCTCAGTATTTTTTACTCTCTAATAAAAGGTTATTCAATTCAATAAAAATATAACATTGATAAGTGATTTCTGTACCTGAGCAAGTAACACCAGCATCTTCATTATGGCCACAGTTGTGTTTCCCAAATCCAGCATGACGGCACTCTGTGATGGTGCTTTCACTTCCAGAACACTGAACATCATCCAGCCATATTTTGCCACTTCCCTGACCAAAGTGGGCACTTTGATGAACACTGACAGCTTTACCACATTCAAGCTGTCTACACACCACATGTGCATCATTCAGATCCCAGTCATCATCACACACTGTTCCCCACTGGTTATTATAATAGATTTCCACTCTACCAGAGCAGGAGTTACTGCCACCAGCGAGTCGTATGTTAGTACCTAATACAAACAGAAACATGTAGGTTATTATCAATTAATGATAATTTATCTCATTACTACACATACAAATGTGAAACAGAGAAAAGAGCAAATAAAGCTAGACCAAAAACCAGTAACTATAAACCAAACAAAAACTTAATTAATCGCAGCAGAACTGGATGATTAAACAGATTTGTGCTAAGCGACACAAAGGAGTATTTATACACACTAATAAACACAGATTTGAAGAGATCTGTGAATGCAAGACACCTGAACATTAGGACTAATGACAGGACAAGAGTGGGGCATGATATAAATAACAAACACATACATACATGATAAAACCTAAAGCACAAGGCTTCATAAGCACGGAGGTAAGTAATGGTTCTATGAGATGTGCTACCCGGGGGGGAATCACTGATACTCTTTCTTTCAAAGCTTGATAAGAACATTGTTACAAATTTTATATATATATATATATATATATATATATATATATATATATATATATATATATATATACACTGTAAATCTAATCACATGATGTTGGGTCATAAAGAGTTTTCTGTACCTGAGCAAGTAACACCAGCATCTTCACTATGGCCACAGTTGTGTTTCCCAAATCCAGCATGACGGCACTGTGTGATGTCACTTTCACTTCCAGAACACTGAACATCATCCAGCCATATTGGGTCACTTCCCTGACCAAAGTGGGCACTTTGATGAACACTGACAGCTTTACCACATCCAAGCTGTCTACACACCACATGTGCATCATTCAGATCCCAGTTATCATCACACACTGTTCCCCACTGGTTATTATAATTGATTTCCACTCTACCAGAGCAGGAGTTACTGCCACCAGCGAGTCGTATGTTAGCGCCATCTAATACAAACAGGAAATAGTATGTTTATGTAAATGAATCATAGTGAATTCAATTACTACACTACACTGAAATATTACATATATATATATATATATATAGAGAGAGAGAGCTCATCTCACCTGCTGTTAATTAACCTCATTAGTTTCAAAATGTTTCTCCAACTGTTTAATTTTAAAAACACTTTTTTCAAGACCATTAATCTAGACATTTCTTTTATGTTGCAACCAACAAATAAAAATAAATCTATTTCTTTCATAAAATGGTGCATTTATCCAGTTTAAACATTTGATATATTTTTTATGTTCAACTGTAAATAAAATCTGAGTTCATAGAATTTGCCGGTCATTAAATTCTGGTTTTATTTACATTTTACACAGTATCCAACCTTTTTATAATTTAGGGTTTATTATACACAGGTGTAAGTAAACACAAAGCTATTTCTTGGTCTTGTTGTCTTTTTCTATCAGGAACCTTCACAAAAATAACGTTACACCCCTTACCCTGAACTTTAAAAAGCGGAAACGTAAATTGCATTTAACAGGATCTGAAGAAAAGAACGACTGTCTTCTTTTGCTTACAGTGGTTTTTTATTTCCTGCCTAAGACTATAATCTGTCACTAGTCGATTCACCCAAAGATGCTACTTAGAAACTTTCCAACCACAAGATCAAGATGTTCTCTTTTGTGATCTGTCTTGCACGAGTTCTGAGGTCCTGGATGAACTCTAATGCATTTTATGATGAAGCACATTCTAAATAGTTCTTTTATAATAAGAGAAGATGTAAAAACATGACCTCCTGCATTGTGTGGTGCAGAAACTATCTGTTTCCTGAAAGGAAGTCCATTTACTCACACTTTCGTTCTCAGTGTTTGTGCTCTCTAAAACCAGGAGGTCACTCCATGCAAGAGCAATCATTTAGTTTAGAACTCAAGTCAAGTGTTTGTTTTTAGTTTTTTAATGAGATAAGTAAATTCTTTTTTTTAATGAATGAAAAAGTTCAAATCATTGCTTTTTAAGAGAACCATCTTGGCATAACAAATAAAATACATGAATAAATAAAGTACACTTACCAGCTGGCACTGAAGCTCTAAGAATACAGACTATGGAGAGAAAATAAAGAGAATGTAAACCAGTGAAAATTTGTAATGTACTTCCATTTACACAAATAAAACACATGCATGATTGAGATTCCTCTGACCAAAACTCCATGCTTCTGCTACACGATGTAAATAAATGAATGTAAATATAAACTGTAGCATTTATATTAAGGTGTTCAAAAATGTGCCTTTTGTTATGCAAAAACCAGTGTTTGTGCATATAATTGGTTCAGTCCCTCCAAAAATAAATATTGCCACCAATTATTAAAACAAGTCAGCATTTATATATATATATATATAATATAATATAATATAATATAATATAATAAATGAGCACAACAGTTTCTTCTCAGTCCTGACTGCATTTTACTAAAGTCATCAATTCCTCAAACAAGAAGTGAAACAGTCTGGACACATCACATATATAAAATTAAACACACAAAACGTCTCGCACAAAGTACGATTATTATCATACAGATCAAAGTGTCATTTATAAATGCATTAATTTTTGAAAAATTTGAAAAATGCAGCAATACTGTATCTTTATTTATGTATCTTTATCTTTAGCTTTATTACTAACAGATATGAAAAAAATAATTAGATAAAACATTTGTATGCAATTTTTCCATTATATTTAATGTCTCAAAATTTTACATTATAATAAAAATACATTCAAAATGAAAGCAAATGAAATGCCATTATTGTTATGAAACTTTCTTCTCAATTTTATTTTACATTTTTAACTCAGTTCCAGAATTTAGAATTGGCTTATAAAAAGCTTGTCTCTATTCCTATTTCAAAGATATTGCATCATCATTTCCCAAAATTGATTGTATTGTTTTTGAAGAAGAATTACCCTGAATGGTCTCACCTTTACTAAATATATACTCCAAAGATATAAAAAGTGGAAATTAAAGAATTATATCACGAACAAGCCAAATGTATTGATACAAATCTTGTATTTACCGAGCAATAAAACGAAGTGAAGTCTCAGCATCCTGGTCCTTGATGCGTCCTTCAGTTCTGTGCTAAGTGAGTGCTAAATGCAGCTCTTTTCTCATGGTAAAGCTCATGAGGTCATGATAATTTTGTTCATGTGTATCTGAAAGGCGGAGTTTCTTTTTCTTTTTGCTAGTCTTTGCTTATAAAAGACACCACTTGTTAGTGACACTGTACTCAAACTTAACAGAGTGTGAAAATTTCCACTTCTTCATTTGACTTCCTGTCAGACTGGTGGAGAATGAAACAAAAATCAAAAAGCGTTAAAATGATGTCAGCCCCGAGAAGATCATCTGGTAAGGTTCATGTCGATCTACATTCTTCAACAGGTTTTAAATTAAATTAAGATGCGTTGAGTGTAAAACATCACAGCATATGATAAAGTGCTGACTCCTGACCAATTCTTCTATATGACTAAATTATAAATAGTACCCTGAAATTCAATTCAGTGTTATATTTAATATAAAAAAAAATGAAACTCAACACCATTTATTGCAGTGATGTTAGACTTTTGTTGGGAAACATAAAAAAATAAATGAATCTAAAATACTTACGTAATCTTTCCACCCCCAGCAGAAATATAATATTTGGTAGATCCACCTTTTGCCAGTAGATTCCCTCTGACCAACCAATCAGAGGACCAAAAAAATGCTGACACTATTCTGGGCCAGCTAGCTGCCCTGTGAGGCAAATTGGAAATCTGATTGATTGGTTAAAGAAACAGACTCATTGCTAATATAGACTAAGATACATAGACACATAAGATACAAGTCTGAAGGCCCTGGGCAGATTAGATTGACATGGCAGCACATAGAGGCTGAAATTTGATTGGAGAAAAACATTCACATGCACATACTGGAAGCAGTGCAGCCAGGAGAAATTCTACGATATGAAGAGAATAAACTGTTGGGAATAAATTCATACAATTTCATGTATGGAGGGTCTGCTTGTCTGCAGGTAGACCCCACTTATATGGACTGTAGCAGATGAACAGCTGGTCCAACTTCCTTTACAGGGCAGTTCTGTGGATGAATGTGTCCAGTGCTCAAACTGGACACACACAATTAAGCTTCTCCTGTTCAGGGTCCCAAAAGGTAGGAGGATCGAACGCCTGGAGCATGACTGGCCATGGGGCAACAGAGGGCACCTTGGGAACATACCGTTATTAATATATAACTTTGTACATGCTGTTTTTTGCACATCCATTTGACTGCTGCTATTGTTGTTTTGCACAAGCGTCTGTGTTACATTTTATGTTTATTTACAGATACACTCCTGTATCCAGTTCTCTCTTTTGCACACTATATAATATAGAGTATGTAAAATTCCCACTGGGATGAATAAAGAGCCTGCATGCCTGCCTGCCTAGGCCGCTGGGTAGAGTGGTCCCCCGAAGCTGATCTAGAGGCCTCCTGGCAGAACTGCCTTTTAGCATCCTGAAATTCGTCAACGACAGCATTAACAGCGTCACCGAACAGGCCAGTTGGCACTACAGGGGCGTCCAGGAGAAAATCCCTGTCTCCGTCATTGAAATCAGAGAGGGTCAACCAGAAGTGCCTCTTCACAGCCACCAGGGCTGCCATAGACTGGGCCAATAGCCCTAGCGATCTCCTTGGTGGTCCGAAGAGACAGGTCTGTGGCACGACGCAGTTCCAGTATGTTGTCGCTCTTAATTTCTTCTCCCTCTTCTAGCTCCTTAAGCAGGTCAGCCTGGTATGCCTGCGGTATGGTCTGGCCGGGCTTGGTAAGCAACACCTGGGCTTTAAGGGATGATGCAGTGCAGACAGATAGAGAGCTTGCAAGTGCCTCTTGGACACAGGTAATTGCCCTATATCCTTATCCCTTTAGTCCCACTGCATTAGAGTAGAAGGTAACATTGGGACTAAAGTGGCAGGCCGAATAATCATTATTCCATGACCTCGACACCTCTGTGTGCAGATCAGGAAAGAAAGGCAGGCCCCAGCACGGAGGCAGTGACTTAGGTCACAGGAAATGCTAATCTAGTTTGTTTTGAGGATGCTGTTCCTGTTTTTCATCTGGCCAAAAAATACTTAAACTGAAGGGGCTGTGGAGGCAAGACCACAGGTTCGTCCGGTACGGCACCCCCCTTATCCCCAAACTTGTCGAAAGAGAGATGGGGCAAGGAGAAACACACAGCCTAAAGGATCGCTTGCTGTTATCCCTCTTTTTTATTTTTTACCTTCTTACCTTTACCTTCTTACCTTTGAAGGAGAACAGACACACACAGAGCGCTTCCTGAACAACAGATGCTAGCTACGCCACCCCACCGGTGAAGTCATGCCCTTCCTTTGGACAGATTACACAGGTGGGTTCAGAACGTGGTCATGCAGATGTGTTCCCAAAGCGTTGTTGATGCAGCTCGAGTTCCTGAAGGGGATCAGCAGCAATAAATTAGACTATGACTTGTAAATCCTGACTGAACCCAAGAATTTTATCAGGGAGTGTTTCAGTGTTTCTAAAGGCTCCTGGAAATTCTCTACAAGGGTTTGTTTAATGCTGTGCCAAAGACAATCAGCACTAAATGTGAATACATTTTTCATGAGTGCACTTCTAAACTGGTAAATCTAAATTAGGGTAAGTGTAGAAAAGCCTTTTCCTTTAATTGTTTTTCCATGCTTCACCACTTCACCAAAGAAAACTAACTGGACTAACCATGGTGTGTTCACTGAAGAGGGCACTGCCTGAACTGATGTGGAGAACTTCTGCAATCTGGCATAGTCTATTTTACATCTTTAGTTTTACAAGATTGTTTAGATTTATCTGTTTAGTTGCATAGGTTCTTCACTTGGACTATCTAAGATGTTGGTGGCAATCACCTGTGTGACTTTTCTGCTTTTGTGCATTGCATCTATATCTACTGTATCTATATCTATCTGCTGCAAATGTGTGGAAAATGAGAGCATTTTTACCTGTACCTTAAGTACCTTCTTCAAGGGTGCAGAGTTGATTGCCAAAAATGACAGCTTCATTAATGTTGTATAGTTTATCTTGATAGCCTTTCTGAAAAAAACAATTTTCTTGTCCTTTCATCAATCTTGCTGAAATGTCCTGTTCTTCAGAATGTCACTGTGGTGTTTTCTTGTCTCCACATGTTAATAATGGCTTTTTTGTGTGTGTGTGTTCCACAGCAAACCTAATATTTTGGAACAGTTTTGTAGCCCCTACTTTCTTGATTCTGTTTCAGTACTGAGAGCCCCCTATAGCTTTGTAAGGTCTTTGGAGACTGTGGTTTTATTAGCAAGATATCAAGGAAATCATACAGAAATCGCTGATCTACATTTGGTGTAGTGGCCCCCTCTGAAGGCCAAAATGAAGTAGTAAAATGCTCTGTATTCGTAGGTTGAAAAAACAACATACACACATAACATAATCACATAAAATGAACAGGTGAACTACACACATACAACAGCATAACACACTGCTCTCTAGTGGCTGGTCAATAATAATTATACAGTGTTACCTTGGCTTGAGAGTTTAATTCATTCTGGGAATGAGCTCGCAACCCAAAATGCTTGTTCACTAAAACATTTTTTTCCCATAAGAAATAAAGGAAAATCACTCTGTGTTCCACACACCCATAAATACACATATAAAATCATTTTTAATTGTTTAGTAATGGGCGCATCCTGTGATCATTATGCCATATGGCATGAACTTTTTGTTCGCTGACCGATACATCGCTCGCCACTCAACACAATTTTTATTTAACATTTTTGCTTATACACTGATCTGCCCATAGCCTGGGTTACTCGCAAACCGAGGTTTCACTGTAATAATAATGATAACAATAATAACAATAATAATAATAATAATAATAATAATAATAATAATAATAATAATAATAATAATAAGGCTCATAAGTTTCGATTCAATCCGAATCACTTTATTGATATCAGGAGTGAAAAGTAAAGTAAAGTAATGTAAAGTTTTTAAATCACTAAAACATGCATTTGTAACAAATGAGTGTAAACTTGTTTTTATTATGTATGTATATTTAAACAGAACATAATATTTAAAGGTAAATTATGTAGCAAAAATCAATAGAAAATATCAGAGAGAAATTTGTAGCAAACATTTTAAACAGTTTTTTTACATGCAATTTTTATAACAACAGTTATGTACGTGGATATTATCCGCATTGCATTTAAAATCTTACTTCTGCCAAAAAATATTTTCTGGATCTTTTAATTAGCTTCACTGTGATCTGTCTCAGTCTCTTCTTGACCTTATTTCCCACCTGATCGAGTCAAAATGCACAGGTTTAGTATTTCATGATATATTCCATTTCAACTCAGATAACACAAGGATAAATAATTCTGTCTCTGTCATGCGGTTACAGGATGATAATCAACAGCCAAGCAGGTTATATCTAAAATGTTTTAAATCCTCACTTATGCTTTAGCAATTTACCAGTGATTAGTGTTTTTATTTATTAAATATCTAGATGTCATTTTATCCATTTGAAGTTAATAGTGCAAAGTCTTCAACACAAAAAAAATTCCTGTTCTCTATTTGTTCCTCATTTACATTATAGCAGCAATAAACACTTGTTCTATCACCACCCTTTTCTTTCTTTGTATATACTGAAGTGTGTTAAGGAAAAATAAGAAAGTTATGTGGAGCAGCTGCACTACAGTCAGTTAAATAAAATAAATCAGATTTTAGAATGCAACAGTGTAGTGTTATAAAACTAAACAAGATATTCAGTCTTCATTTAACAAAGTATAACTTTATACCTCACATTGTGTATCGAACTTCTTATCCATCTGATGTCATCATTTCCGTGTCTTCACAGAACAAATGATAACTGGGAGATTCTGAGAGAGAAATCATCATCAAGCTTTCCAAAAACAAAATAAAATGCAGAACAGAATCTGAAAGTAATATTTTATTTAACTCTGTTTTTCCCAGTGATGATCAGGAGCTCAGAGGCAGTGAATAAAATATATATCATTATTTATCTCATTATATACAGGTGTATCTCAATAAATAAGAATATCACCAAGAAGTTGATTTATTTCAATAATTCTATTTAAAAAGTGGAACTCATATAGATGTTACACACAGACTGACATATTTAAAGTGTTTTCTTCTTTTGATTTTGATGATTTTGGCTTATATCTAAAAAAAACCCAAAATTCAGTATCTCGGAAATTTTAAATATTACTTAAGACCAATAAAAAAACAAAACAAAGATTTTTAACACAGAAATAGAACAGAAATGTTGGACTATTAAAATGTATAAACATGTCCAGCACTCAATACTTGGTCGGGGCTCTCTTTGCATGAATTATTGCAGCAATATGGCATGGAGGCATTCAGTCTGTGGCACTGCTGAGGTGTTCTGGAAGCCCAGATTGCTCTGATAGCAGCCTTCAGCTCTTCTGCTTTGTTGTGTCTGGTGTCTCACATCTACCTCTTCATGGATTTCCCATGGATTCTCAATGGGGTTTAGTAGCGATTGCTGGCCAATCAAGCACAGGGATACCATGGTCCTTAAACCAGCTGTTAGTGCTTTTGGCAGTGTGGGCAGATGCCAAGTCCTGCTGGAAATGACATCAGCATCTCAATAAAGCTGGTCAGCGGAGGGAAGCATGAAGTGCTCTAAAACTTTCTTATAGATGGCTGTGCTGAGCTTGGACCCAATAAAACACAGTGGACCAACACCATCATATGACACCACTCCCCAAACACCAGTGACTGCGCAAACTTTACACTGGACCTCAAGCAACCTGGATTCTGTTGCTCTCCTCTTTTCCTCCAGACTTTGGGACCTTGATTTCCAAATTAAATGCAACATGTACTTTAATCTAAGAAAAGGACTTTGGCCAATTAGCAACAGTTCAGTCCTTTTTGTCCTTAGCACAGGTAAGATGCTTCTGATATGCAGTAAATTTGTGAAGCTGTTGGTTCCATTGGTAGGGCATTGTGCCACTTAATCTAGAACCCTTTAGAAAAAAAATTTATATGGACCTCATCAAATCAACAGGCCATTAAATGTGCATGCAAGGTTACCACTTTAGTACTGGTAGATTATTATGGAACCTTGATGCTGTTCATTTGCACACAACATTATTTGCACACTAATACATTATTAACTGCATTTAATGTTGTGATTGTGAGAAAACATCCACAATAAAAAAAATAAAATAGTTATTAGACACAATAATAGTATGAGTGCATGAGTGTAAAAGCGGATCATTATTAGACTTGTAAACAGTTTATTGTGCTGCTACTGCATGGTATTCAGGAAATCATGTGTACAAGAATCTCTCTCTTTGTGTGGACCCCGCCTCTTTCCAGGCGTACCACGGATATCTCCTCAGCACTTCAGATTTGGGTTTGAACATTGTGGACCTCGCCCCTTCCGGGCGTACCACAGATATACCTACCCATTCCGCTTTCCTCACACTCATTCCTCATGTACGGCTCACGGTTTCATCTTTAATAAAACCCGATTTACCTACTACGGCTTCCGCCTCCATCTCTCGAAGCTTGACACCATCTTACTTGTCCCTGAGATTATTCTTGCCACCCTGCCTGTTCCTGTCCCTGGTCTTGTTCCTGACCCCCTGTTCTGCTCTGCCCCCTAGTACCCGGTTTGGACTTTGGTTTTGTTTTGGCGTTTTGTTTTTGCTCTGTTTGCCGGCTCTCTGATATTTTTGGACTGTTTTTAGACACGGTTTTGTTTCAGCCTGAATTGTTCTGATTGCATGTGTTCAGACTCTGGACTCTTTATTTGCCCTCATTACTTGCTGTTTTTTATGAAACAGTGTTTTCCCTCCTGTTTCTTTATTAAAGATCTTTTTCAACTTACACCTGCTTGTGTCCTACATTTTGGTCCTCCTTTCAGTCACAGTGCTGACACCTAAGCTGAATTAATCATCCATCACTGACTGACAGTGTTTATTTTAGGTTGTTAATAAAGCCGTAACACTATATGTCAATTAGAAATATTGTGCCAGTTCTTGGAGAAATTAATGATTCATTACTGATTATTTAATGATTAATGATAATTAATAATTAATACTGGTCAATATAACATCTTGCATTCACCCACAGTAATGTTAATGGAGCTGCTCCTGGATGAAGTGGAGGATGTTTCCCTGTATGTGTAATCACAGGTGTACTCGCCCTGATGTGATGCTTCTACAGTCAGAGTAAATGTTGTTGTAGACTCTGCAGTTTTCTTCTTTCTTGATGCTCCAGTTTTATATAAACTGAAGTCTACAGAGATGCATGTTGGGCTGGGTGTGGAACATCTGAACTGAAGGATTTCTCGAATCGATACCACAGAGTTTTGGGAGATCCAAGTCAATGTAGGAGCCTGCATGTCTTATATTTAGCCTGCATGTCTTATAGTTAGAAAGTAAATTTAATAATAAGTATGTTAAATATAAGCAATAATAAGCTCTCTCTCACCCCTAAACCATCTCGATTGGGTTCAGGTCTGGTGACTGTGGAGGCCAGGTCATCTGGCGCAGCACCCCATCACTCTCCTTCTTGGTCAAATAGCCCTTGATGCCTTCAGTGTGACTCTACAATTTTCATAGTCATGAAAATAAAGAAAACTCTTTGAATGAGAAGGTGTGTCCAAACTTTTGGTCTGTACTGTATATATATATATATATATATATATATATATATAGTTGTAGCTCTGTTGATGTAGTTTATCTAAATTAGAATGGGATGTAGAACTGTACATTTTTTAAACTCTGCCTTGTTCAGAAATGTATTAATCGTATTGTATTTGCTGAGTTTATTATCAAAGAAAATATGAAGTCATGAACCTCTTTAGATAGAAAATAAAGATGTAAACCACTGATATAAAAACCTTAAGCTTTCTTTTTCGTTAGTGTCTAGCGCAACAGTTAATGTCTTTCCTCAGTCCTTCATTTGACTAAGATCAGCAATTCTTCAAACAAGAAGTGAAACAGTTTGGGCATATTTTACACAGCTTAAATGTATGTATACTTGCATCATGTATACTTCACACTAATAAATTATGTAAAATCTATAATTATATTACAAAGTAAATGTTGAGATGAAATCTAGGGTTATCCTGATTCTTGAAGTGTCATTCAGTTTGCTGCTTGCAGCACTCACTGCTGATCTCTTCCCTTGGTAAAGCTTCATGAGGCACTTGAGAGGCCTTCCTGCTCATAAGCAGACCCTCAGCAGATGGATTATTGACAGTATTGCATCCTCTTACTGGTCCTTTGGTCTCCCCGCTCCTTTCGAGAGTGTTGCCTCCTCTAAGGCTTGGTCCTCTGTGTCACTCCAAAACCTTTGTGATGCTGTGGGCTGGTCCACCTGCTCACCTTTGTCGGGTTTTACAACCTTGACCTCTGTACCACTCCTGGCACCTTTGTCCTTCAACCTAGCTGTGCTCTTTCACACTAGTCAGGGACTGGTCAGCTCGAGTTCCTGAAAGGGAACGTCTCTAGGTTACGTATGTAACCCTAGTTCCCTAAGGGAATGAGACGCTGCATCTCTATGCCACACAGCCGGCGTCCCTCTTCCTTCTCAGTTACAGAAGCTAATGCCGGCTTTACTCTGTGTGCATTTTATACTTCCTGGTTGTGACATCACCTCGCCGGTGATAGCCTGATTCCAATTTTGACTGATTACACACATTATTCAGAGCATGGACAACGCAGCCACGTTCCAACGCAGTGTCTTGTTCCCTCACCGAACTAGGGTTACATACTTAACCTAAAGACGTTTTCTGTTTAGGATAACATGATTGTTGGGATGTAATGACCTTCCCCTTTTACTTGGTTTGCTTGATATCACCACTAGAAGGAGTAATAAACATATAGCATATAAATTAAACGAAGAGCAAGCGTAATCCACGAAGAGCAAGAGTAATCCATGTTGGTTCACAAGATAACAGGTACAGCTTGGGAAGAGTATTTCCGCTGTAAGGATGGTCAGATCTCTTCATGAGGCCATACCCTTAGAATTGCCTTGCAACAAAACAATAAACTTTCTAATCTGAGGAGAGAATCTCTTTAATCTGAGGAGAGAAAGCCATCTGTTTAGCTGCCCGCTCACCCATCTTTAAGCCCTCTCTTTCCCTCCTGGGGAGATGGCCGGGTCACGGAAAGGTGACTTAGAAGTTACTCGAATTTAAGTTACTATACTTGCATAATGTAACCATTACATTTTAAGAATGTATGCATTGTACCTTCACATATTTGGTATCATTTTAAAGGTCTCAGTGTGATTGGAAGTATGATCTTAGACCCATATCAATAGAACAGACCTCAGCTTTGGGGAAATTCTGTCCTACTGACATAAGGGTTGCCCCTTATAAGATCCTTACCAGGTGTTGGTTTTACGGTAAGTGACATTTGGTTTTTAGGTCACCTCTTGTCCCAAGAAAGGGTTTGCAAAGCTTTTATTACTTTGAATTTACAAGTGTTTATAATGGTTTGTGTATTTAAAGAAATTTGGCAAAACACTCACGGAAGCATTCGGTAGTCAGAACCTCCCACACAGTCTTTGTGTGTCTCTATTGCCAGGTACAGTGATTCTTTAACAATTCTTTGGTAAACTGTATTTCTAAAATATTTGGTTTTTGTCAGATCATGTTGTGTAACTGTCAGGGAACCACCTGCCACGCCCCCTTTGGTGGCTCTCTATGCCTCCACTCTCCATAGAGCTCCAGGTTTAACCACGCACACCTGGAGCTCATCATCAATCATGCCTCCACTCTCTCTGAAGCTCCAGGTTTAACGAGGCACACCTGAAGCTCATCATCACTCCACCCCGCTCCTACATAAACCCCTCACTCACATTCACTCCCCGTTCGTTATTGTTTATGTTGGACTTCCCGTACTGTATGTTTTAGCGTTCCGGTTTTCCTACAGGACTTCTTTCATCCGGACTCCAGAATCCCGTACCGGCTGCGCTTCCCCTCCATGTACATCTCGGGTCAGCTACGCTTCTCCCAATGCGCTACTCGGACTATCTCTCTCAACCTAAGGACTGCCGTGTGTGTATGTGTGCGCGTGTGTGTGTGTGTGTGTGTGTGTGTGCGTGTGTGTATCTCTCTCTCACGCATGCCATTAAAACCTGAGCGAGCTGTACTCCGGCTTCTGCCTTTTGTTTCGCTCACACCGTGACAGTAACGTTCTTCTTTCATTTGTTTATTGATTATTGCCCAGCAAATAAATAAAAATTTTTTGATTTACTCAGAAATTTCCTAAAATCATTTATATCTAGTTGATTTTGCAGCCTGGTGTTACCACAAATCTATGACCAGGATAGTAAATTGTCTTGAATAGACTACACGTCAGAAACCGGGAGTAAAGTAGATAATGCTAATACATGGAGCAGAGTTCTTCCAGAGAAGCGATGCCTGGAAACAAGTAGTATGCAGAGCATAAGGTAGTCCTGTGAAGATCTATGGTGTAACCTGTAGATCGGACGGTGACTGAGCGGAAACGAGGCCTTATAAAGAGGAGTGTAGATTGGGAACAGGTGTGGATGATTAGTAGGAGGGAGAGCTGAGCTAGTGTGCTGAGTGCAGGAGTTAGGCGTGGCTGGTGGTTCTCTGACATAAATGCTAAAGGCTCATGAACAGATGGAGCATAGAGCAAAACGTCTAAGACCTTCTGATTTGTGACTATCACTGACTTAGCAAGTTAAGTGGCTACTAAGTGGCTAAATACATTATTCTTTATGCATAAACAAGCATTGAGACTGACTAAGATACTGTCAGGGAGCACCCTGCTTCTTCTCCCATGCGCGCACCGCCCGCACGGAGCTTCTCACCACCCTACTGATTATCCACACCTGACACTCATTGCCGTACATATATAAACCCCTCACTCACCTTCACTCATTGTCCGTTATTGTTTTCCGTATGCTCTGTCTACGGTTGGACTCTAATCCTGTGCCACATGACAGAATAACGGACCAATACAATGAGAAAGAGGATTAAACCAGCATTACCTCGCGATGGATCCACAACCTGGTACGTTGTCCGACATGGTTTGAGATCTCATCGCCGCTTTCCGAGCCACTTTCTTGTCTGCCGCCGCTCGCCAGAACCCGCCCGCTCTCACCGGCAGCCCGATGGCACTCCCAACCACTTTTTCGGGAGAAGCAGCTGAATGCCGCGACTTTCTTCTACACGTGAACTTATATATCGATATGCAGCCACAGCGATTACCCTCCGAAAGCTCCAAGGTGGCATTTCTTATCTCCCTTCTTTCCCCAGAGCACTGGCCTGGGCGGAAACAATATGGAGCGCAGCCAGCCCCGTGGTGAATTCCTACACCCAATTCACCACTCACTTTACAGAGGTGTTCTGCGCCACTTCCGGGGTCCTTACCATGGGCGATCAGCTGCTCAGCTTGTGTCAGGGAGCAGAGAATATTACAGACTACGTCTCCGGTTTCGCACCCTGGTGGCATCTAGTGGCTGGAACGAGGCGGTGCTGCTGAGTGTGTATAGATTGGGGCTGGCTCCAGAAATGAAACTTGCAATGGCGGTTCACGATGACACAGTGGGGCTGGAGACCTTCATATAGAAATCCTTCGGGCTTTCCCAACGCATAGCTGCCTGCCACTCAACCTCATTCCACGCTGGCAGCATGCCTGGACCCACTGCTATTCCTGAATCCAAACCCATGCAGCTCGGCCCAAATACAACTAATAAAGTGCTCAGACTGAATTAGAGATATTCAAGTTAAATTTTTATTATAAATTGGAGTCAGATTAGAGATTAAAAATTGGATTTATGGAACAAATTGATATCCATTTTAGTAATCTTTTACAGCAGCGTGAGAAAGACTAACACGCAGCATACCTTCACCCACACCAGTGGATTCTGTCATTGGGCCATTGGGTGGGCACCCTACACAGCTTTCAGCTTTAGTATCCAAGTAGAGTGAGGTTTTTTGTTTTCACGTATTTCTTTTGTACAATATTGTTGATTAATTTGAATGTTAAAAGTTTAGTTATTGCAATCGGTGTTATTATAAATGTTGGTTGTTTCTTTTTCTTTGCTTGTTTTTTTCTTTATTTGTTTTCTTTGTAGTTTTTTTTTGGTGCCATGGTGCTGTGATCTTATTGGTATGGTGCTATGAAGTCAGTCAATAGTTGTGATTTATATAATAAATTTGCAACAAAGAATTGAGACAATGAGTTCTTCAGTGATGAAGTTTTATTGTATCTGAGTAAAATTAATTGAAGGCACCAGTCTCCACAAAATCTCTGCCTCCTTTGTTCGACGCTGAAGTGCTGCTACAGAGACTAATGACAACACAAACATTTGCCACAGGGGGCAATCTCTGACATTGCTTCTACATTTTGAGTTATTCAGAATCACTAAACTAATGACAAGAGCCTTAATTATAATAGCAAGTTAATAATTCTACATGACAAAACAACTTCTAAAATAAATCACTGTTTATATAGTTTGCATGTATATCAATGCTATAATTTAAGCTATATTGCAAATATCAGCAAACAAATTGCCCTGTGCATTTTTTTATCTTAGATGTAAAAAGAATAATATGAGAATGAGGAGAAAGCCAAATTTGTGCTAAGTATATAAGTGCTAGCATTCTAACCAGGCGATGCAATGGTAAATAATAATAAGATATATGTGTAGAAAAGCATTAAGAAAATAAAACCAAATGTTTTACATGAATACATGAGTCCTGAGTAAAGAATAAACTGATTAAAATGTCATTTAAATCTATCATTCACAATGATAATATCTTAACTATGGAAAGTAATGATCTAATTTAATCATAACTTGTTACTGGACTGTGGATACTGCACTCTAACTTACACAATTGGCATAAATGTCTGTATCCACATAGTCATTGCCCACATCACTTCTTTGTTCATCGGGATCAACAATAATGTAATCATCATCCGAGTCCTCCTCCTGCTGGAAAAAGGTTTCTGCATTTTGTTAAACTTCTTCATTGTCATCTGTCTCAGGATTTTCTTAAGGACTCTCTTGTGTTGTTGGCACCTCCAACTTGATTTACTTAAAATGTACAGAGGTTTACAGGTTAATTTTCTATATATTGAATTTCAATAAAAATAATGTAAGAAATCGTCTGTCCTAAATGCTGTTAAAGGAAAAGAATCAGTGATTACATCCTAAATGTTTTTGTCCAATTTTATGCCTTGGTAATTAGACACATTTTTAATTCAACATAAAAAAACATAAAATTTTCAATCTGTTTATAGTAATTAGTATAAAGTCTGCAAAACACGATTAAGACTATTGTATTTCTGGTATAAAAGAAAAATATTTATATTTTTAATGGGGTCATTTTATTACTATAGTGAAACTCACACTGCATATCATTTGTCTTATTCAGCTGATTATCTCTTGTTTGTTGCCTTTTTACGAAGTAAATGATGAGTGGAACTAGGAAGAGAAGCAGTCCTGCTGTCACTCCAACACCAATGTAGGGAGCTAGAGATGCTGAGGGCAAAATCATCATCATCATCATTTTCATCATCAAGATTTTCAAAAAATATAACTGCAGAACAGAAAATAACAGAAATAATTACTTCTAATCTACCTTTCACAGTGATGACCAGGACCTCATTGACAGTAGAGGTAAACGTACGTGAAGACACATTAATCTCATAGGTACAGCTGTAGTTTCCATGATGGACAAAATCTGCCTCAGGAAACAGGAAGATGGCTGAGTGGTTAACAGCTGATTGAGTTCTGGTGATGTTGGATCCACTGAACTTTAAGTGGAAGGATCCTCCTGGATAGTGAGGTTTAGTGGAGCAGATTAAGGAGAAGCTGTAGCCCCTTGTCACATCTGGTCTATCAGACCCCCAGTGGAATGAACCACCGGCAGCACTGAAGGAGATATTGGGCTGCAGCAGGTTTACTAAAAAAAAATTACAAACATAAAAGCCACTTCCGTTAAATCGGAACTGCTGAAGAAGCTGCTAAGGCACACACATTTTATCAATCTAACAATCATACTGTATATTGTTGATATTTATTTATTTGATAAAATTTAAGCTAAGAGTCTATAGTGTCATTATTTTGTTGCCGTAAAAATGTAAAGGTGTATGTTAAGATTGTTTGACACTAGAAATTCAGAGACTGATGTCAATGTGAACACTCCGTTCCCAGTGGGCACTCTTCGAGGAGGCACCTCTGCTCCTTGCGGTTCTGGCCCCGCTCTCGCTAAGGCGGAGCGGTGCAGCAGTTTCTGGGGCTTGCAAATAGACCTCGCAGATGGTTATGAGACAGCGCTCATTCGCATGCTTTGGAAGCACTCCCTTCGGCGGTTTCTTCCCTTTGCGATGAGAGCTTTCAGCTCTGACTCTCTTTCTGTTAGGTCGGGGGTAAGGGGTATTGTGACCTGCTGCGTGATCTAGACGTGGGGGGCATGTCGGACGGCCTGGAGGTCCGGAAGTGGAATTATCTCTCAGGGCCACAAAAGAGAGTCAATGGCTGCCCAGGATCTGTCCGATGACCGATCTGGGAGGTACAGAAACAGAGCGTCTCTACTCGTGCTCCCGCTGTGAGGGATCCTGTGCAATGCTCTGGGCCGAAGCCCCAGGAGATGACAGATCGGTCATTTTTAATAAGAGGGCTTCGGCCAAGACCTGGTGCATCGACCATGCCACATTCAGTGCTTCAGGGCACGGCCAGCTCCAGCGAGCACTCTCCTCAAATTTCACCCGGCATCGTAGCAGACCTGGAGAACTCGTGGCCTCCTTTAACACTCCTCGAGCTGCACCAGGGCATTGCCCCGGCTCTAGGCATACCAGAGGTCAGTCTCTATAGACTGATACCCTTTAGAGACTACCTGGCAGGTTCATTGTCAATACAGTTGCATCCTCCTATGAGTCCTCTGGTCGCCCGACTCCCTTCGGGGTCAGAGCGCACTCGGCTTGGAGTGTGGCAGCCTCTAAGGCTTGGTCCTTCCACGCCACAAAGGGTTGTTCCAACCCCTCCAACTCATGAAAGCCAATGTCAAAGTTTGACAGCCAGTAGTTTTTATTCCCTAATAATACATTTTATTCTTCAGAAAGGCTACGAGCAAGACAAATGCAGAAACGGAAGTGCATGTTGGAAACCCATAAGAGCAAGTTGTGTAGGCTGACAATTACGTTTATCAAGTTTGTGTGTAAGTTTGTTAATAAAGTCATTCAGTTAATACTTTTAATTTCATGTAGTGCACGGGCACAAAAGCAGAAACAAATGCAAGTGCAGGTTAAGTATGTTTCTTTAATATATGCACTGAAATAAATTCAAATCGACAAGCAAAATCTAAATGTGAAACAGTCTAAGGTCAGGTGATTGGCAAACAATATGACAGAAAAATAAGAACAAGAAAGGAGAAACAAAATGAGATCAAACACCAGGAAAATGCGAAACATTAAACAATGAACAGAAACAGTGCTGTAAAGTACAGTAAACTTTACACATGACTACAGAGAGATATGACGGAAACAAAAGGCTATTTATAATGACAGGATAGGGTGAAAACAACACAAAAAGACACACGTGGCAATGACTGGAGATTTGAATGTGGAAGTATTTAGTGTAACAGGGTTTATCTCTGACTTTTTTTTTCTTTTTTCTGAAAATTATTTGGACAGCAGATAAAAGGAAATAATTACATAACACTGGTCAGTAAAACATCCTGCCTGCACTTACCCACAGTAATGTTAATGGAGCTGCTCCTGGATGAAGTGGAGTTACTTTCCCTGTATGTGTAATCACAGGTGTACTCGCCCTGATGTGAAGCTTCTACAGTCAGAGTAAATGTTGTTGTAGACTCTGCAGTTTGATTCTTTATTAATGTTCCAGTTTTATATAAACTGAAGTCTACAGAGATGCATGTTGGGCTGGGTGTGTAACATCTGAACTGAAGAACTTCTCCAACTGATACCACAGAGTTTGGGGAGATCCGAGTCAATGTAGGAGCCTGCATGTCTAATCAAAAAGAAATATAATAATATAGCACGTATATATGCTTAAACAGGGTATTAGTGGAATAAAAAAAACAACAACAACAAATAACTTACTTGAGCACACGACTCCAGCATCTTCATGATGTCCACAGTTTTCTACTCCAAATCCTCTGTGTGAGCACTGATCTAAGTAGCGCTCAGTTCTATTACACTGAACATCATCCAGCCAGGTTGGTTCAGTTCCCTGACCAAAGCGAGCATTATGAGGAGCACTGACGGCTTCACCACATCCAAGCTGCCTACACACCACCTCTGCATCCTTTAAGTCCCAGTAATGATCACACACTGTTCCCCACTGGGTTTTGTGCAGGATCTCCACTTGACCACAACAGTTACTCGAACCATTCACCAGCCGGATCTGATTATGGACTTATTTATTGTACAAAAATCAAAAGAATTGTATTAATGACTGATTTTTCTTTTCATCAGATGTATTCATAAGTCATAGAAATGTTATAATGAAAAACAGCAGCTGAGTTTGCAGAATCATTTCAACTTTAAACAAGACTTTCTTTTTTATTAAATGCTATTTTTATAAGCTATTATAAAAAAACAAATAAATTAAATGTCTAGCTGAACTACAGAGTCTCAGCTAAAAAATGTGTAATATCAAAGTGTTCAGTTTTTTTTTTTTTTAACCAAATGATTGCAATCAATTTAAACAGTTACGCTTGTTGGTTAACACAAGCCATGCAAAGTTTGCTGAAAACAATTACATTTTAACTAGATTGAATGGAAAAAATTGTCTATCAAAAAAAAAATTATTAAAAAATGTACAATCCCAATTTCCAAAAAGTTGGGACAATTTGTAAAATGTAAATAAAATTTGAATCCAATGAAGTGGTATTTATTCTCAGTTTAAAATATATTTTTGTATTATTGTAAATAGGATATGGGTCTCATGCGATAGAAACGGAGGCAGAAGCCGGAGTGCAGTTTGTGTGGTTTTAATGAAGAGAAGATAGATCGACAAACATATACCAACTGGGATGAAGAGTCCGAGAAGGAAACATCTGTGGTGCGCTCAGAGACCGCAGTCCACAATGTCCAGAGCAAAGGTTGCAGGATATTCTGAGATATGCTTTTAGGGAAAAGCGTAGCACAGGATTGTACGGTGAGTCCAATCAAACTCGAGGCATACGGTTAACAATAACGGACGGTGAATGAGAGTGAGTGAGGGGGTTTATGTATGTGCCGGAAACGAGTGTCAGGTGTGGATGATTAGTAGGATGGCGAGGAGCTCCGTGCGAGCGGGGCGCACACAGGAGGAGAAGCAGGGTTCTCCCTGACAACGGGTTTATGAGATGTGCAAAACATGGCATTCTGTTTTGATTTACATTTTCACTGCATCCCAAAATTTTTTGGAATTGGGTTTTTACATGCACCGTTCTCATTTACAAAATAATCTGCTAATCATCAGAATAACCAAATACAATGTACTGGACAGAGGAGCAGCTCATCAGACAAGGCTGAAATGTAGACATCTATAGACATTCGTAAATGGTGTTCATAAATCAGCACTTATTATATTTAAAGAAAAATGAAACAATTTGCTTTTTCATCAATTTAAGCATAAAAGTAGGTACAGTAAGATTTCAAACACTACAAAACTCTGACAGGACAAAAGTTGCTGAAATAGAATATTAATCAGTATTATAGTTTCTAATTCTCATTGTAATTTTCCATTTCTATAGTAATAAATTACACTGGGAATCATATGGTGGATATTTTGCATTACTATTTTATAGACATGTGCATTTGTTGTAAAGAGGAGAGGAGTTTATGATCACAACACCTTACTGTAGTTTATTTTTTTTTTTATAAAATGGAGGGTTTTATTCTTTCTGTAAAAGTAACACTACATTACTGATCAGTAGTTGAAGCTTAGGCTGAATTATTCAACCAACACTAACTGACAGTTTTTGTGTTCGTCTGTTTAATAAAGCTATTTACTGTAACACTATATCAAATTTATAGAGGATTTGTGGCAATTCTGGGAGAGAATAAAAATTAGATAGTGATTATTTAATGATTAATGATTATTGATGATTAATACTGGTCAGTAAAACATCCTGCCTGCACTTACCCACAGTAATGTTAATGGAGCTGCTCCTGGATGAAGTGGAGTTACTTTCCCTGTATGTGTAATCACAGGTGTACTCGCCCTGATGTGAAGCTTCTACAGTCAGAGTAAATGTTGTTGTAGACTCTGCAGTTTGCTTCTTTATTGATGTTCCAGTTTTATATAAACTGAAGTCTACAGAGATGCATGTTGGGCTGGGTGTGGAACATCTGAACTGAAGGACTTCTCCAACTGATACCACAGAGTTTGGGGAGATCCGAGTCAATGTAGGAGCCTGCATGTCTAATCAAACAGAAAAATAGTAATTTAGCACGTATATATGCTTAAACAGGGTATTAGTGGAATAAAAAAAAACAACAACAACAAATAACTTACTTGAGCACACGACTCCAGCATCTTCACTGTGTCCACAGTTCTCTACTCCAAATCCTCTGTGTGAGCACTGATCTAAGTGGCTCTCAGTTCCATTACACTGAACATCATCCAGCCAGGTTGGTTCACGTCCCTGACCAAAGCGAGCATTACGAGGAGCACTGACGACTTTACCACATCCAAGCTGCCTACACACCACCTCTGCATCCTTTAAGTCCCAGTAATGATCACACACTGTTCCCCACTGGGTTTTGTGCTGGATCTCCACTCGACCACAACAGTTACTCGAACCATTCACCAGCCGGATCTGATTATGGACTTATTTATTGTACAAAAATCAAAAGAATTGTATTATTGACTGATTTTTCTTTTCATCAGATGTTTTCATAAGTCATAGAAATGTTATAATGAAAAACAGCAGCTGAGTTTGCAGAATCATTTCAACTTTAAACAAGACTTTCTTTTTTATTAAATGCTATTTTTATAAGCTATTATAAAAAACTAATAAATTAAATGTCTAGCTGAACTACAGAGTCTCAGCTAAAAAATGTTTAATATCAAAGTGTTCAGTTTTTTTTTTTTTAACCAAATGATTGCAATCAATTTAAACAGTTACGCTTGTTGGTTAACACAAGCCATGCAAAGTTTGCTGAAAACAATTACATTTTAACTAGATTGAATGGAAAAAGTTGTCTATCAAAATAAAAATGATTAAAAAATGTACAATCCCAATTTCCAAAAAGTTGGGACAATTTGTAAAATGTAAATAAAATTTGAATCCAATGAAGTGGTATTTATTCTCAGTTTAAAATATATTTTTGTATTATTGTAAATAGGATATGGGTCTCATGCGATAGAAACGGAGGCAGAAGCCGGAGTGCAGTTTGTGTGGTTTTAATGAAGAGAAGATAGATCGACAAACATATACCAACTGGGATGAAGAGTCCGAGAAGGAAACATCCGTGGTGCGCTCAGAGACCGCAGTCCACAATGTCCAGAGCAAAGGTTGCAGGATATTCTGAGATATGCTTTTAGGGAAAAGCGTAGCACAGGATTGTACGGTGAGTCCAATCAAACTCGAGGCATACGGTTAACAATAACGGACGGTGAATGAGAGTGAGTGAGGGGGTTTATGTATGTGCCGGAAACGAGTGTCAGGTGTGGATGATTAGTAGGATGGCGAGGAGCTCCGTGCGGGCGGGGCGCACACAGGAGGAGAAGCAGGGTTCTCCCTGACACCGGGTTTATGAGATGTGCAAAACATGGCATTCTGTTTTGATTTACATTTTCACTGCATCCCAAAGTTTTTTGGAATTGGGTTTTTACATGCACCGTTCTCATTTACAAAATAATCTGCTAATCATCAGAATAACCAAATACAATGTACTGGACAAAGGAGCAGCTCATCAGACAAGGCTGAAATGTAGACATCTATAGACATTCGTAAATGGTGTTCATAAATCAGCACTTATTATATTTAAAGAAAAATGAAACAATTTGCTTTTTCATCAATTTAAGCATAAAAGTAGGTACAGTAAGATTTCAAACACTACAGAACTCTGACAGGACAAAAGTTGCTGAAATAGAATATTAATCAGTATTATAGTTTCTAATTCTCATTGTAATTTTCCATTTCTATAGTAATAAATTACACTGGGAATCATATGGTGGATATTTTGTATTACTATTTTATAGACATACGCAATTGTTGTAAAGAGGAGAGAAGTTTATGATCACAACACCTTACTGTAGATTATTTTCTTATAAAATGGGGGGTTTTATTCTTTCTGTAAAAGTAACACTACATTACTGATCAGTAGTTGAAGCTTAGGCTGAATTATTCAACCAACACTAACTGACAGTTTTTGTGTTCGTCTGTTTAATAAATCTATTTACTGTAACACTATATTAAATTTATAGAGGATTTGTGGCAATTCTGCGAGAGAATAAAAATTAGATAGTGATTATTTAATAAATAATTATTATTGATGATTAATACTGGTCAGTAAAACATCCTTCCTGCACTTACCCACAGTAATGTTAATGGAGCTGCTCCTGGATGAAGTGGAGAATGTTTCCCTGTATGTGTAATCACAGGTGTACTTGCCCTGATGTGAAGCTTCTACAGTCAGAGTAAATGTTGTTGTAGACTCTGCAGTTTGATTCTTTATTGATGTTCCAGTTTTATATAAACTGAAGTCTACAGAGATGCATGTTGGGCTGGGTGTGGAACATCTGAACTGAAGTGCTTCTCCAACTGATACCACAGAGTTTTGGGAGATCTGAGTCAATGTAGGAGCCTGCATGTCTAATCAAACAGAAAAATAGTAATTTAGTATGCATACATGCTTAAACAGATTATTAGTGGAATAAACAAACAAACAAACAAACAAACAAACAAAAAAACTTACTTGAGCACACGACTCCAGCATCTTCATGATGTCCACAGTTCTCTAATCCAAATCCTCTGTGTGAGCACTGATCTATGTAGCTCTCAGATCCATTACACTGAACATCATCCAGCCAGATTGGTTCACTTCCCTGACCAAAGCGAGCATTACGAGGAGCACTGACGGCTTTACCACATCCAAGCTGGCTACACACCACCTCTGCATCCTTAAAGTCCCAGTGATGATCACACACTGTTCCCCACTTGGCTTTGTACTGGATCTCCACTCGACCACAACAGTTAATTGGACCATTCACCAGCCTGATCTGATTATGGACTTATTTGTTGTATAAAAATCAAAAGGATTGTATTAATGACTGATTTTTCCTGTTAAGCAGATGTATCCATAAGACATAGAAATGTTATAATGAAAAACAGCATCTGAGTTTGCAGAATCATTTCAACTTTAAACAAGACTTTCTTTTTTAATAAATGCTATTATAAAAAAAAAAAAACAACAATTCTAGCTGAACTACTATCAGGGCTCTACCGGCTTCACCTTGCCTCGGCGCCCCACCTGTACTGAGCCCCTCTCCTGCATACTAACTATCCACACCTGAACCTCATTCATGAGGCCTACTTAAGGACCTCGGCCTCACTATGTGGCGTCCCTTATTGCACGTTGTGCCTAGAGAACTTTCAAACTCTGTTTTCATCGTGTGGACCGCGTTGACCGCGCCTCTCCTCAGGCGCACCACGGATATCGCCTTCACGACTCGGTATCCGTTTCATACTTTGTGGGCCTCGCCACCGTTCAGCGTACCACGGATTATCTCCTTTCTGTTTCGCTTCCCGAGCAACTCTCCACTATCCTATGTTTTCTGAATAAAACTCGCTCCATCTACTATGGCTTCCACCTCCGTTTCTACGCGCAGAACAGAATAACAGACCTCAAAACAACCACCAAAAAATAGGAAATCAAACTACCTCCAATGGATCCCCAGCCAGGCACCCCGTCGGACACGGTCTGTGAGCTCACTGGCGCTCTCTGAGCCGCATTCGCTCCAGCCACCAACACAGCATCCACCCCTCACTCCGGGAGCCCGATGGCTCTTCCGGCTTCGTTTTCGGGTGACGCAGCCGAGTGTCATGGCTTCCTGCTCAAGGTGAGACTCTACATAGAGATGCAATCTCGTAAATTCCCATCTGATCATGCTAAGGTGGCTTTTCTCATCTCATTTCTTTCCGGCAGAGCGCGAGCCCGGCTATCAACTCCTACCCGCAATTCACGAATCATTTTTACGGAGGTTTTCAGCGTTGCCACAGGAGTGCTCTCAACGGTAGATCAGCTGCTCAGCCTATGCTAGGGGTCTGATAGCATAGCATATTACAGCCTCCATTTCCTTGGCGGCCACTAGCGGCTGGATTGAGGTTGCACTCGAGTGTCTATCGCCTGGGTTTAAACCCGGAAGTCAGATATGATATGGCGATCGATGATGACACTCTGGGTTTAGAGGCATTTATCCAACGATCCATCGGGATGTCCCAATGTCTCACCGCCTGCCGTCCCACAGAGGTTGAGACCACCTTTGCCTCAACGCCGCCACCGGCTTCCGAACCAGAACCGATACATTTGGGGTATCAGAGGCTCTCTAGGAGGGAGAGGAACCACCGTCGAAAAGCAGGGACATGCCTCTACTGCAGTAATCCAGACCATCGCATCTCTCAATGCCCTACCTGGCCTTCCTGACCAGCAGTGAGCATGGTAGAGTTTCCCACCGATATCTACTCGCTGTCTAAGTTGTTCGTAACACTCTCTACCCCCACTCTCTCTCTCGCTGTCTCTGCCGGTAACTTCATCTCCCAGGACTGCCTCGACAGGTTTCAGCTTCTCCGGGAGAGAGGTAAACAGAAACTAACTGTCCAAACCATACAAGGACGCCTGCTGGGTTGGGGCTGGGTGAAGTACTGCACTCCCACCCTTACTCTCGGAGTGAGGCTGTTACACTGGCAGGAGATATGGTTCATGGTGTCGGCGGGCACAACGGTCAACGTCATTTTGGGGAGGCCCTGGCTCGCAAAACACGCACCTCGATGCTCATGGGACACTTCTGACATCCTCGAGTGGAGCCCACAGTGCAAGGAACGGTGTCTCGCTCATTTCCCCATATGCCGACCTAACATGGCCACGGTGGCAGCCACACAAGTGAAGTAGGCGCCGGATCCAACCCAGGTCGAGGAATATTTCTCTGATGTATTTAACGCGCAGGCCGCCACACATCTCCCCCCTCATTGGCCGTGGAATTGTGCGATCAAGCTGGTACAGGAAGCTAAACTACCAAAGGGCCAGGTGCATCCCCTGTCCGCACCAGAATGCAAGGCCATGGATGAATATGTCTCACAAGCTCTCCACCAGGGTTTCATCACCCCATTATCGTCACCAGCCACCTCCAGTTTCTTTTTTGTGGGAAAGAAGGATGGTGGCTTACCACCCCGTATACACTACCATAACCTGAATGCTCAGATCGCTCCTCTCCCATACCCACTCCCTCTGGTCCCGGCCGCTCTGGAGGACTTACGTGAGGCTCTGATCTTCACCAAGATGGACCCCCGGAGTGCGTACAACCTTGTACGAATCTGAGAGGGAGACGAATGTAAGACCGCCTTTATTACTCCATCTGGGCACTATAAGTACAGGGTCATGCCGTACGGCCTATCCATCTCGCCGGCTGTATTCCAGGGGTTTATGAACAAGGTGTTCCGCTCCTTCCTCCACAGAAGCGTCTAGTATACATCGACAACATTCTGATTATCTCCTGAACACTTCCTGAGCATTTTGAACACGTGAGGCAGGTACTCCAACAACTACAGAAACACCAGCTGTTTCTGAACCTCTCCAAATGCGAGTTCCACTGACCCGAAATACACTTCCTGGGTTATGTCATTAATGTTGAGGGTATACAGATGGATGAGAGGAAGATCACGGCGGTTCGTGACTGGCCACTCCCCACGACCATGAAGGAACATAAGTGCTTCCTGGGATTCGCCAATTTTCACCGCCAGCTCATCCAGGGGTTCAGCCTGGTCACGGCACCACTCACCTCATTCCTCCAGTGGAAGGCCAAGACCCTGCAGTGGAACCCCGAGGCAGAGGAGGCCTTTTGTGAACTCCGAAGGAGGTTTTGCGTGGCGCCACTTCTCCGCCATCCTGACCCACGACGTCCATTTGTAGTGGAGGTGGACGCGTCCTCTACTGGAGTAGGGGCTGCCTTGTCCCAAAGAATCCAGAAAAAACCCCGGCTTCACCCGTGTGCCTATTTCCCGCAAAAGCTGTCCCCAGCCGAACAAAATTACGACATCGGCAACCGGGAGTTGCTGGCCATTAAGCTAGCCTTGGAGGAATGGAGGCACTGGCTGGAGGGCGCTGCTCACCTCTTCATGGTCATCACCGACCACAAGAACCTCCAGTACCTCCGGGAGGCCTAAAGAATGAATCCACAACAAGCCAGGTGGGCCCTGTTCTTTACCCGCTTTCAGTACGTCCTTACAGACCTGGATCAAAGAATGGAAAGGCGGGCGCCCTCTCCAGGATGACCGGTAGAACCCAAGCCTATCATGCCACCCCTGCTCATTCTCGGCCCCATCGTCTGGGACCTGCAGGAGGATATTTGCCGGGCCACACTCTGAGAACCAGCCCCGACTGAAGGTCTGGAGGGTCGCACCCATGTTTCAACCACCTGTAGGCAGACTCTCCTAAAGAGCGTCCATAAAGTGCCACGACACCTTCCTGGTAAGCAACCTCTCCCCATACCACACCATCCCTGGTCCCACCTCGGGTTACACATTGTCACTGACTTACCTCGGTTGGAGGGCCACACGTGCATTCTTGAAGCGGTCGATCGGTTCTTCAAGGCCTGCCAATTTATCCCGCTAAAAGGGCTGTCTTCGGCCCTGGAGACAGCGGAAGCTCTCTTCCCCCATGTATTCAGGAACTACTGGTTCTGTGAAAGTGCCCGGGTATGGGAGACACGCTGGTCAGATGCGGAATTTTTACGACCCGGGGATCGGGTGTGGTTGTTCATGAAGGACTTAAGGATAAAGCTGCCCTGTCGTAAGCTGGGTCCCAAGTACATCGGACTGTTTCGGGTGATCCATCTGGTCAACGAGGTGTCCTACCGGTTGGAACTGCTTGCAAGGTACCGCATACACCCCATGTTTCACATGTCACTATTGAAGCCTTGTGTCATACCCGTCTCTTGTCTCCCAAGTGTGCCAGGGGACCCCATGCCACCGGAGGTGCAGGGGCAACCATCAGTCTTTTCAGTGGATCTTGGATTCCCGCCGTCAGGGCGGGCGGTTGGAATACCTCATCAACTGGGAGGGCTATGGCCCGGAGGATCGCTCCTGGGTGGCGGGGCAGGACGTACTGGACCCCGCACTCCTGGAGGAGTTCCACGCTGCTCATCAGCTTTGTCCAGCGCCAGGTTTGGGCATCAGGGGCCACCCCTAGGAAAGGGGGTGATGTCAGGGCTCAACCGGCTTTCCCTGGTCTCTGCGCCCTGCCCGTACGGCGCACCTCTCCTGCATACTAACTATCCACACCATTCACGAGGCCTACTTAAGGACCTCGGCCCCACTATGGGGTATCCTTTATTGCACGTTGTGCCTAGAGAACTTTCGAACTCTGTTTTCATCGTGTGGGCCACGCCTATCCTCAGATTCACCATGGATATCGCCTTCACGACTAGGTATCTGTTTCAGAGTTTGTGGGCCTCGGCACCGTTGGGCGTACCAGGGATTATCTCCTTCCCGTTTCATATCACGAGCAACTCTCCGCTATCATAGGTTTTCTGAATAAAACTGAATCGCTCCATCTACTACGGCATCCGCCTCCGTTTCTCCACACATGACAACTACAGAGTCTCAGCTGAACAGTTGAATGTCAAAGTGTTCAGGGTTTTTTTTAGTTTAGGCAATTCTGGGAGAGAATAAAAATTAGATAGTGATTATTTATTGATTAATGATTATTGATGATTAATACTGGTGAGTATTATAGTTTCTAATTCTTATTAAAATTTTCAATTTCTAGAGTAATAAATTACACTGGGAATCATATGGTGGATATTTTGTTTTACTATTTAATAGACATGTGCAATTGTTGTAAAGAGGAGAGTAGTTTATGATCACAACACCTCACTGTAGATTATTTTCTTATAAAATGAAGGGTTTTATTCTTTCTGTAAAAGTAACACTACATTACTGATCAGTAGTTGAAGTTTAGGCTGAATTATTCAACCAACACTAACTGACAGTGTTTGTGTTCGTCTGTTAATAAAGCTATTTACTATAACACTATATGACATTTATAGAGGATTTGTGGCAATTCTGGGAGAGAATAAAAATTAGAAAGGTATTATTTAATGATTAATGATTATTGATGATTAATACTGGTCAGTAAAACATCCTGTCTGCACTTACCCACAGTAATGTTAATGGAGTTGCTCCTGGATGAAGTGGAGTTACTTTCCCTGTATGTGTAATCACAGGTGTACTCGCCCTGATGTGAGGCTTCTACAGTCAGAGTAAATGTTGCTGTAGACTCTGCAGTTTGCTTCTTTATTGATGTCCCAGTTTTATATAAACTGAAGTCTACAGAGATGCATGTTGGGCTGGTTGTTGAACATCTGAACTGAAAGACTTCTCCAATCGATACCAGAGAGTTTGGGGAGATCCGAGTCAATGTAGGAGCCTGCATGTCTAATCAAACAGAAAAATAATAATTTAGTACGTATACAGTATATGCTTAAACTGGTGGTATAAAAAAAAATAAAATAAAAAGAAATAAACTTACTTGAGCACACGACTCCAGCATCTTCATGATGTCCACAGTTCTCTACTCCAAATCCTCTGTGTGAGCACTGATCTATGTAGCTCTCAGTTCCATTACACTGAACATCATCCAGCCAGGTTGGTTCACTTCCCTGACCAAAGCGAGCATTACGAGAAGCGCTGACGGCTTTACCACATCCATGCTGCCTACACACCACCTCTGCATCCTTTAAGTCCCAGTGATGATCACACACTGTTCCCCACTGGGTTTTGTGCTGGATCTCCACTCGACCACAACAGTTACTCAAACCATTCACCAGCGTGATCTGATTATGGACTTATTTATTGTACAAAAATCAAAAGAATTGTATTAATGACTGATTGTTCTGTTCATCAGATGTATCCATAAGCCATAGAAATGTTATAATGAAAAACAGCAGCTGAGTCTCCAGAATCATTTCAACTTTAAACAACACTTTTTTTTATTAAATGCAATTTTATATATATATATATATATATATATATATATATATATATATATATATATATATATATATATATATAAAAATAAACATTTTCTAGCTGAACTACAGAGTCTCAGCTGAACAGTTGAATATGAAAGTGTTCAGGGTTTTTTTTGTTGTTGTTTTCTGAGCCAAATGATTGCAATCAATTTAAACAGTTACGCTTGTTGATTAACACAAGCCATGCAAAGATTGCTGAAAACAATTACATTTTAACTAGATTGAATGGAAATAATTGTGTATCAAAATATAAATTTTTAAAACATGTACAATCACAATTCCAAAAAAATTGGTACAATATGTAAAATGTCAATAAAATCAGAATGCAATGAAGTGGTATTTATTCTCAGTTAAAAATATATTTTTTGTATTATTGTAAATAGAATATGGGTTTATGAGATGTGCAAAACATGGCATTCTGTTTTCATTTACATTTTCACAGCGTCCCAAAGTTTTTTGGAATTGGGTTTTTACATGCACCGTTCTCATTTACAAAATAATCTGCTAATCATCAGAATAACCAAATACAATGTACTGGACAAAGGAGCAGCTCATCAGACAAGGCTGAAATGTAGACATCTATAGACATTCGTAAATGGTGTTCATAAATCAGCACTTATTATATTTAAAGAAAAATAAAACAATTTGCTTTTTCATCAACTTAAGCATGAAAGTAGGTACAGTAAGGTTTCAAACACTACAGAACTCTGACAGGACAAAAGTTAGTGAAATAGAATATTAATCAGTATTATAGTTTTTAATTCTCATTGTAATTTTCTATTTCTATAGTAATAAATTACACTGGGAATCATATGGTGGATATTTTGTATTACTATTTTATAGACATGTGCAATTGTTGTAAAGAGGAGAGGAGTTTATGATCACAACACCTTACTGTAGATTATTTTCTTATAAAATTGAGGTTTTTATTATTTCTATAAAAGTAACACTACATTACTGATCAGTAGTTGAAGTTTAGGCTGAATTATTCAACCAACACTAACTGACAGTGTTTGTGTTCGTCTGTTAATAAAGCTATTTACTGTAACACTATATGAAATTTATAGAGGATTTGTGAAAATTCTGGGAGAGAATAAAAATTAGATAGTGATTATTTAATGATTATTGATGATTAACACTGGTCAGTAAAACATCCTGCCTGCACTTACCCACAGTAATGTTAATGGAGTTGCTCCTGGATGAAGTGGAGGATGTTTCCCTGTATGTGTAATCACAGGTGTACTCGCCCTGATGTGAAGCTTCTACAGTCAGAGTAAATGTTGTTGTGGACTCTGCAGTTTGCTTTTTTATTGATGTTCCACTTTTATATAAACTGAAGTCTACAGAGATGCATGTTGGGCTGGGTGTGGAACATCTGAACTGAAGAACTTCTCCAATCGATACCAGAGAGTTTGGGGAGATCCGAGTCAATGTAGGAGCCTGCATGTCTAATCAAACAGAAAAATAATAATTTAGTACGTACACAGTATATGCTTAAACTAGTGGTATAAAAAAATAAAAAAATGAAATATACTTACTTGAGCACACGACTCCAGCATCTTCATGATGTCCACAGTTCTCTACTCCAAATCCTCTGTGTGAGCACTGATCTATGTAGCTCTCAGTTCCAGTGCACTGAACATCATCCAGCCAGGTTGGTTCACTTCCCTGACCAAAGCGAGCATTACGAGGAGCACTGACGGCTTTACCACATCCAAGCTGCTTACACACCACCTCTGCATCCTTTAAGTCCCAGTGATGATCACACACTGTTCCCCACCGGGCTTTGTGCTGGATCTCCACTCGACCACAACAGTTACTCGAACCATTCACCAGCCTGATCTGATTATGGACTTATTTATTGTATAAAAATCAAAAGGATTGTATTAATGACTGATTTTTGTGTTCATCTGATGTTTTCATAAGCCATAGAAATGTTATAATGAAAAACAGCAGCTGAGTCTCCAGAATCATTTAAACTTTAAACAACACATTTTTTTAATTAAATGCTATTTTATATATATATATATAAAATAACATTTTCTAGCTGAACTACAGAGTCTCAGCTGAACAGTTGAATATCAAATTTTATGATCACAACACCTCACTGTAGATTATTTTTTTATAATTCGGGGGGGTTTTATTCTTTCTGTAAAAGTAACACTACATTACTGATCAGTAGTTGAAGCTTAGGTTGAATTATTCAACCAACACTAACTGACAGTGTTTGTGTTCGTCTGTTTAATAAAGCTATTTACTATAACACTATATGAAATTTATAGAGGATTTGTGGCAATTCTGGGAGAGAATAAAAATTAGATAGTGATTATTTAATGATTAATGATTATTGATGATTAATACTGGTCAGTAAAACATCCTGTCTGCACTTACCCACAGTAATGTTAATGGAGCTGCTCCTGGATGAAGTGGAGTTACTTTCCCTGTATGTGTAATCACAGGTGTACTCTCCCTGATGTGAAGCTTCTACAGTCAGAGTAAATGTTGTTGTAGACTCTGCAGTTTGCTTCTTTATTGATGTCCCAGTTTTATATAAACTGAAGTCTACAGAGATGCATGTTGGGCTGGGTGTGGAACATCTGAACTGAAGGACTTCTCCAACTGATACCACAGAGTTTGGGGAGATCCGAGTCAATGTAGGAGCCTGCATGTCTAATCAAACAGAAAAATAATAATTTAGCACGTATATACAGTGCCCTCCACAATTATTGGCACCCCTGTTTAAGATGTGGTCGTGGACTTCTAAAAATTCTCCTTTTTTTTAAAACAACATAGAACCCAAATACACAAAAAAAGAAAAATCCAACCTTTCATTTAAGTACATAACTTTGGTGGTAAAAAAAAATCACACATTTAGAAAAAAAAAAATACTTGAAATCATGTGTCCCACAATTATTGGCACCCCTAACAATTCCTCTGAAAAATTTAATTTTTTTTTTCTTTTTATATATATATTTTTCTGTAGTTGCTGTAGTAGTATCTAGGGACTTTTAATTAGTAATTCATGATTTCCTGTTTCCCTGGGGTATAAATATGACGTGACACAGAGGCCTAATTCTCTTACCCATTTGTCAACATGGCAAAGACAAGAGAACACACCATTCAAGTAAGGCAGATGTGTGTCGACCTTCATAAGTCAGGCAATGGCTACAAGAAAATAGCCACTCGCCTTAACTTGCCGGTATCTCCAGTCAGAGGAATCATTAAGAAGTTTAAAACAACTGGAACAGTGACAAACAAGGCTGGAAGAGGTCCCAAGTTTATCTTGCCACAACGCACAGTGAGGAGGATGGTAAGAGAAGTAAAAAAATTTCCCAAGCTCACCGTCACAGAATTGCATCAAAGAGTGGCATCTTGGGGTCACAGAGTCTCCAAAACAACCATCAGACGCTCTCTACATGCCAACAAGCTGTTTGGGAGGCATGCAAGGAAAAAGCCTTTTCTCACTAACACTCACAAACGTAAACGTCTGGAGTTTGCTAAGCGGTACTGGGACTTCAACTGGGATCATGTGCTTTGGTCAGATGAGACTAAGATTGAGCTTTTTGGCAACAAACACTCTAAGTGGGTCTGGCGTAAAACAAAAGATGAGTATGCCGAAAAGCACCTCATGCCCACCGTAAAGTATGGTGGAGGATCTGTGATGCTGTGGGCCTGTTTCTCTTCCAAAGGCCCTGGGAACCTTGTTAGGGTGCATGGCATTATAAACGCTTTGAAGTACCAGGATATTTTAAATAAAAACCTGATGGCCTCTGCCAGAAAGCTGAAGATGGGTCGTCATTGGGTCTTTCAGCAGGATAATGATCTAAACATGTGGCAAAATCTACACAAAAGTGGTTCAGCAGTCACAAACTCAAGGTCCTCCCATGGCCATCTCAGTCCCCAGACCTCAACCCAATCGAAAACCTGTGGGGCGAGCTAAAGAGAAGAGTGCATAAGAGAGGACCCAGGACACTGGATGATCTAGAAAGATTGTGCAAAGAAGAACGGTCAAAAATCCCTCTCTCTGTGTTCTCCAATCTTGTGAAATGTTATAGGAGGAGATTAAGTGCTGTCTTGTTGACAAAAGGAGGTTGTACAAAGTATTAACATCAGGGGTGCCAATAATTGTGGCACACATGATTTCAAGTTTTTTTTTTTTTTTCTAAATGTGTGATTTTTTTTACCACCAAAGTAATGTACTTAAATAAAAGGTTGTATTTTTCTCTTTTTTTGCATTTGGGTTCTATGTTGTTTAAAAAAAAAGGAGAATTTTTAGAAGTCCACGACAACATCTTAAACAGGGGTGCCAATAATTGTGGAGGGCACTGTATGCTTAAATAGGGTATTAGTGGAATAAAACAAACAAACAAACAAACAAAAAAAAACAAAAAAACAAAAAAAAACTGACTTGAGCACACGACTCCAGCATCTTCATGGTGTCCACAGTTTTCTACTCCAAATCCTCTGTGTGAGCACTGATCTAAGTGGCTCTCAGTTCCATTACACTGAACATCATCCAGCCAGGTTGGTTCACGTCCTTGACCAAAGCGAGCACTACGAGGAGCACTGACGGCTTTACCACATCCAAGCCGCCTACACACCACCTCTGCATCCTTTAAGTCCCAGTAATGATCACACACTGTTCCCCACTGGGCTTTGTGCTGGATCTCCACTCGACCACAACAGTTACTTGAACCATTCACCAGCCTGATCTGATTATGGACTGATAAATTGTATAAAAATCAAAAGGATTGAATTAATGAATGATTTTTCTGTTCATTGAATGTATCCATAAGCCATAGAAATTTTATAATTAAAAACAGCAGTTGAGTTTTTAGAATAATTTCGACTATTAAACAATTTCTTTCTTAATAAATGCTATTTTTGTATCTGAACTACAGAGTCTCAGCTGAACAGTTGGATATCAAAGTGTTCAGGTTTTTTTTTTTATGTTTTCTGAACCAAATGATTGCAATCAATTTAAACAGTTAAGCTTGTTGATTAACACAAGCCATGCAACGTTTGCACACTGTTTTCCACTGGGCTTCGTGCTGGGGCTCCATTCGACCGCAACAGTCACTTGGACAACTCACAGGTCTGATCTGATTATGGACTGATTATATAAACAATGCAAGGTTTTTATTAATGACTGATTTTTATGTAAATCGGTTCTTCTCATAAGATATAAAAATGTAATAATAGAAAAAACAGCAGCTGAGTTTGCATACAAGTTTAAACTATAAACAAGCCTTGCATTCTTGATGAATGTCAAACTGAAGTTATTATAAAAAGTGTTTTCCATTTGAACTACAGAGTCTCAGCTGAACAGTTCAGCTTGTTGATAAGCCCAAGCCATGCAACACTTGCTGGGAAGAATAACAATTCAACTTGACTGAATGAAAATAATTTTGTATCATAACAGACGAATGCTGAAGGAGCAGCTTATCAGAAAAGGATCAAATGTAGATGTCTACAGACCTTCATCTTCCAGGGGTTCGTAAATTACAAAATGTAAGTGTAAATGTAGGTAAGATTTCGAGCACAGTATTGCTGAATTTTCAAACCTGACAAAATTTGCTCATTAATATTCTATTCCACTGAATTTGACAAAGATTTTTATTTTGAACATAAATAAGCCACACCTGTCTATAAGCCTCAGGTGTCTATACTGTAACTAATTAACTTTACACAGGCTTTAACGAAAGACAGTGTCTGTTACACAGTTTAACGGTGAAATATTTTGTGGCTCCTTTAAGAGCAGAGTGGCATTTTGGGAATAGCCTGCCGCCGCATTTTTTCCGGTTTTACTGCATGTGTGCAAGACCAAGGAATATGTCCTTATTATTTTCTGATGCTCATTTCTAAGTTTCTTTGACTAACCTGTAACACTGTTGCCAAGAAAAATAAAAAAGCACAAGTTTTGGAAACCTGTCTGTGCTTATATGATTTCTGTTGCAACAGCAGTTAGCGAGTGAGCGGCAGGTCAAACGTCAGAGGAGCCTCATCCATATTTATACTGTGGTGCGTTCCGCAATTTCATTGGTCTAATGTTATGGGTCTCAGTTTTTTGTCTTGAAGTTTGTGACCCGTGAAAAATCCCAGAAAAATCCATAAATTAGCCGCTTTGTTGTTTAACCCGCTGGGTTCAAAGCATAGGAAAAAGGTAGCGGCTTATAGTCCGGAAAATATGGTAATCATATGTAATTATTAGAAGGAGAGGAGTTTATGATCACAACACACTGTTAATTTTCTTCTAATAAAATGGAACGTTTTATTCTTTCAATAAAAGTAACACTAAATATCTGATTGGTGGAAGCAGCTGAATTTTTCACCCATAACTGATTTACAGTGTTTATTTTATTCTGTTAATGAAACCACTTACAATAACACTTTATTTCAATTATAAAGAAATTAGCAAATTCTTAGAATAATAATTAATTAGTGATTATTTAATAAGGGAATAATAATTATAAATAATACTGGTATAACATTCTATATGCACTTACCCACAGTAATGTTAATGGAGCTGCTCCTGGATGAAGTGGAGTTACTTTCCCTGTATGTGTAATCACAGGTGTACTCGCCCTGATGTGAAGCTTCTACAGTCAGACTAAAAGTTGTTGTAGACTCTGCAGTTTGCTTCTTTATTGATGTCCCAGTTTTATATAAACTGAAGTCTACAAAGGTGCATGTTGGGCTGGGTGTGGAACATCTGAACTGAAGAACTTCTCCAACTGATACCACAGATTTTGGGGAGATCCGAGTCAATGTAGGAGCCTGCATGTCTAATCAGATTGAAAAATGTTTAATAAATTAGTAACTTTATATGCTTAAACAGGATATTAGGATAAAAAGAATAATAACTTACTTGAGCACACGACTCCAGCATCTTCACTGTGTCCACAGTCCTCTACTCCAAATCCACTGTGTGAGCACTTGTCTATGTAGCTCTCAGTTCCAGTACACTGAACATCATCCAGCCAGGTTGGTTCACTTCCCTGACCAAAGCGAGCATTAGAAGGAGCACTGACGGCTTTACCACATCCAAGCTGCCTACACACCACCTCTGCATCCTTTAAGTCCCAGGAATCATCACACACTGTTCCCCACCGGGCTTTGTGCTGGATCTCCACTCGACCACAACAGTTACTTGAACCATTCACCAGCCTGATCTGATTACTCTCTGATTTATTATAAATAAAAGGCAGAAGATTTTTATTAATGACTTTTTTCTGTCATTCAGTTTCAGTCATGAGTCAGAAAGAGCTCATTTTACAAAAAGAAAAACAGTTACGTACAGTTTATACTATTTTATTTGTTACTGTGTTTGCTCAAGAATAATTTGTTTATGTTCTGTCTAATAACCAGTTTGACAATTAATATACACTACATGTAATGTGGCTCTTTTCCTGTAAATTCTCCAGAAATGTTTTACAATTAGGTTGCAGTCTGTACTAAATATTTAAGGCTGATACGTGCAGCTGGATTGAAAGAATGTCAGTTCAACTCGACTTCATTTCAAATGAAACTGTACAACATACAAACCCCAGTGTCAGGGCCCTGCATTTCACACCGATTCAGGTAGTCCTACCTGAATCAATCCACCTCTTATTACAATCACTATGATGCATGCTGATAGAAACCATCAGTTTTATACAGAAACACATTGAAACAGAGCGAAGCATAACAGACAGGTATTTCATGCAGTGAGAATGAAATCCATTACTAAAGTAAGAAAACTAATTAACACAATTCAACACATCTCCTTCAGCACCTCTCCAACACATCACCACCATCGCTACATCATCTCTAGCAGAAGCCCCATAGTTTTCAACCTCATAGTTCTCCGAGCATGGAAACCCCAGGGATTATCATTTTCCTGCTGTTTTCAATTGTATGTTTTTCCACACGAAAAAAGCTGAATAATAAATATTTTAAACTATTTTGGCCGAACTTTCCTCACAATTTCCAGCTTTTCTTGAAATGCCTGTCTTAAAAATGTTCTTGTTAGTCTATCTGAGGCCAGTCTGTCAGCCATTATGGAATAAAAAAAATCTACACGAATATTGAGCTTTGCTCTGACTTGTCATGTCAAGTTTCTGTAGCGCTTTTCACAACCGACATTTTCTCAAAGCAGCATATTACAGAATTTCAGAGTTAAAGATATACTAGTGTGATCTCTGACCATCCAACCTAAGAATGTGAAAATGCTGGTGCTATTGTACGCCCGCTAAATGGCCCCGGTGTCACCAACTCGAATTTGAGTGGTTAAATCAACAGTTTCATTGTCATGTATTGGAAGCTACAGGTGCCCACAGTGTTGATTTTGAAGGCCCTAAGGCAGATTTTTTTGACCCTGGCAACACATGATGGCTGACATATGATTGGATACAATCTCTAACATAAACATACATTTCTAAAAGCAGTACAACCAAAAGAAAAGCGTTGAAATGAAGAGAATAGACTAATAGTAATTATTTAATAAATATTCATTGGGGAAAAAACGTAAGTAATTTATTCTGATAGTATTAAGGCCAGCAGAGAAGACCTTTTGGCCCTGAAGGCTCACCACTGATTAAACCATGAACATGTACAATGAGACATTCACATTTAATATAACATTCATGAAATATAAAGATACTGATCTGAAATAATTTATTAGTAACTCAGTAAATTACATTCATACAATTTGACAGATACCCTTCTCCAGAGCCACTTACAACTGAGCACCTGAGGGTTAAGGGACTTTCTCAAGGGCCCAAGAGCAGCATTTTGGTCTGAACCACTGAGTTGTGAAGTCACCACATGTTGAGTAGCTGAACAGAAAAGAATTGTACCACAAAACTATTGACTTTTCACAAATTGTTGAATTATTGTCTATAACAGCATTACAGTTCTCCACCTCTTCTTATATTACCATTTGTTATTGTTATCATATAAGAAATATTATTTTGTAACAGCATACGCCGAAGTGACATTAATTATTATCAACAGCAGCTGTTAAGCAAATCAAATTTAACAGCCAACAGCCAACTTCAGCCTGTTGTGGAATTTGCAGCTGTTACCCGGTTCTGAAGATCTGTATTTCTGGATTTTGGGGTCTTGTCAGGCCTCTTATACTCCACCAGATGTCCCCATTCTTTCCTTATGTTGTTTTCTCCTGTTCATTAAGTCAATCATCTTCTAATCTTCAACCTGTTTGAGTCTGTCACTGCTGATTAGGTCACATACTACTCTGTGGCACAATCTGAGAGAGGGTCTGATTGTACCGCTGTTGACCCTGTTTTAACTTCTTGTTCAGATTTTACATCTGATTAAGTTGATTTATTAACATTTTATGTTAAAATGACTGAAAGTGCTAGCAATATATATATATTTTTTAATTAATTAATAAAAGATAATCAGTGATATATAAATACAATTACACTTATAACAATGCCATAAAGTAAAAGTTTTCTGTACCTGAGCAAGTAACACCAGCATCTTCACCATGGCCACAGTTGTGTTTCCCAAATCCATTATGACGGCACCGTGTGATGTCACTTTCTCTTCCAGAACACTGAACATCATCCAGCCATATTGTGCCACTTCCCTGACCAAAGTAGGCACTTTGATGAACACTGACAGCTTTACCACATCCAAGCTGTCTACACACCACATGTGCATCATTCAGATCCCAGTTATCATCACACACTGTTCCCCACTGGTTATTATAATAGATTTCCACTCTACCAGAGCAGGAGTTACCGCCACCAGCGAGTCGTATGTTAGCGCCATCTAATACAAACAGCAAAATGCACATTAATATTCATTCTTTATAATTAATTTTATTACTAACTGATATCCTACTGTCGTTTTATATTGTACAGTATATTTTCCCATCGAGTATAAATTATCAGTACAATCATCTAAACTAATAAGCATCAGTAGACGTGTACCTCTGTGTTGAATGACTGAAACTGTTACGTCTACAAAATTCATCAACTAGAATGAAAGTGGTGTTAATTCACCAGGAAAAATATATATATTGTTTTAGCAAAATTAAAAAAAAAATTAAAACAACAAGAAACTCAACAAACCACAATACAGACAACACAATTATCACAGACAATCAAACAACACCATACATCACAGACAACACAATTCTCAATCACAGACAGCACAAAGCTCAAAGATTTGCAGTTTTATGAGGAAGTTTCAGAATGAACTCTGATGAGGGCTAAAGCTGATGAAGAGGATTATCCAAGACAGTTCGAGGTGAGAAATTGTGTTGTTGCACGGGAGGAACTGAGTGGCTGCCCTGACTCTGGTTTACTGAGGGAAGTTGTTAAACCTCCTGCAAAACTGTCTCTGCTTGATTCAGCCAGACGAGCTGCGCAGTGAACTTTACAATCACAGGGTATAATTATTTTCATTTGGGATAAGTATTGTACGAGCTCTGAGGTCCTGCATGAGCTGTCAAAGATTGCAATGACTTAGGAACTACTTCCACATGCACAGCTACCACCAGGTTAACTTCCAACGTACACACTAATATGATCAAAAATACAGCACACTCATGCACATACACCTGAGCATCAGAGCAAAAAACTGAGTTACAGTACAGTGGCCAAGGTCATACAGAGGTTTTCCAAGACAGGTTCCACTCGGATTCCACCTTGTGCTGTCCATCAGGTGCAGAAGCTGCTTCAAAAAAACAGATGCATGAGTGTGCAACATTGCATTAGAGGATGCTGAAAAAAACCTGTCAAATTGATGGTGTAAATCATGTGTGGTGATGCCCTGGTAAGAAGGACCAAGAAAATTGTGTCTTGCCTACAGTCCATCATGGTGGTGGCAGCATCATGGTCTGGGGCTGCATGAGTGCTGCTGGTACTGAGGAGCTGCGGTTCATTAAAGGAAACATGGATTCCAACATGTACTGTGACATTCTGAAGCAGGACATGATGCCGAACCGCAGTTTTCAAACATAAAAACGACCCCAAACACCAGAGGTGGAAGTAAGTCACTAAATGCAAGTCTCAAGTCAAGTCCAAGGTTCAACATTGCAAGTCAAAGTCAAGTCAAGTCATTCTATTGTAAGGGTCAAGTCAAGTCAAGTCATACTCTTTGTCAAGTCAAGTTGCAACTTGATCATCAAGTCATACCCAGTCGCACACAGATTTGTTTGACACATTTTTTAACTCAGGGACTTTTATTACTTATTTAGAGGGCTGATGATGGGTTACAAAAATAAATAAATTAACTTGTGTGTAATAAAATATTGTTAAGAAGCACTTTAAATGCTTTAAAATAAAAATAAATTCAATGAACAAGTAAAGAAGAATTAATAAAACTTTTCCCATCTTGTGCTAGCCCTACATATAGTTATTTTGCTGTGATGTCCCCTATAAAAGTGTAAACTAAACAAAAACATTCAACATTTAAATTTAATCCAATTAGGCCAACGTAAAGACACTTAATAAAGCCACCCATTCATTCTCTTAATGGTGATTTGATGAGAGAACACATGGAGCCACTGCACTGATTGTCACTACTTTTTCTCCCTGGGTAAGATCGGTGGCCTTTGCAAAGGGGTGTAAGATGCGGACAAGTTCTTGTAACTGGCTCCACTCTCGTGATGTAAAGATCAGTTCTTTATGGCCAACATTTGAAAGAACTACGCCCAGTATTTGGTTTTCACATGCAAGGATTGCTTTTAACTGTCTCAGGGTGGAATTCCAGCAAGTAGTCACTGAAGCTGGGATTCCATGTTGACCGAACTCCGACTCAAAGTTCCCTTTGAAAGAAGAACTGGTGTGGAGCAATGAGCTCAATTTTGAGGACTTTGACAAACTGGCACTTGCAACTTTTGTGTCTTTAAGGCCATCCCCTATGACCAACTGCAAGGTATGAGCAAAACACTGGAGTCTGGTTTGGGATTTCAAAGTTCTATCCATCATCTTTTGCTCCTCTACAGACACATCATTCCACATCTCTGCGTCATCAAGACTATCCTCCACCTCCTCCTCTGGTCCTGGAAAGCAGACAGTGAAGGCTTTCTTCATGTTGGCCGCATTATCGCATATCACATGTAAAATCTTCTTCTTGATGTGATACTCATCACATATTTGTTGAAATTTTTCAAATAGGTTTTCACCAGTGTGTGATCCTTTGAACCGGTCACATGCTAACAAGATTGACTGTAGCTTCAGATTGTCATTTTCAATGTTGAAGCCAGTGTGCTGTGACCCCTAAAAAGCCCTTATTTTACGGTTAGACCAAATGTCAACAGTCACTGACACATTGTCTATTCTGGCAAGTTCCGCTTTTAATTTAAGCTTTCTTTGGCTCACCTGATCTTCAAGTTTTGAGGTCATTATGCGTCTACAAACAGGAGTGCATTTACTGTCCACAATCGACAAAAAAGTGATGAAAGTTTTTATTGTCAATTATTGAAAATGGAAGATTGCAGTTTATGATCAGGTCTGATAGTATTGAGTGCGTTATTGCTTTTTGCTGAGGATGACTACTGCTGTAGAGCGGAACAGTTTGCTGGTCAAAGAACTGCAAGATGCGAGGCTGCGTTGAGTCTATCTCAAATTTGGCCTTAAGGTACTCTTCATATCTAAAAAAAAAGGAAAGCACCTATTACTTTATGTAATAGACACATGTTCTTGACCACTATTTCGGCAGGCGTGAACGTTACTGTCAAATAACTTGTGTAATGCAATTTTCGTTTCAACTCTGATTCTGATGAATGTGGACCTCAAGTTTACATTATTATATCGCTAACTCTTTGATTTAAGTTGGAAGTAGATTAAAAACTAGCAAAACATTTGCGTTGCCCCAGTGACCAACCACTACTTACTTTTCGCTGTGCAACTTGAAGTGACGAATGAAATTTAAAGTTGTGGCCCATGAATCACTTAACTTGGCACTGCAGATATTACACACAGCCGTTCTTTTCTTGGCCATGTACGCGTAATCTCTAAACCCAAACTTTATTATCCTCAGGGTTGGGGCTGGTGTTGTTGTTGCGGTGTCCATGTTGTCTTGTCCACGGAGGGATTTGCTGTTTTGGCAGGCGGCAAGCGGCTTCCGGATAGCGTCTAGCGGTTTATGCATGCGGAAGAGTAGCTTGGGTTCGCCGACTTATTGGAAAATATATAGTTTATTCTTAAATATATAAAAAAATCACAATAATTAAAAAAATATTTTCCACAAGTCATTTCAAGTAAATAGGCACAAGTCCGAGTCAAGTCTAAAGTCACAAGGAGCAAGTCTAAAGTCAGGTCGAGTCTTTTCAGAGATCTAGTCAAGTAAGACTCAAGTCCAGAAAATTGTGACTTGAGTCTGACTCAAGTCAAGTTATATGACTCGAGTCTCCCACCTCTGCCAAACACACCACCAAGATGATAGTGATGGAGTGGCCAAGTATCTCTCCAGACCTGAACCTGAATAGCTGAATACATGAGCCCTGAATAGACATCACAAAACAGTGAAGGACAGATATACAAAACACAAAATAGTGCCAACCAGTAAACCTACTGTATAATATGTTATATAGCACAATGTGCAAAAGAAAGAACTATAAACAAGTGTATTTGTAAATAAACACAAAATGAAAAAAACAAAAGGTTGTGCAAAACAGCAAAAGCAGCGATCAAGAAGATGTGCAAAACAACATGTAAACAGTTATATAGTTATAATAAAATAATAATATAGATGGATGTGTGTGAATCCAAATGAGTATGAGTGTGTGTTTGAGTTTAGATTTGTAGCAGCTTCATAACACAGTTGAGTGTGTGTGAGTTCCAGTGAGTTCCATATATATTAGCTGTGTAATGTATTCATACTGAAATTTTTCGGTACAGGGCTTTCGGTTGATTCGGATTGAATGCAATCCTTTTTACTGTAAGGAACATAGTTACAATCTGGGTTTCCTCACGGACGTATAAAGGGGCGGAGTTAGCGTAGTGTCACTCCGTATCGGAAATAACATTTATTTTGCGCATGCATGAAAAGAATCAATAGTGCTAGTCACAATAGTGCTAGTTTACAAAATAATCAATAGTGCTGGTCACGAGGAAGTGGCTAGCAGCTTAAAGTAGCGCTATCCTGCATATGTTTGTGTCAGGAAATGGTGAGTGGAGACTGGAAGAAAGGACCCAAATGCAGGATGCAAGCAGAGTAATATAGAATACTGTCTTTATTGAGAAAGAGGCAGGGGGAGTAACACAGTTCTAGGGTCGAAGCCAACAGACAGAGCAATTGGGCACAGGCAAAAAAACAGTCCAAGTCCAAGATCCAGGAGGCAAAACTGTGCTGGAAAACCAAAATTAACAAACAGTCCAAAAATCCAAGAGCCGGCAAAATGAGCGATAGAGCAGAGCAAAAAACACAAACTAAGGTCTAAAATCCAAAACCGGTAAACAGGCAGGCAGAACGGATCTTAGTGTTCATGATCTCTAAACCAGGAGGTCACTCAGCCTTCTCAGAACAATCAAGTATATTCATAGCATTTATTATTATTAAAATTACACTTACCAGCCAACAGTGAAGCTGTAGGGACACTGACTATGAAGAGAAAATAAGGAGGATGTAAACCAGTGATATAAAAATCTAAAGCTGTCTTTCACTTGATAATCTTTAATTATACTAAAATATAAATAATCCTCAGATGTATATGAATTTAAACATCTTACTTAGAGTTAGAGACTTTATTTGTCATTGTAATGATACAAAAAATTAGTTTGGTAGCTTTTAGAGACCAGCAGCAATAAGAAAGAAAATATAAGAGTTAAAAAAAAAGAATGAACAAAAGATAATAGCACTAAAATATAATAATATGAAATATATGTGCAGTGTAACATGAACATATATTTATGAAATAGTATCAGTAATTCAGTCATAAGCAGAACAGTAGTGCTGTGACCGAACGCTCTGTGCTTCTGCTTCACCATGCTGTTAAATACTAAAGAGTTTGTGTAATTAGTCTGTTAGAAATTTGCTTATTGTTAGAAATTTAACTGTTTTACGCAGGTAATTGGTTCAGTCCTCACTACACATATTAACACCTTTCATGAAAATTACTTGGCTTTAATATATGAAAAGAGTAACACGGCCAGAAGCTCGTACATGAACACTGAGTATTAGAATTTATACCACAGTGCTGGTCTGGATTCTGATTGGTCAGAAGGTATTGATTAACTCTCTATTACCAGCTCTAACAGGATTGTATTACCATAATAATATGTTTAGAGATTCTAATGTAAAAGATCTTTGGCAAAATCTGAAGATTATAAAAAAGATAAAATGAGCTATCATCACCGTTTAATAAATGTTTTCACTTTTGGGGGTTTTATACATTTATGAATAAAAATTCCAGAGAACACTGGACGGGTATCACATTTTCACCTTCACTAACAGGAGAAAAGACAAGCAGATTGAACAGTAAATAATTATAACGGCCATTAAAAGTTAATGTCGAGCGCAACAGTAATATCGCATCAGCATGTTTTTCCTCAAACAAGAAGTTTCACATTTTAAACACATCTCACACAGTTTAAAATAAGATTATATATATTTAAATAATCATTTATATTTTTTCTATAAAATTTTAAACAACAAAAAAAAAAATATATAGACAATAATGAATCTACATAAAGCAAGATAATATAGGTAAAAAAAAAAAAAAAAAAGATAACCATATTGATTAATAATCATCTTGCAAAGATTCTTTGTGATATGAATTATTTTAAAAACAAAACCTGTCTCATGTATAATTCACAATAATTAAACATGGAAAACGTGGAATTATAAAAAAAAAATCATAATTTACCAAGCAATAAAGTGAGATGAAGTCTCAGCATGCTGGTTCTTCTGGTTCTTCTTCTACTGTCGAACTCTATTTATGGTGAAACTTCATGAATCTGAAGAGGCGGAGTTTATTTTTTTGGGCAGTTTCTGCTTATGAAAGATAAAAAAATTAGCCAAAAACACCACTAGTTATAGAAATCTTTTTAAGCTCCCTGAGTGACTGTAGTATGAATGTGTAGTTACTTTTTGTAATTTTTGTACAAAATATACAAATTTATTTAAATTCTTAAGATCATTTCTAGCCATGTTTTTAAAATTTCTTCACTTATGATTTCAAAATATACAGTATGTTGATATAACAATGATTCTAGTTCCGATTTTAGTCAATCCTTTTTTCATTTGTGCTGATATGAAAAAAGCTGCTAATCTAGCACACTGTAAAGCACAACAATTCAGTAAAATCCACAACATTATGTGTTATTTTGGGTCATTTTACACCACATACAGCATATTCAGAGCATATAATATTATAAGCATTAAAGTGAATAACACTGAATATACCTGCTGCAGTCTGTGCAAATCTGGTCAAGAACTACAGGAAACGTCTGACCTCTATTGTAAACAAAGGTTTCTGTACCAAATATGAAGTTGTATGGTTCTATTGTATTAATACTTATTTCATGAAAGAAATTGGAAATTAATTATTTAAAAAATCATACAATGAGATTTTCTGGATTTTTTTTTTAGATTCTGTCTCTCACAGTTGAGGTGTACCTATAATGAAAATTACAGCTCTCTCCGTTCTTTGTAAGTTTAAAAACTGGAAAACTCGGCAGTGTATCAAATACTTATTTGCCACACTATTTCATAAATATCTATACTATTTACACTCACAAGACATATTTTGCACTTCTATATGTTCTTTGTGGTTGTTTTTCACACTTGGCTGACAAGCTGCAACCTGATTGGTCGAGTGGTCTAAAAGTATTCGAGAGCATTTTGTGCATTTCTGACAGTTTGGGAGCATTTATGAAATGCTGAACTATTTCAACAATGTGTTTCATTGCTTTGTAAAAGAACCCCCTTCAGCTTCAAATTCTACGCAGTAAATTCACTATAAAACTGAACCCTTCAAATGTGACACATGTATGTGAACAAATACAAAACCATCATTTTTTATTAAAGATTTTTTTATTAACCAGGTCATGATACAAGAGAAACAATATTGCTGCATTCGTGATATATTCAAACAGTGGCTTGGCGTGGGGGTTGTGAGGATGGCTGGGGTGGTGGTGTGAGAGTGACTGGGGTGAAGGTGTGAGGGTGGCTGTGGTGGGGGTGTATTGTGTTTGGATCAAAATGAAGGTAGATATAATAGCACCAATGGTTAGCATGTGGTTATTGCATTTAATGATCAAATACAAAACTGACTTACAAACAGAATGACAGAAGAGACAAGAAAACAGAACAGGGAACTAGTTGACAGAGAAACAAGATTCACACAGACAACAGAAACATGGACAGTGCCAGCAAAAAAAAAAAAAAAAAAAAAAGGCTGCAGGCTGCATTTTAAGAAAGCTAACATAAATAACAAACAAAAAACCAACTAGCCAACAAGTCGTTTATCGGCTTAAGTAACAAAGGGTTCGCAGCTGATGTTTTTTTTTTTTTTTTTACAAACGAAGCAGCCCTACTTCTGGATAGCTTCCTTCTTTGTGTTTTCTGTGTGTAGCAATGTCCTGATCTGGACAGTGAACTTCGGGTCAAGCTGCTATTTTTGTTTATGATGTTTTTCTTTTTGTCTCCTTTTACTCTTCTTATTGGAGCAGAGCATGCTAGGTCCGTTCCAGAGTGAATGTTTTGTGATTACGAAGGCTTTTTTTTTTTTTTTTTTTTTTTCCTGTATATTTTGGTTTTGTTGTCATGCATCTTTTAAAATGTCATCTTTTAAATCACACTGCACAGATACTGCACATTTTGGTTTGGTTGAGCTGGATTGTTTTCTCTTTCTCAATTGTTACTACAAGACTAAACTCTTTCTGTCTCTCAGGCAGAGCGTTCCGAGGTAGAGACTAGACAACCACTCCAGCAGGGCACAGGGTACGGAGGGACAGCTGTCTTAAGATTAAGTGCCCTTGAAAACTCTGTTCATTTCTGGGGGATGAGCTTCAAAATATTGCTTATCTATGGTGTTTAGTGCGGGGAGAGCCCAAAGTTTTGCTGCCTTTAACTTTATTAAAGGCCATTTCCAAGACCAAGAACATTCCTTATCATCATCATCATCATCATCTTTTCTCTGCTTGTGTTCTATATGGTGGATGTTTAGCCTAGATAAATTCATTGGGTAACAAAATTATTTATTTTGAAAGAATATATTAATTAGGGCTGTCAAAATGCAAATGAATTTTAACGGCACTGGTTTTATTAACCCACAATTAATGCAGTGTATTTCTGATTGACCATTTTTATAAAAAAATCAAAATAAATAACCATAAAAGAGGCGAAATTAAAACCATCAGCAAAACACGTTTATTCACGATGTTCTTTCATTACTCAGATATAATTAAATCAATAAACTCCACCAAAATTTTTCTTTGTCATCTCTCTTTACAGACACACAAAAAAAAACCCTGAATCTCAGTGAATATTTGCCTCACAGACATAATATATTTACAGAAAGTTTGAAAAACACTACTTTAAAATAAAACAATTCACAACGAATACAAAGATTGTCAGTTTATATAATTCATATGACAGTTATAAGAGGTATTGTATGAGGAAGTCTGGTGTGTCAGAGAAGTATGTGAGGCTAGTGCAGGAATGACAGACTGGTTCAAGGTAGAGGTGGGATTGCATCAAGGATTGACTCTGAGACCTTTCCTGTTTGCAGTGGCGATGGACAGGTTGACTGGCGAGGTGTCAGGTAGACAAACACAGGGGGAAACTGAAGTGTGTTTTCAAATTTTAATAAAGTAGAACAGCAAAGAACAGGTAAAGGTATCGATTCGGAGAAGTAATCCACGTGGTAATCGAGGATACGGGTTATAGGTATTGTACCAGGAAAGACAGTAGGATCCGGGAAGTCCTTTAAGATGGTCCGGATAGTAGATCCATAGAGTCCCAGGAAAAAGGCTAGATCCACAGGGTTTGTGAGAACGTAAGGTCCCGAGAAGAGTCCTTGAGTGTTCTGACAGCATTATCTGTGAAAATTGGACATAGGTTGAAAGGAGGGGGGCCTTAAGTAGGCCCTGGGCTGATGAGCGCCAGGTGCAGGTACTTAGTACGACGGAGACTCACTTCCTGCTGGTGGGGTGTTGAGGAGAGGTGAGGCTGGTGGATCCCTGACACGAGGTCAGACAGGAGTCTCCATGGACTAGGGTTAGTTTGCGGATGATATTGTGATTTGTGGTGAGAGTAGGGAGCAGGTCAAGAAAAGCCTGGAGAGCTGAAGGTACACGCTCGAGAGAAGGAGAATGAAAGTCAGTAGGAGTAACACAGACTACATATATGTGAATGAGAGGGAGGGCAGTGGAGTGGTGCGGTTGCAGGGAGAAGAGGTGGAGAGGCTGCTTTTGAGACAAAATTAGAGAGTCCAAATTAAACAAACAGAGAAATGCAAAATAAAATTCCTAAAAATCAGGTCCAAAGTTGACAATAAAAAAAAAACAAACAATTTTAACAACTCAAAAACTCTTCTCAGGAAAGCAAAGGCAAAAACCAAATGTAAATAAATTTACATAGGCCTACTCGAAATAGGACTGGAGACACAGGGAATTCAAACTGCAAGAAACAGACACCATAACATCAACAATCAAGCAAACTGATCCATAGGGGGAAATTAAATACTGACAGGCTTGATTAGACACAGGTATAAACAATGGAAAGCGTCTCTAGGTTACATATGTAACCCTAGTTCCCCGAGGGAATGAGACGCTGTAACCCCTGCCTGTAACACGACACATCGTGTGGGAGCCGTAGGCACCTTAGGTACGTACCCAGGTTTTGTGTATAGAAACACTCTGGCCATGCCAGGGGCAAACTCCAGGCGGGACGGGGCTACAGACAGAGCCTGCAGATCCCCGATCCTCTTCAGGAAGGTGGTCTTAACCGTACAGGAACCTAAGGGCCACCTCTGCCAAGGGCTCGATGGGGGGGCTCAGATAGAGTGGCCAACACAACTGCCAAGTCCCAGACAGGCACTCTAGGTCACGTCCCGGGGCTCAGCCTCCGGGTGCCGCAGGGGAAACGTGTCACCAGAGGGTGCCTACCCAGCGACTGCCATGATATATGCCGTAATGGCAGACACATAAACTTTCAGGGTCGAAGGGGTTAACCCTGTGGCAAACTGTTCCTGTAAAAACTCCAGAACTGCACCTACCAGGCAGTTAACTGTGTCCAAGACATGGTGCTCACACTGTCACGTGAACAGTCGCCATCGTCCGGCGTACAACCTCCTCGTGAAGGGAGCTCTGAAGTGGAGAAGGGTTCCTACTACCTCGGTAGAGAGACCAGCCGCTACGAACTGTGCCCCCCTCAGGGGCCACAGCTACAGCTTCCAAAACTCAAGGCAGGGGTGAACCAGGGTTCCGCCTGCCTGCGAGAGGAGATCTCTCCTGGGAGGATTTGCTCATGAAGGGCCCTCGAGTAGGGATACAATGTCCGCAAACCATGGCTTGCCCGATCATCGAGGTGCTACCAGGAGGAGACAGACTCCTTCCCGGCAAACTCTTTCCAGACCTCCTGAGAGCAGCGCGATTGGAGGAAAGGCATACAGGCGTAGCCTCTGCCACAACCGTACAATGGCAGCCACTGTCTCGACAGGGCGTCTGCTTTGACATTCAACTGTCCCGAAATGTAAACGGCTCTCAATAAGAGGAGTTTGTCCTGGGACCACAAGAGGACCTCTCACGCAAGTTTGTACAAGGGGCAAAACCGGAGGCCCCCCCCAATGGTTGATGTACAAGACCACTGCTGTATTGTCCGTGCGGACCAATACATGGTGGTCCCTTAGGCCTGGGAGGAAGTGTTTCAACCCAAAAATCACTGCCAACATCTCCAGGCAATTGAGGTGCCACGAGAGACATGGGCCGCTCCACAGACCCTGGGCGGAGTGGCCGCTCCCCACCCTGTGAGGGAAGCGTCCGTTGTTAGCGTTACGCGACGATAAGGAGTCCCTAAAACAGGGCCTCGGGACAGAAACTTTGGGTCCTTCCACACATCCAAGGCTCGAAGGGCACGCCGCAAGACCATATGGAGGAGGCCGAGTGGAATTACACTGGACGTTGCAGCCATAAGTCCCAGCAGCCTCTGGAACTGCCTCACAGAGTGGCTGGCCTGCCCCTACCCTCCTGACTGCGGTGAGGATGACTTTGCTCCGGGCAGGAAACAACCGTGCCGCAACCTGGCCGAGTCCCACACCACGCCGAGAAAAGTCGTTTTCTGCGCTGGAGAAAGTACACTCTACCTGGCGTTTAGTCTGAACCCCAGTTCCTTCATGCAGGCGAGAACGACATCTCGATGCCGACCTGCCTGATGCTCTAAATGAGCCAATATCAACCAATCGCTGATATAATTCAAAATGCCCTGAAGCCGCAGCAGGGTCAGTGCTGCGTTCACACACTTTGTGAAGGTACGGGGTGAGAGTTCTAGGCCGAACGGGAGGACCAATATTGGTAAGCTTCGCCCTAAAAGCAACCTCAGGAACCTCCTGTGTGTGGGAAGGATGGCCACGTGGGAGCATGCGACCTCCAGATCTAACGTGACAAATCAGTCCTTGGACTTGATCTGAGACACGACCTTTTTGAGAGTGAGTATCCTGAACCCGAGCCTCATAAGTGAGTGGTTTAAGGAGTGGGATGCAACCCGCCATCCTTCTTCGGAACAACGAAGTACGGGATGTAGTAGCCTGACTCTCTGACCAAGGAGGAGGGAACCACCATGATGGCCCGTTTCCTCAGGAGAGTACGCACCTCCTATCCCAGGACCAGAGTCTGCACGGGTCCCACCAGGGTGGGACACATCCCGTTGAACCAGGAAGGAGAAGACGCAAACTGTATCACGCAGCACTTCGCCACAGTACGCAGGACCCCCGACAGACTCCCGGCAGCCCTCCAGACTAACAGAAAGTTCCACAGGGGAACCAACCCCTCCGGGCTGGCCTCTGACCCACTTAGAGCTGCTGGAGCGGTGCTCTGCAGCCGACTACACCTCCTGAGAGGCGGCAGATCCCCCCTATCTGCAGCGATCTTACAGGGGGGATTAGGCGGAAAAACCACTGGAGGGAAGCCACACCCTGAACATGTCCCATGGCAGGGCTAGCAGACAGTCCTCCTGAACCCGAACGGCTGGAGCAGCGTACTGCGGCCGTTGAAGCGTTGAAGAGGCAGTGGAAGACCCCCATCCACAACAAACAAAAAAGGGAGGCTGCGTCCTGAACATCCTGTGCGCCCTGAACGTCCCTGTGTGGAAAACGTTCCCAAAGCGTTTTGACACAGCTCGAAGTTCCCGAATGGGGAACTAATGAGAGACTCACAGTCAAAACAGTGACACCTGGTGGAAAAAAGAGAAACACATGGAATGAAAACAGAACGTTTAAACTACTAACCAATCACAGTTTACAACAATCAGTGATAATTAATGTAATTCACAAAGTAAAAGTAAAAAGGCAAATAAAATAAATTCTAGACAAGAATATACAAGAATAGTTTGAAGTTTTTTATATTATGTCTTTAAAAGATTTTTTAGAATAATATTAACAAACTGCATGACTGTTAAAAGAGTTTAGGACATAAATAAAATAAAAACATACTTTAATCTTTAATCATCATTTCCATATATAATACAAAAAAATACAATCGCTATACAATATAAACAATTGTTATGCCAAGTGAAGAACAATCTGATTATGAAATTCATTTAAATCACAACATCTATAATCAAAAATCATAATGAGAAAATGATCTAATTCAAGAGTAGAATTGTTCCTGGACTTGAAATATTGGACACTATGACAAACAGTTGGCATAAATGTCTGGTTCCTCGTAATTATTGCTCAAATCACCACTTTGCTCATCAGCATCAACATTAACATACTCATCATCAAAGTCTGAATCCTCCTTTTTTTTTTTTGCTATATTAAGAGCTAACTAAATTTAACACGAATATTACAAGAAATAAATACAACTATTTGTGTATTCCTGTTACAGGAAAATCAAAGCTGATGACATATAAAAGGTGTTAGTCTTCTCTTAAGCGATTTTACACTGATTTTTAAAGAATTTAAATATGATTTCTCGTTATTTGTGGTTTATTTTTACAAGGTCTGAAAGACAAGTAAGTGTTTCCTGTCAGAGATCATGACCATCGAGCCGAGCGCTGCATACCACATGCCAGCTCACAGAGCTACACCACACTTTTGCGGTTGCTGAGCCATGTGCCTCTTTGTTTGATTTGTGTTATATTTTCACCCCTGTCTCATTTACTAAGGTTTCCAATTGTCCTCAGATGTTTCTGTTTTTCTCTGTAAATAGTTTGTCTTTAAGTACCCCGTATTTCCAATGTCAGATCACAAAGTATTGTTTATTGTTTAGCACCAGTTTTTACCAAATGTAGTGTTTCTACTTCCCGGTTTGCTTTTAATAAAACAATTTTCTTCAGCATTTGCATCCAGCTTTCATATTACATGACATTCCCTCACCAGCATCTTGTTTATTGTCTCTCTTGAGGTAAAAAATACAAAAAAATAAACTTAAAAATGCAACAGCACAAAGTCGTCTACTTTTTAAAATAATACCAGAAACTAATTTTAGAAATTAAAAGGAAAAAAAATATATATGGAGCAGCTGCACTACAATAGCTGTTAAAAACGAGGCGAGACTTTATAGACTTCTATCTATAAAGAGATTCCTTTTTTTACATAGTAAAACTTTATTACTCACGTTGTGAAACTATCTACTTATCCAGCTGATGTCTTTGTCTTGTCTGTCTCATTACTAAACAAATAATAATTAGAACTTAGATGAGAAGCAGTCCTCCGATCACTCCAAACCCGATGTAGAGAGTCAGTTACACCATTAAAGAAAATGATCAGGTATTTATTCACATTATACTGCAAAACAGAAAATAGCAGAGCTTGATTATTTTACTCTACCTTTCACGGTGATGACCAGGAGCTCAGACATGAACGTGAAGACACTCCATAAGTACACCTGTAGTTTCCCTCATAGACAAAATCTGCCTCAGGAAACTGGAAGATGGCTGAGTGGTTAACAGCTGATTGAGTTGTGGTGATGTTGGATCCACTGAACTTCAAATTGAAAAAACCTCCTGGATGCTGGGGTTTAGTGGAGCAGATAATGGAGAAGCTGTAGCCCCTTGTCACATGTGGTCCATCAGAACCCCACTGGAATGATTCATTGGCAGCACTGAAGAATATACACTGTAAAAAATAAAAAGTTAACTTAAAACATTTAGTAAATTTGCTGCAAAGCAATTTTGAGTTTACTCAACTTCCGTGGTTAAAGTTATGCCAAATCATTGTAGAAAGTGGATTGAAACTGCTATCTTAAGTTAGGTATACCTTCCTCAGTAAGTTCATCTAACCTTCCTCAGTAGGTACATCTAACTAGTCATCATTAGTTTGTTTAAATTTAAAAAGGGGGTTGAGTGAACTTTAAAAAACGAGTAGGGAGAACTACAGACCTGAAGTTCAGTAAACTCAAAAAAGCTTTGCAGCAAATTTACTAAATTTTTTAAGTTGGTTCAACTTAAATTTCTTCTTTTCATTTACAGCTTTAAATGTTTCATTCAAACTTCTTTCACAAATTCCTGTTTGGCACAGAAATTTCACATTAAAAATCAAAAACAGATATTGCAAACCATACTGTAAACACAATGTAAAAATAATTTTTTTTAGAGAAAAATGTTTATTTTACAAATTTGACAAGCGACACATTTCCTGTCAACATGAACTGCAAAAATTGGATTCAGATAGTTTTTTCTCTAGTCATCAAAATATAATAAATAATTGAAAATAAAATATATATATATAACATTTAAATAAAATAAAAGGCAAAAAAGGCAATCTTGTAATGCCTTTAAAGTACTGGAGTAAAATAAATTTTTCTCAAAGTGCCAGAATAATCTTAAAATGCTCCAAAAATAAACAAGCAGAGTTTCAACACATTCGTTAGAGCAATGAAGTATTAACTGTTATAAACAAAACTTGAAAGTCATTAAACCTTACATTAAAACTCAAAACTGACTTTGGCATATGTTGTACTGTAATACAGCTACTAAACATACAGGAACAAATCAGTACTTGCACTTTTGATCAGCCATATGTACTGCAGCTACTTCAACTTTACCCATTTGTTTTGAATCACTGGACTCTGGGGGTCAAGGCCAATAAACACTTTCTGAATAGTTTCAAAAGTGTATTTTAGTTCTTCAGGATAGCTAATGATTTTGATAGCATAAATCAAGTCAAATAGGAGAGCAACAGCTGTAGGGAAGTCTTGCACATTATCCAGCACAACTTGCTCCTCTAAAACCACAGACAGGCACCTTACATTTGGGTTTGAATGTCATCTTCAACGACAGTTAAGACCCCCTTCTTCATCCCTTTTGTGTGAGTGTCTTCTGGGTCTGTGTCCTGCAGTAAAAATCAGCATAAACACAGAATCAAAACCTATTTTTAATTGATTGAGTTCTGCTGGACCACAAAGAGATTTTTATATTGTTTGAGATAGGTCACTCAAAATCACACATGCCACAATTTTCCATTGTGTTTGCTTGGATATTCACCATGTTGCCAAAAGTATTGGGACACCCCCTTCTAATGAACAGGTTTGACTACTTTAGTAATTTCCATGAGTACAAATCTTAATGTTTAAGCATATGATGAGATTCGATGGAATTGTGTGCATCTAATTTTATAGCAACAGTTTGGACAGGACCCTTTTCTATTCTAAAATAGCAATGCCACTGTGTATGAAAAGGTTCAAAAAAGAAATTACTGATTCAGTCAGTGTGGAAGAACTTGACTGGTCTGCAGAAAGTAATGGCTTAATCCCAGATGAACATCTCTGGTGGGACTCATATGCGGACATTGAGCCAAAAAAGAATCACCAAACACTAATGACTTCTACTTACACTATATGGACAAAAGTATTGGGACACACCCTTCATTAGAACAGAAAAAGGCACTTCCAAAACTGTGGTAACAAAGATAAAAACATAATTCATGTATTTACAAATTGTATTTCCATTTCTGTTGCAACAGAAATGGAAATACAATTTGTAAATACATGAATTATGTTCCAACAGTTTTGAAAGTGTATAAAATGACTACCCATATGTATAAGTCATTGGTGTTTGGTTTAAGTTTTTGGCTCAAGCTCTACATTTAAAGTGACATCAAAGGTGTTCAGATGGGATTAGGACTTGGCTTCATGCTGACCAGTCAAGTTCTTCCACACTGAATAAATCAATAATTTCCTTTTGAACCTTGCCTTATACACAGAGGCATTTTCATGTTAGAAAAGAAAACTTTTGGCAATATAGTGTAACACTTAAATTGTGGTGTCAGACTCATTACTGATAAGTATTCAACTAGGATTATTTAATAAATACATTTTTGCCAACACTTTGCCTATGCCATTCTACTCTTTCCCCTGACGTTTGGCTTATAGAACAGTTATCAGATTACTTTTTGGACACCAGACAAAACTGTTTTCTCTTTACAGGATCTGGATATTACCTCAGGTATAGGATAATATGCCTATAACAGACTGATAGCACACTTACCAGGCAAGACTTTAGGAAGTTTCCAGACGTTTCCCCTCATAAACAAAGGTAGACTTTTGAGAGCTGTAGGTTTGTTTTGAGCAGCACACCAGAAGCCTGAAAGACACAGAAAATGTTAAAATCTTCAGATTTATGCTTCTGAGATATGTGGCTACTAAAAGTTGAATGGACATTGGTTGTCAACTCACAATCTTTAAAAGGACAACTGACTGCGTCATGCCTCCTCAAAGGATTACAACTGGGATGGCTGACAAACATCTTTAAAATCACATAACTTACATGAAAAATTACATCTTGTCAAATGTGTTTTTAACACACCTAAAGTTTTAAAAGTGAGTATACAGTCAGTATACACGCAAGGATGCTGCCGGGATCACCCTCGATAGTGCTGATAGAGCCTGTAGTGTTTCAAAAGGACCTCTCTGCTACTGTGGGCAAATGTGCATTCCAAACCTATAAAAAGAAAAACAAACACAGTTTGACATGTGCAGTAATACATTCCATCTAAATTGACATTAATTGTTTAAAACACAACATAAATATTACATACAAAAAATGAGAATATACAATGAATCACATTCAAAGCAAAATAATAATGCCAAATTACATTGAACTAGTTAAATGGTGCTAAGAAGTGCTATGCTAAAAAACACTAAGCTCCTGAAATACTAGACATTTGCTGATAATTCATGATATATTTTCTGTATTTTAGACTGGATGTTATGTAAAGCATATTATGTTTTACGTCTAAGATCAGAAATAACCACACGATTAACAAGGTTAAGAATACCCTATAACTTACTGAAATGTAAAATGCTGTTTTTCCCCACTTTTTAATAATACTAACGACTTTCCTTGTTGATTGTGTAAGGGTCTTCAGTCAGGTAGATCGCATTTTTTCTGTAAGTAGTGCTCTGTTTCATGGCGTAGCTGGATGATCAATAATCACGTGTTTAGCATTAACGTTAGCCAAAACTGATTTACAGAGAGCAAAACGTGGCCGGTAAAATGGAACTGACCAGCTGGCAGAGGATTCTGTCTGTTCTGAAAGCCTCCCTCTAACGCAAATCAAGCAAAGATTTATCCATAAAGAAAGATTCATTCTCAATTTAGCATTTGTAATTAGCATTAGGCATATGACTGTTTCTTATGTCTTTCGTATGCTTCTCTTAATGACTTAAATACTAGAGATTCTATTAACTCCATCCACAACGCACAATCCATTAAAATACAGTTTATTGTAATAACTATAACTTATACAAAAATCGTGTATTTTAAAACATTTCACTCAAATTTTGCAAAGTGAACTGAACATGACCTTCAAATGAAGCACGCTAACTGTCTGAGCTCATTGCAAAATATCATTACATTCCTTAAAATAGTCTTTCCAAAAATAACGTTACATTTTACGTTAAGCATTTGTGTAATTTATTTAGGTTATTTTCGATAATAAAACTTAAAGAAAGCTTACCTGAATCAGAGAACATCCAGCCCCTTCTAAAATGCAGTTGATGAGGGGAAACCCTGTGCACAATGCTAGGGAACCAGACTGCGCATGTGCAATAACAGGAAGTGAATCGCTTGAATGAAGAAATCAAAATGTTACGTTTTCCCAACTTAATTGTTTATTTTTATTGGACAAAATAGTAGTAAACATGCAGTTAAATCTTTTTTATGTCCACCTAACTTATAATTTTAAATTGAGTTAACAATTTGCAAGTTGGATTTTTTACAGTGTATTGGGCTGCTGCAGGTTCACTTAAAAAAATAATAATAATAATTAAAGGAAATCAAAGCTCAAGTTACACAGGGATGTGTATGGCACACACTCCAGCATTAAATAACAAATTAGTAAATCAAAAATATATATTTTACCTAATCTGACATTTAATTAACATTAGTACTAGAAGCTTCCAGTGCCACTGATTTATAGGAGTAAATAGGTAAATATTTAACTTTAAAGCTTTAAGGTTTTCTGACACTGGAAAGTCAATGGAATGTATTTTGTTGTAATTCAGAGCGAGGTACACGAGAGGAAGGTGAGAACTATGTATTGCTGCTGTAACAAATAGAAGGAACTTACATGTTTCACTGGAATTCCAATGAAACTAAAAACAGAGGAAAAGTAAAAAGTTTCCTTTTTTAAAGTTAAAATTGCTGTAAAATTGAAGTTGAATAAGAAGAATGGAACAATTAATTCTTTGCAGTTTAAACAACTTTGGAAGGTAAATCTATTACATTACAACACCCAATTATTGATTTATTTCTTAAAAAGTGTGTTTTATTATTTCCATGATGGCAAGAGACGAGAGAGGAAGTGGCTACTTTACTTCTGTTGGTTTCTGTGTGCTTTCAGTTACTTCTGTAATCCTAGAAATAGAGTCACTGAGCTGGCAGATCATGCAGCTCACATACACAAGCATGCACGTGCGCGCACACACACACACACACACACACACACACACACACACACACACACACTCAGCAAAAATTTGAAGTTGACAAATTGAAGTCCATGACAGACCTGTTTGAGTGTTTTGAGTTAACGAGTTTTGAATATGCACAGACTAAATATAAATGCAAGCCCAAAAATCAATTAAAGTGCCACCTGTCTCCCAAGTATTCCTTTTCTCAGATTCCTTTTTACCCAGATCTGAAGGAAGACTTCTATGCCATGATAAAAACCACCAAACCCAATTTCAAGCCTCCTCAACTACAATAGTAGCTGTATAGTAGTGACTGTTTTCTGAAACCCTCATGAAAAAAGCAGAGTGGGAACATCTAATTAAGCATTATTATATATAATATTGGTGCAGGACACTTAAACTAAGGAAGGAGTGTTGATTGCAAAATGTTGTTGGGATTTGCTCATCATAATTTCCTTGGCTGTGAATTTGGTCCATGATAAAACACTGTCTTATAGCTTGTTTCCTTTGATTGTCTATTTGTGGTGATGTTTCAGGTGGTGTGCATCATGTTGAGAAATTCAGCTGGTAAATTCATCAACAATGGAAGTGCCATTGTGCCCCTTATCCTTGATTAAGGTTCCCTTTAAAAAAAAATCGCACAGACATTTTCAGGCTTATTCTTCTTTCGTTTCCATACCACCCGGTCCTCCCTCACCACATCCATAAACCTCCTCCTTGACCTTCCTCTTTTCCTCCTGCCTAGCAGCTCCATCCTCAGCATTCTTCTACTCATATACCACATGTTCCTCCTCTGCAAACGTCCAAACCATCTCACTCTAGCAATCCTCAATTTGTCTCTCTCTAATAAACTTGTTTCTAATCCTGTCCATCCCTATTACTCCCAATGAAAATCTCAACATCTTCAACTCTGCTACCTACAGCTCCACCTCCTCTCTTTTACTCAATGCCACTGTAGATAAACCATACAACATCGCAGGTCTCACCAGAGACATTGTCAGGCTATTAAAAACATTAATACAGAAGTGGGATTAATGGCTTTAGCACCTACTATTTGGAGAAAAAAAAAATGGTCCTGCAGACCGTCAGTTTTGTGCCATTTTAGACTTAGGAAACTGTGGGATTAAAACCTTTTATAAGTGATAAAGACATCCATTAATTTCTTAACATGAGAACAAAACCAAATATTAAGCCAATTAGCAGAGAATAATTTGTTACAGGCATAAAAATGTCATTCCCAGGCAGTAGATTTTAACCTGACAGAGTAAAAGCATAAATTACTGGACCAATTTATGTCAAATGTTTTTAGTTAGTTTTGAATGTGCGTTGAAAATACAGTCTAAATAAACCAGAGGCCAGCAATCAATTAAAGTTCAAAGTCTCTTCAGTGTTCCCCATACACTCTCCATTCCCAGTGTTCTACACACTACAACATCCTGCCTGCACTTACCCACAGTAATGTTAATGGAGCTGCTCCTGGATGAAGTGGAGGATGTTTCCCTGTATGTGTAATCACAGGTGTACTCGCCCTGATGTGAAGCTTCTACAGTCAGAGTAAATGTTGTTGTAGACTCTGCAGTTTGCTTCTTTATTGATGTCCCAGTTTTATATAAACTGAAGTCTACAGAGCTGCATGTTGGGCTGGGTGTGGAACATCTGAACTGAAGAACTTCTCCAACTGATACCACAGAGTTTGGGGAGATCCGAGTCAATGTAGGAGTCTGCATGTCTTATAGTTAGAAAGTAGATTTAATAAATAAATAATTGTATATATATATATATATATACTGAACAAAATGATAAACGCATTTTTCATGAGCTGAACTCAAAGATCTTAAACTTTTTCAATGTACACAAAAGGCCTATTTCTCTCAAATATTGTTCATATATCGGTGTGAATCTGTGTCAGTGAGCTCTTCTCCTTTGCCGAGAGAATCATCCACCTCACAGGTGTGGCAGATCAGGATGCTGATTAGACAGGATGATTACTGCACAGGTGTGCTTTAGGCGGGACACAATAAAAAGGCCATTCTTAAATGTGCAGTTTTATCACAGCATGATGCCACAGATCTCACAAGTTTTGAGGGAGCATGTGATTGGCATGCTGACTAAAGATTTTCAAATTTGCAAATTTGTGAACAATATATGAGAGAAATGGGCCTTTTGTGTACATAGTAAAAGTCTTAGATCTTTGAGTTCAGCTCATGAAAAATGGGGGCAAAAACAAAAGTGTTTATAATTTTGTTCAGTGTATATATATATATATATATATATATATATATATATATATATATATATATATATATATATATATATATATATTAGATAGCTGTTTTTTTTATAGCTGTAAACAAAGAAGAAGAACTTACATGAGCACACGATTCCAGCATCTTCATGGTGTCCACAGTTCTCTACTCCAAATCCTCTGTGTGAGCACTGATCTATGTATCTCTCAGTTCCAGTACACTGAAAATCATTCAGCCAGGTTGGTTCACGTCCCTGACCAAAGCGACATTATGAGGAGCACGGCCCTCACCATCCACGCTGCCTACACACCACCTCTGCATCCTTTAAGTCCCAGGAATGATCACCCACTGTTCCCCACTGGGCTTTGTGCAGGATCTCCACTCGACCACAACAGTTACTTGGACCTTCCACCAGTCTGACCTGATTACTATTTAATTAATTTAATAAAATGTTTTATTAATAACTATTTTTTATCAGTTTGCTTATGAGCCATAAAAAAATTATTTAGAACCAAAATTTAAAACCAAAGTCAGTTAAGAAACTTGGAATAATCCTATATGATATATGCTTAAGAATACTGAATCAATGTCTATTAAATAAACAATTTAAATATGTACAATGTGTTTAAAGAGAAAATGTAATGTTCTGTAATGCGGGATTTACAGGATTTTGTTTAATAATTGCAGTCAGTACAAAACTTTTAAACATGATAAGTGCAGGTGGATTTTTTTTTTGTAAAGTATTAGCAAAGATTAAAACAAAATCATCTACAGTGGCTGGCAAGCTACACAAAAATGTAACACCAGCATCTACACCATGGCCACAGTTGTGTCCCAAATCCATTATGACGGCACTGTGTGATGTCACTTTCACTTCCAGAACACTGAACATCATCCAGCCATATTGTGCCATTTCCCTGACCAAAGTAGGCACTTTGATGATAACTGACAGCTTTACCACGTCCAAGCTGTCTACACACCACATGTGCATCATTCAGATCCCACCTATCATGACACACTGTTCCCCACTGGTTATTATAATAGATTTCACTCTACCAGAGCAGGAGTTACTGCCACCAGCGAGTCGTATGTTAGCGCCATCTAAAACAATGTTTATGTAAATTAATCATAGTAAATTCCATTACTACACTACAAGATTACATTACTGCAATCTCAAATATATATATATATATATATATATGCAGTCAGCATTCACATTCATCCAAAAGGTGTTCAGTAGGGACACATTGAGTGGCCTGCTCTTAAAAGCATGTAAAACAGCTAACTCTGTGCACAGTTGACCCAATACTTTTTTCAATATACTGTATATATTATACAGTATATTCTCCCATCAAGTACAAATTGTCAGTACAATACAATATTTGAAACCCAACAGAAGCATTATTAGTAGACACGTACCTTTGTGACAAATACACTGAAATCATAATCTCTACAAAAACACACACAAACAGGCACAAAATGAAACCCAACACGCAACACAATACTCCCAAACCATAGATCATAAAGAGAATAATCACTGACCTTAAAAGACACACAGACCATTACAGATCACCATGCTCACAGACAATCCCAGATAATGCAATACTCTATTGTAATATGAGGTGGTATCAAAAGCAAAGGCTTTGTGTACAAAAAAGTGGATCTCCACAATGGTGTCAAAACGGCAAGCTTTGAGCAGGATCTTCATCTTTGAGTAAAGGCCGAAGTCTGCAGGAGCCAAATCGCTCGTTGAAGGTCTTCCTGATTGCGTATCATATCCAGTGATGTTCTTCCACTCTTGAAGAGCACATGCCGCTCAAAACACCTCGAACGACTCGTTGCAGCATTGCCATATGCCAAACGTATGTCTTGTCAAATGTCTCTGCTGCAGATTTGCCCAATTTCACGAATAATTTCCTATTTGCTCTGTTCAGTGGTGGGCTGTCAGGGCCAGCAAGGTCTTCTCTGCTGGCCAAACACTATCAGAAGCACTGAACTACATTTACAACCTAAATTCTAATATTTGTTTCGTGACATTGTATTAATTTATTCCCAACAATTTATTCTCTTTATTTCTAAGCGTCTCTCTTGGCTGCACTGCTTCCAGTATGTGTATGTGTATGTTAGATTTTTTGTCCAATCAAATTTCAGCCTCTATGTGTTGCCATGTCAATCTAATCTGCCCAGGGCCTTTAGATTCAGTAGTGCTGGCCGATGTACCTCAGCCTATATTAGCAACGGGTCTGTTTTTTTAACCAATCAAATTTTTAATTCACTTCACTTTCAGACCAGTGAATACGAGCGGTACTACTGGATACAGTCTCTGAAGAGCTGTGCAAATTATGTGAGTATGCATTATGACTATGCATCTCTGGTGAGTAGGTTGTATTGTATTAATTTTTTTTATGTTTTTGTCATGTTATTAGACATATTTATTCTGATCTGCTCCAGATGATGTAGGTGCACAGTTGTGGTTGTAGTGTAGAGGTTTGGAGTCTTAACTGGGTTTCTTGCTTTAGTAAAATGGTATTCACCCTCTATATGTGAAATGTCTCTCTCTCTGTAATGCCACCCGTTGTTATATTGCGTTTTTCTAATGTATTGATGGTTTCTATAATTGCGACGTGATCATGGTGGTAAGTCCCCACTAAAGGCCCAGTTACCAAATGTTCAGCCCACCACTGGCTCTGTTCAAACTTGCTGTCCGTGATGAAAAGAACTGCACCAGTTATATTAAACTCGAAACGTTTCGATACCACCTCGTAGATGCAGTATGCAGCACTGCCTTGCTCATATATATATATATATATATTCTTTCGGCTTCTCCCATTAGGGGGTCACCACAGTGGATCATCCGCATGTTTGATTTGGCCCCAATTTTTTTACGCTGGATGCCCTTCCTACCGCAACTTTCCCCATTTATTCGGGCTTGGGACTGGCACTAAGAGGGTTGGTTTCCTGACCGGGGTTCAAATCCGGCCCAAAGATGGGGCTCATAAACCTTGGGTGGTAGCTCATTTAGGAGAAGAAAACTCTGATCTTAAACCTATGCTGCCTTGCGGCTAAACCCACTTAAGGGAGTAAACCCCGACAGAAAATCCGGAGACATAGTCCCTAAGGCGGTCTGACATTGACTTCAACGTTACTTCGGCAACTCCTGCGACGCCGTTGGTGCCAAGCTGTATCGACATTTGTCGTTCCCCTGGGTTCACTCCAGTGTCATCCTAAGGCGTCGGCACAACACGGGAAGCAGCATTCTACCGGTTCTAAGCCGTAGCTTAATTGGCGTAGAGCTTGGCGCCAGGGGCTGCTTTTGACGGTGGGAGAGATCACCATGTCTCATTGGACAGCTACCACCCGCCTTAATCTGGGCAGCCCCTAGTCAATAAGGTGCTGTCCCGCCATAGCCTGCTTGCTTCACTGGGTGCATGGAGCTTAGAGAACCATCTCTAAAAGCAGGCTACAAACTCTGCACCAGGCAAGATACAAAAAAGAAAAAAAAAGACTCCAGCTCTTCATTTTGCAATGTTAGGACCTTGTGTACTGGACTCACCACTGACCTGCAGCAGGTCAACATCATCAGGCCCAGCCAACATCCTCAGCAGCCCCAGCCCTCTGCTCAAACCCAAAAGAAAAAGACCTGTTCTACGAGGCTCTGGATCAAGCAATATCCAATATCCCCAGTACCGAGGGCCTCTACCTACTAGGAGACTTCAATGCGAGAATGGGAGCTAAAAACGAGGCATGGCCCACCTGTCTCGGCTTGCACGGAAGGGGTAAGATCAACGAAAATGGTCAGTGACTGCTGGAGATGTGCTGCTCCCACAGCCTATGTGTGACTAACACCTTCTTCAAATGCAAGGAGATCCACCAGGTGTCATGGAGACACCCTCATTCCTGCCACTGGCACCAGCTAGATCTCGTCATCACCAGGCATGTGGAACTAGCCAGCATCCATCTCACCCGCAGCTACCATATTGCCGAATGCAACACGGACCACATCCTTGTGGCCAGCAAGGTACAAATAATACCCAAGAAACTGCACCACGTCAAAAAGAAGGGTCGCCAATGCATCAACACCTACTGTGCAAGCAACCCAGAGAAGAGCAGCAGTTCATCTGCAAGCTTCATGAGGCTCTCACCAAAGAGACACCTGATGACATCATCGTCTCCAAGTGGTCACACCTCCAAAATGCTGTTTACAACTCAGCCATTACTGCCTACAGGAAGAAGGAGAGCAAAAACACAGACTGGTATGAGGCCAACTGGGAGGAGATGGAGCCCGTGACTGAGGCAAAGAGGAAAGCCCTCCTGGCTTACAAGGCTCCGCCTAGCCCTGGTACATTACAAACCCTCAGGACTGCCAGGAAAATGCACAGCAGACCGCCCGCCACAGCACTAACACCTACTGGCTGAACCTCTGCACCAGTATACAGATAGCTGCCAAAACCGGGGATGCAAGGAGCATGTACGAGGGTATCAAGAAGGCAACAGGCCCACCCACCTCCAAGATCATCCCACTCACGTCCAAGACTGGCGAAGTCATCAAAGACCAGGGGAAACAGCTACAGGGCTGGGTTGAGCACTATCTTGAGCTGTATGCAACCCAAAACGTCGTACACTAACACTGCCTTAGACGCCATCCCAGACCTGCCAATCATGGAGGAACTAGATACACCACCCACCCTGGAAGAGCTCAGAAAAGCTATCGACTGCCTCGCTTGTGGAAAGGCCCCTGGGAGTGTTGGCATCCAACCTGAAGTCCTTAAGATCAGGAAACCAGCGCTACTTCAACCCCTGCACAAACTCCTTTTCCTCTGCTGGGGACAAGGACACATCCCCTAGGACATGCGAGATGCAAACATTGTCACTTTGTACAAGAACAAAGGAGACCGCAGTGACTGCAACAACTACCGAGGCATATCCCTCCTCAGCATCGTTGGAAAGGCTTTCGCCCGTGTTACCCTGGCGCGCTTGCAGACTCTAGCCTCCTCCCAGTGTGGTTTCCGAGCCGGCCGGTCAACTGTAGACATGATCTCTTCATTACGACAGCTGCAGGAGTAGTGTCGTGAGCAGCAGATGCCCCTCTACATTGCCTTCATAGACCTGACCAAGGCTTTTGACCTGATCAGCCAGAGTGGACTCTTCAGGCTCCTGCAGAAGGTTGGCTGCCCCCCACGCCTGCTGGCTATCATAAGATCATTTCACGAGAACATGCACAGCACAGTGTGCTTCAACAGAGCAACATCGGAGGCCTTCCCAGTCAGCAGCGGAGTGAATCAAGGTTGTGTCCTTGCCCCGACGCTTTTTGCCATCTTCTTCTCCATGCTCATCCAGTACGCCTTCAAGAAATGCAGCGAGGGCATGTACATCCACACCTGTCTGAAAAAGACTAACATAATGGTGCAGGACGCAGACTCCCCTCCCACCATTGCCATGGAGGGGTACAACTTGGAAGTCGTTGAGAACTACACATACCTTGGGTCCACTATCTCCAACTCGCTCTCAGCAAAAACGGTATTACAAAAGGCAAGTACAGTGGAACCTCGGGTTACGAACGCCCAGGCATACGTATAATTCAGGTTACGAATCGCAGTTCATCAAAATTTTTGCCCCTGGTCACGAACAATATATCGGGATACGAACGTCGCTCACCAAAAAAGTCGCAGGCAAGTTGGTTGTTTTAGCTCTATCCAAGCAGCTCGTCACATCAGTTAGCGTCCTGTGTCCCTAGCGAGAGCATCGTGTTACTTATCCGCTTGAACTTTTCCCGGCGGCAGCGTAACAACTTGTTAGTTGATGCTCGTGGAATGATGAGATGGACAACATTAGCTGATGCATAACCACTTTACTTGTTTTTATGAAGATAGATTAGCAGGGTTACAGTCTTTTCCGAAGTACAATACCCATAATGAATTTCACTCTGGACTTTAATACCAACTGATAGTAGCCTTAAAGAAACAGCTCTCATTTTCCCTCTAATGCAACAATTGTCTCAGCGTTCGTGTTAATAACACTGTCTTTAATATTCTATAATATAATATATAATAATATATAAATAATATAATATAATAAGATTCTCCTTCCAAACAATAACTCTCCCTCCTCCCCCTTCTACGAACGTCATCTCCTGCAGCGAGTCTTCTCAAAGGGAAAGTACCCGGTAAAGATGTTTTCCTCTTTTGTATGTTTTTATGTGGTATGATTTTAATATAACATGTTAAAAGTAAATAATATTAGTGAATATTGGCTTTATTTTTGTTTAAGTAATATTTTTGGTTGTCCAGAACGAATTACCGAAGTTTCTGTTCATTATTATGGGGAAATTTGTATCGGGATACGAACTTTTCAGGTTACGAATAAAGTACCGGAACGAATTAAATTCGTAACCCGAGGTTCCACTGTACTGATGTACCGTATTTTCCGGGCTATAAGTGGCTACTTTTTTCCCACGCTTTGAACCGCACGGCTTAAACAACGAAGCGGCTAATTTATGGATTTTTCCGGGTTTTTTCTCAGTTTCACAAGCTTCAAGCCAAAAAACTTAACATTAGACCAATGAAATTGCAAAAACAGGTTCAGGTGAACCAATGAAATTCTTTATAATAAATCGGGTGTGCTCCCACTGAATGGGGCCGCACCACATCATAAATATGGATGAGGTTCCTCTGACGTTTGACCTGCCGCTCACTCACACTGTCTACAGGAAAGAAGAATCATTCGTCACACTGAAAACAACTGAGCATGAAAAAACGCACTTCACCTGTGTTCTGAGCTGCACGGCATCTTAAGAAAAGCTTAACCAATAGTGATTTTTAAACGCACGACAATGACAAAAGATAAGAAAAGAGAGAAATTGTTGTGAAAGGAAGGAGGAAGACAGTGAACAATGACTTTCTTTGTAGGCTACTGTTTAGATACAAGCCATTGTAACGCGTTGAGTCTGGGTCAAGGGATAACTCGCTAACTCCAGTTGTAACAGAAATCATATAAGCACAGACAGGTTTCCAAAACTCGTGCTTTTTTATTTTTCTTGGCAACAGCGTTACGGGGTTAGTCAAAGAAACTTAGAAATGAGCATCAGAAAATAATAAGGACATATTCCTCAGTCTTGCACACATGCAGTAATACCGGTAAAATGCGGCGGCAGGCTATTCCCAAAATGGCGGTATGCTCTTAAAGGAGCCGCAACATATATTACCGGTTAACAGGCACTGTCTTTCGTTAAAGCTTGTGTAAAGTTCACTTTTTTCAATGTAGACACCTGCGGCTTATAGACAGGTGCGGCTGAATAGTCCGGAATTTATGGTAAGTAAGGAGGCCTGGGGTGCAGTCAGCATTCCAATTTATCCCAATGGTGTTCAGTAGAGATGAGATCAGAGCTCTAAAGCAAGCAATTCAAGATCATCCAATATTTGATTTTCACCCAACTATTTAGCAGTTTGATGTTGGAATAACATTATTCTGAAATTTTTCCACAATTTGTAAACACAGTCTTTTACAGATTGGTAAAGCTCTGCCTATCTTTACTTTAGAGAGACTCTGCCTCTCTAAAATACACTATTTATAGCCAATCATCTCACTGACCTGCTATCAAATAAGCTCATTAGTTGCATAATGTTTCACCAACTGTTTAAATTTAAAAACACTTTTTCAAGACAATTTATCTAGACAACTTTTCTTTTATGTTGCAGCCATCAAATTAAAATGAATCTATTTCTTCCATAAAATGGTGCATTTATCCAGTTTAAACATTTGATATATTTTCTATGTTCTATTGTAATTAAAATTAAAAGTTTATAAGATTTGCAGTTCATTAAATTCTGTTTAAATTTACATTTTACACAGTATCCAACCTTTTTAGAATCTGAGTTTTATTATACACAGGTGTAAGTGTAACACAAAGCTATTTCTTGGTCTCGTTGTCCTTTTCTTTCAGGAACCATCACAAAAATAATGTTACACCCCTTACCCTAAACTTTAAAAGGGGAAATGTAATTTGCATTTAATAGGATCTAAAGAAAAGAACGACTGTCTTCTTTTGCTTACAGTGGTTTTTTATTTCCTGCCAAAGACCGTTTGCTGACACTAGTCGATTTAGCCAAAGATGCTACGTAGGAACCTTACAACCACAAGATCAAGATGTTCTCTTTTGTGATGTTTTGCACAAGTTCTAAGGTCCTGGATGAACTCTAATGCATTTTATGATGTTGCATATTCTAAATAGTTATTTTATAATAAGAGAAGATGTAAAAACCTCCTGCATCGTGTGGTGCAGAAACTGTTCAGAATCTGTTTCCTGAAAGGAAGTCCATTTACTCATACGTTCAGTGTTTGTGCTCTCTAAATCAAGGTCGTCACTCCATGCAAGAGTAATGTACTTCCATTCACACAAATAAAACACGTGTATGATTGAGATTCCTCTGACTAAAACTCCATGCTTCTGCGATGTAAATAAATGAATGTAAATATAAACTGTAGCGTTTATATTAAGGTCTTCAAAAATGTGCCTATTGTAATGCATAAACCAGTGTTTGTGCATATAATTGGTTCAGGCCCTCCAAAAATAAATATTGCCACACCTCATTAAAACAAGTCAGCATTTTTATATAGTTATATAGTTTCTTCTCAGTCCTGACTGCATTTTACTGAAGTCATCAATTCCCCAAACAAGAAGTGAAACAGTCTGGACACATCACACATATAACATTAAGCCCTATTCGGATGGGACTAGTTTTACAGGGGGTCGTTAGAGAAATTTCTGTTTTACAGACGTACTTTGTGATTTTAATCCCGTCCGAATCTGCCATGCAAATTACCTACTGTTTTTCAGCAAACTCAGCGGTCCGAATGCGAATGTCTGTGATTGCCGAAAATGTTTTTTTTCCAAAACGCGTTTTCTTGTGTGTTTTGGTTAACGTGAACTACCGTACTAACCCTAGCGTGCTGGTATTCAAGTTTCTGTTTCAGTCATATGACCATACGCAATCCACGCATCCTGGACATGTGGTCTTGTGCCACGCCCACATGTAAAACACAGACACTCCTACCGCCGTAAAAAAAAATTCTAACTCAAACATCGTTTGGAAAACTAGTCCCGTCCGAATAGGGCTTTAAGCCCTATTCGGACGGGACTAGTTTTACAGGGGGTTGTTAGAGAAATTTCTGTTTTTTCGGAAATTTTTTTTTTTCCAAAACGCGTTTTCTTGTGTGTTTTGGTCAACGTGAACTACCGTACTAACCCTAGCGTGCTGGTATTCAAATTTCTGCTTTCTGCGCACCAATAATGGATGTAGAGGTCTTGTGCCACGCCCACATGTAAAACACAGACACTCCTACCTCCGCAATAAACACGGAGATGTTAGTCCCTTCCGAATCCATACATGAAATGACAGACGTCGGCTGAAACAAATTCTAACTCAAACGTCGTTTGGAAAACTAGTCCCATCCGAATAGGGCTTTAGACACATAAGATGTCTCGCACAAAGATTATACGATTATTATCATACAGATCAAAGTGTCATTTATAAATGCATAACTTTTTGTACAATTTGAAAAATTCAGCAATACTCTCTTTATGTATCTTTATCTTTAGCTTTGTTTCTAACAGATATAAAGAAAATATTTAGATAAAGCATTTTTATGCTATTTTTCCATTATATTTAATGTCTCAAAATTATACATTATAATAAAAATACATTCAAAATGAAAGCAAATGAAATGCCATTATTGTTATGAAACTTTCTTCTCAATTTTATTTAATTTTTTTTATCTCAGTTCCAGAATAAAGAATTGGCTTATAAAAAGCTTGTCTCTATTCCTATTTCAAAGATATTGCATCATCATTTCCCAAAATTGATTGTGTTGTTTTTGAAGAGGAATAACCCTGAATGGTTTCACCTTTACTAAATATATACTTCAAAGATATAAAAAGTGGAAATTAAAGAATTAAATCATGAACAAGCCAAATGTATTGATACAAATCTTGTATTTACCGAGCAATAAAACGAAGTAAAGTCTTAGCATCCTGGTCCTTGAGGCGTCCTTCAGTTCTGTGCTAAGTGAGTGCTAAATGCAGCGCTTTTCTCATGGTAAAGCTCATGAGGTCATGATGATTTTGTTGATGTGTATCTGAAAGGCGGAGTTTCTTTTTCTTTTTGCAATAAGCGTTAAAAAGATGTCAGCCCTAAGATCATCATCTGGTGAGGTTCATGTCAATCTACATTCTTCAACAGGTTTTAAATTAAATTAAGATGCGTTGAGTGTAAAACATCACAGCATATGAAAAAGTGCTGACTCCTGACCAATTCTTCTATATGACTAAATAAAAAATAGTACCCTGAAATTTAATTTAGTGTTATATTTAATATAAAAAAAAACTGAAACTTAACACCAATTATTGCAGTGATGTTAGAGTTTTGTTGGAAAACTAAACTTAAATCTAAAATACTTACGTAATGTTTTCACCCCCAGCACAAATATTAAATTTGGTAGATCCACCTTTTACTAGTAGATTCCCTCTGACCAACCAATCAGAGGATCGAAAAAATGCTGACGCTGAGGCAAATTGGAAATCTGATTGATTGTTTAAACAAACAGACTCATTGCTAATATAGACTAAGATACATAGATACATAAGATACAAGTCTGAAGGTCCTGGGCAGATTAGATTGACATGGCAGCACATAAAGGCTGAAATTTGATTGGAGCAAAAACATTCACATGCACATACTGGAAGCAGTGCAGCAAGGAGAAATTCTACGATATGAAGAGAATAAACTGTTGGGAATAAATTCATACAATTTCATGTATGGAGGGTCTGCTTGTCTGCAGGAAGACCCACTTATACGGACTGTAGCAGATGAACAGCTGGTCTAACTTCCTTTACAGGGCAGTTCTGTGGATGAATGTGTCCAGTGCTCAAACTGGACACACACAATTAAGCTTCTCCTGTTCAGGGTCCCAAAAGGTAGGAGGATAGAACGCCTGGAGCATGACTGGCCATGGGGCAACAGAGGGCACCTTGGGAACATACCGTTATTAATACATAACTTTGTACATGCTGTTTTTTGCACATCCATTTGACTGCTGCTATTGTTGTTTTGCTCAAGCATCTGTTACATTTTATGTTTATTTACAGATACACTCCTGTATCCAGTTCTCTCTTTTGAAAACTGTATAATATACAGTAGGTAAAATTCACACTGGGATGAAAAGTGCCTCTTTACAGCCACTAGGGCTGCCATAGACTGGGCCAATAGCCCTAGCGAGCTCCTTGGTAGCCTAAAGAGACAGGTCTGTGGCATGACGCAGTTCCTGGATGTTGTCGCTCTTAATTTCTTTTCCATCTTCTAGCTCCTTAAGCAGGTCAGCCTGGTATGCCTGTGGTATAGCCTGGCCGGGCTTGGTAAGCAACACCTGGGCTTGAAGTGATGATGCAGTGCTGGCAGAGAGAGAGCTTGCAAGTGCCTCTTGGACAGGGATGATTGCCCTATATCCTCATCCCTTCAGTCCCACTGCATTAGAGTAGATGGTAACATTGTGACTGAAGAGGCAGGCCGAATAATCATTATTCCATGACCTCGACACCTCTGTGTGCAGATCGGGAAAGAAAGGCAGGCCCCAGCATGGAGGCAGTGACTTAGGTCACAGGAAATGCTCATCTAGTTTGTTTTAAAGATGCAGTTCCTGCTTTTCATCTGGCCAAAAAATATTTAGCTTGGAAACAGTTCAAGTCACTACCTCCAAAAGTTCCTTAAACCTTTTTTTGACATTGGACCTCCTGGAGTGTTTAAAAGCTCTGGCATGGAGAAGCTGATGCTGGATCTGTGATGATCACAAATGCTGAGCTCATAAAACTAGGAGCTAACTAACAATAAAGACTGTATAAGGCTGCAGAAAGAAGATCACTTATAATCTTATACTCCAGGATTCATGCTAGTTCTCACTCTCCAGTGTTCTGTATTGTTGAAAGATTTATGATCAAACTCATGATGTCAGCCAAATGAGGATGGGTAGGTACTTAATATGGCAGGTGAGGAAGGAGAAAGGGACGTGCCTGTCTCCATTTCTACTGCCAGATTTATTTGTGAACCCCACACCTTATCCGCCGCTGTGCCTCGGCAGAAGCGGGGCCAGAACCATGGCGCATGCTAGTGAGAGTGGAGCGTACGCATAGACGTGCGTACACAATGTGGACAGTCAGTTCCCTCGAGAGCCGGCCGAGCATGCTCCGCTCCCAAACAAGTGGCATACAGACTGTGTGTATCCCATCCCCACCATGATGACGTGGGTCAAGGAGAAACACACAGCCTAAAGGATTGCTTGCTGTTATCCATCTTTTTAATTTTTTACCTTCTTACCTTTACCTTTACTTTCTTACCTTGGAAGGAGAACAGAAACAAACAGAGCGCTTCCTGAACAACAGATGCTAGCTACGTCCCCCCACCGGTGAAGTCATGCCCTTCCTTTGGACAGATTACACAGGTGGGTTCAGAACGTGGTCATGCAGATGTGTTCCCAAAGCGTTGTTGATGCAGCTCGAGTTCCTGAACGGGATCAGCAGCAATAAATTAGACTATGACTTGTAGATCCTGACTGAACCCAAGAATTTTATCAGGGAGTGTTTCAGTGTTTCTAAAGGCTCCTGGAAATTCTCTACAAAGGTTTGTTTAATGCCGAGCCAAAGACAATCAGCACTAAATGTGAATAAATTTTTCATGAGTGCACTTCTAAACTGGTAAAACTAAATTAGGGTAAGTGTAGAAAAGCCTTTTCCTTCAATTGTTTATCCATGCTTTACCACTTCACCAAAGAAAACTAACTGGACTAACCTTGGTGTGTTCACTGAAGAGGGCACTGCCTGAACTGATGTTGAGATCTTCTGCAATACTGGCATAGTCTATTTTTCATCTTTAGTGTTCCAAGATTGTTTAGATGTATCTGTTTAGTTCCATAGGTTTTTCACTTGGACTATCTAAGATTGCATTTTCGCATTTTTTATTTTTTGTGCTTTTGTGCATCTATATCTATCTGCTGCAAATGTGTGGAAAATGAGAGCATTTTTACCTGTACCTTAAGTACCTACTTCAAGGGTGATAGCCTTTCTGAAAAAAAAAAAAATTATTGTCCTTTCATCAATCTTGCTGAAATGTCCTGTTCTTCAAAATGTCACTGTGGTGTCCCATTGTCTACACATGTTAATAATGGCTTTTTTTTGTGTGTGTGTTCCACAGCACACCTAATATTTTGGAACAATTTTGTAGCCCCTACTTTCTTGATTCTGTTTTAGTAATGAGAGCCCCCTATAGCTTTGTAAGGTAATAATAATAATAATAATAATAATAATAATAATAATAATAATGCATTTTATTTCATGGCGTCTTTCAAAACACCCAAGGTCACCTTGCCGACAATATACAGGTCATTGCATAAAACAGAACACACAACAGAGAAACAGCATATGCATGTAAAATTCATTTAAATCTCAATAAAACATTTCATAAAAAGGCCTGTATAAAAAGATATGTCTTAAGATGCTTTTTAAAAGTCAACAAGCACTCGCTATTGCAAACATCAAGAGGAAGAGCGTTCCATAGGCGGGGGGCAGCATAACTAAAAGATCTGGCACCCATGGTAGTCAGTCGAATCCAAGGTGCCACAAGAGAAATTGAAGATGAAGATCTAAGTGCACGTGAAGGAGTGTAAACATGAAGAAGTTGAGTAAGATATTGTGGTGCAAGATTATGAAGTGCCTTATAAGTAAGTAGCAAGATTTTAAATTCTACTCTATACCTTACTGGAAGCCAGTGTAATTGCTGAAGAACCGGAGAGATATGAGCCGTATAAGGTGTTCTAGAGAGAACACGGGCTGTGGAATTCTGAACCATCTGAAGTTTATTCAGCAATTTGGAAGGAATACCTGTGAGAAGTACTTTGCAGTAGTCTATACGTGAAGTGACTAGTGCGTGAATAAGAACTGCAGTATTATTCTTTGAAAGAAAGGGATGAAGACGGTTAATATTACGCAAATGGAAGTATGCAGTCCGCGTGATATTATTAATTGTGGTTCAAAAGATGTGTACTATCCATTATGACACCCAAACTTTTAACCTGAGAGGAAGTACAGATTGTGGTATTATCAATGGTGAGAGAGAAGCAGTTAGGTTTAGACATAACAGATTTAGTGCCAACCAGGAAAGCTTTAGTTTTGTTGCCATTTACCTTCAAGAAGTTTGCTGAAAGCCAATCTTTAATTTTAGATAGACAGCTTGATAAGGATGGTGGAGGAAAAGAACCGGTGGGTTTGGCAGACAGGTAAAGTTGGATGTCATCCGCATAGCAGTGAAAATTAACACCATATTTCCTTAAAATGTAACCAAGAAGGAGCATATATATAATGAAAATAAGTGGGCCCAATACAGAGCCCTGGGGTACACCAGTGGTGACTGTTGATAATCTTGAACTAAAACCTTTTAATTAATATGCTGACTGCGTCCAGATAAATATGACATAAACCAAGACAGAGCAGTGCCAGTAATACCAATGGAAGCTAACCTGTCAAGAAGTATCTTGTGTGAGACAGTATCAAAGTCAGCGCTCAAGTCAAGGAGGACAAGTATAGTTAAAAGCGCAGAGTCGGCTGCCAACAATAAATCATTGGTTATTCTGACAAGAGCAGTCTCAGTGCTGTGGTGGGGACGAAAACCAGATTGGAATTGTTCATACAAGTTATTATTGGAGAGATGTTCATTAATTTGAATTGCAATACATTTTTCCACTACCTCGGAGATAAATGGTAAATTTGAAATTGGACGGAAATTATCAAAATTTGATGGGTCACCTCCTGGTTTCTTAAGTATGGGTGTAATTATAGCAGATTTAAGAGATGGAGATACAAGACCAAGTTTTCACTAAGGGAGTTGGTAGAGGGTCTAACTGACAAGTTGAAGATTTAGATTTACCTATCAGACCCATTATCTCTGAAGCAGTAGTTCCCCTTCAGGAACTCAAGCTGCATCAAAACGCTATGGGAACGCCCCTGCGTGACCGCGCTCTGAACCATGTGTGTAATCTGACCAATAGGCGTTTGGGACGTGACGTCATCAGTGGGCGACGTCGCGTAAACAGGAAGCTACAAATGGCTGCGAGATGGACCAGACGCTAGCTTTTTGCTCATTCAGGTAAGCGCTGTTTCGCTGTGTTTTTCTGATCGAGTGATGGCTGGCAGACAGAGTTTTCGTAAGTGTGTTCATCCGTGTCCACGTTTCATTACCGGTAAGGATTCGCATGAACGGTGCGTTGTTTGCCTGGGAGTGGATCATGCACAGTCGGCTCTCGAGGGAGTCGATTGCTTGCATTGTAGCCGCATGGCTATGCGCACGCTTCGCTCCCGGAGAGCGCTCTTTGAGAGGAGCTCTCTCCCTCGCGGCTCCGGTCCCGCTCTCGCCGAGGCGAAGCGGCGCCGGCGCTCATGGGGCTCGCAGGCCGGTTTAGCGGCAGGGTTGGATTCGGATGAGTCCGCTTCAGCTTCGTCGGCTGATTTGAACTTCGGCTCTATTGGGGAAGCAGGCCCGATGGCTGCTTTTTCTCCCGGTACGAGCAGCGCGGCATTACATGTCTCTCTCTCCGAGGAGGGTGAGCTGATGGATGCTAGCGAGCCCGTGGAGTCCTCTCAGCCTGTGCTGTACGAGGAACTCCTCGAGGTCGTGACACGAGCCGTTGCTAAGCTGGATCTAGCTTGGCCGGTGAAGCAGCAGAGACAGCGCGCACCCAGTAAGCTGGATGAGCGCTTTCTGCGTCCTGTGTCACTTCCAGTTGACACCGTCAGGATATGCTTATAAGCATGAGCCGCGTCAGACTGGTCGTGGGGGGGGTGTAGGAACCATTTATACTGCCTCTCTTAATGTTAGTCAGATGTTAGGATTCAGTTTTAAATCATTTGAAGTGCTCGTTCTTAAAGTTGTATTTTCAGACAGACATAGAAAACTCGCTCTGGTAACCGTGTACAGACCCCCAGGGCCCTACGCTGATTTTCTTCAAGAGTTTGCTTGTTTTCTATCAGATCTCTTGATCGATTTTGATAAAGTGCTGCTTGTAGGAGATTTTAATATTCATGTAGATGATGTAAACGATGCTCTAGGATTATCATTTGTTGACTTATTAAACTCTTTTGGGGTTAAACAAAACGTCACCGGACCAACTCATCGCTTTAACCACACATTAGACTTAATAATATCCCACGGAGCAGACGTCACTAATATAGATATTTTACCTCAGAGTGATGACATCACAGACCATTACCTCATACTGTACACACTACCAGTAGAGCAGATTAGCCGTGTTGCACCACGTTATCGACTTGGTAGGACTATTGTTCCAACCACTAAGGACAGATTCATAAATAACCTGCCTGATTTATCTCAATTTCTCACTAAACCCATAACTACCAATAATCTTGATGAGATAACTAACAACATAGACCTTATCCTCACTAGCACAATAGACACCGTTGCCCCCATCCGGTTAAAAAAGGTTAGAGAACAAGCACCTGCACCTTGGTATAATAGTCATACGCATGCCCTCAAGAGAACAGCACGTAATCTGGAGAGAAAATGGAGGAAAACTAAATTGGAGGTATTTAGAATCGCGTATAAAGACAGTATGCTCAGCTACAGACAGGCGCTAAAAGCTGCTAGAGCTGAACACCTGAGCAAACTTATAGAAAACAACAAAAACAATCCCAGGTTCCTTTTCAGTACAGTAGCTAAACTAACTACAAATCAGGGCTCTGAAAATTGTGTTCCATCACAGTTTAGTAGTGAGGACTTTATGATTTTCTTCACTGAAAAAATAGATAACATTAGAAAAACAATTGTGGCAGTTCAACCTCTGACACCATCTCCTGAGACAGTGTTACCTTCAACTCCACAACTCCACTGTTTTACATGTATAGGACAGGAAGAGCTGTATAATGTTATTGCCAAAGCTAAATCGACAACATGTCAGTTAGATCCAATTCCTACTAAATTACTGAAGGAAGTGTTATATACAACTGGTGAACCTCTTCTAAATATTATTAACTCCTCACTATCTTTAGGTCACGTCCCTAAATCCCTCAAGTTAGCAGTTATTAAGCCCCTCATTAAAAAACCTAATCTGGATCCAAACACGTTATCAAATTACAGACCTATTTCAAATCTCCCATTTATGTCTAAGATTTTAGAAAAGATTGTCGCTGCCCAGTTATGTTCCTACCTGCAAGAGAACAATATCTTTGAAGAATTTCAGTCAGGTTTTAGGCCCCATCATAGCACAGAAACTGCTCTAGTTAAAATAACTAATGACCTGTTTTTAGCTTCAGACCAAGGCTTCATTTCGCTGTTGGTTTTACTTGATCTTAGTGCTGCATTCGACACTATAGACCATGATCTCCTCCTAGATCGATTACAAAATTACATCGGCATTCAGGGACAGGCATTAAGCTGGTTTAAATCCTACCTGTCCGATCGTTACCATTTCGTAGATTTAAATGGAGAGCTATCCAGGCTAATGCAAATAAATTATGGCGTGCCGCAAGGTTCAGTTCTAGGACCCCTGCTGTTCACAATATACATGCTTCCGTTAGGAAATATTATTAGAAGGCATGGAATTAGCTTCCATTGTTATGCTGATGATACTCAGCTATATATTTCATCTAAACCAGGCGATATAGCTCAATTAAGTCGGATAACTGAGTGTGTTAAGGAAATAAGAGATTGGATGACCCATAACTTTCTACTTTTAAATTCCGATAAGACTGAGATTTTGCTCATCGGACCAAAAACTAGTATACAGAAGCTCCAGCATCTCAACCTGCATTTAGACGGATGTTCTGTAACCACTAATTCAACAGTAAAAGACCTGGGCGTTATTTTAGACAGCGACTTGTCTTTCAAAAATCATATCAATCAAGTTACTAAAACAGCCTTCTTTCACCTTAGAAATATTTCTAAGCTAAGAAATATGTTGTCCATATCCGATGCAGAAAAGCTCGTCCATGCGTTCATGACCTCCAGAATAGACTACTGTAATGCGTTACTAGGTGGATGTCCTGCATCATTAATAAACAAGCTTCAGTTAGTCCAGAATGCAGCAGCCAGAGTTCTTACAAGGTCAAGAAAATATGATCACATAACCCCGATCTTATCGTCCCTACATTGGCTTCCTGTTAAGTTTCGAATAGACTACAAACTATTACTTCTCACTTATAAAGCACTAAATGGTTTGGCTCCCATATATCTATCCAGTCTTTTAACTCGCTACAATCCGCCACGCTCCCTGAGATCTCAAAACTCTGGGCTTCTAGTAGTTCCTAGAATAGCAAAGTCCACTAAAGGTGGTAGAGCTTTTTCACATTTAGCTCCTAAACTCTGGAATAGTCTTCCTGACGGTGTTCGGGGCTCAGACACACTCACCCAGTTTAAGTGTAGATTAAAAACATATCTTTTTAGCAAAGCCTACACATAACACACATCACATCATAACCTTGTGCTCCAGAACATCTGATCACATGCACATTATCAACTTGTGCTGTTAATATCATGAACAGCAGCTACGCTAATTGCTCTCCACTGCTTCTCTTTCTCTCCCCATCCCGAGACACCCTGAGGTTTGGCCAGCTCCAGTCACCTCCCACCTCGTGATGATTACGGACCTTTGAAGAAGTAGATGCCGAACTCGCAAACATCCCGAACCATCTAGAGACGTACCAGTGCCATTTGGATCCCGCTACATGTGTGGAGTTTGGCATTGGACCTCCTGGAGTGTTAAAGGCTCTGGCATGGAGAAGCTGATGCTGGATCTGTGGTGATCACAAATGCTGAGCTCATAAAACTCGGAGCTACTAACCATATAGACTGTATAAGACTGCAGAAAGAACATCACTTATAATCTTATACTCCAGTGCTCATGTTAGCTCTCACTCTCCAGTGTTCTCTATTGTTGAAAGATTTATGATCAAACTCTTGATGTCACCCAAAATGAGGATGGGTTTCCCTTTTGAGTCTGGTTCCTCTCAAGGTTTCTTCCTCATAACATCTAAGGGAGTTTTTCCTTGCCACAGTCGCCACGGCTTGCTCATCAGGGACAAATTCACACCATTCACCTTCACTGTTGATTTGTGTAAAGCTGCTTTGAGACAATGTCTGTTGTGAAAAGCGCTATACAAATAAACTTGACTTGACTTGACTTGACTTAGCTCCGGGGCCACTGACATTAAGGAGTTACGTCGCGCTGCCAACCTAACCCTTCGGGCCACAAAACACACGGCGCGGGCCGTTGGTCGGTCCATGGCGGCCCTGGTAGCCACAGAGAGGCATCTGTGGCTCACCTTGTCCGACCTCCTGGACAAGGATCGAGCTGTGCTCTTGAACGCACCGATGGCTCCTCCTGGCCTGTTTGGTAACGCCGTGACGGCGGTCGTGAACAGGTTTCAGGAGTCTAAGAAGCAGTCGGCTGCGTTTTAGCAGTACCTCCCTCGCCGATCATGTGGGGCTGGTCGGCGGCAGCCCCAGCCTGGTCCCTCCGGGCACCGCGAAGCCCAGAAACAGAGCGTCGCCACCCGATCCCCGCGGGCAGGACCTAAGGGTCCGAAGCGTCGCTCTGGGCCCAAGAAGGAGCAGGCTGACCTGAGGGTCACCCTCGCCTCCAGCAAACGGGCTGTGGTGCGGAAATCCTGACGATTTTCGGTCGAGGAGGCGGTATACGCCTCATGCTACGGTGCCCGTCCCTCCACCGCACCACCAGGAAGCCGGGCCGTGGACTCTGCCACAGGATGTGCTTCAGAGCACGGCCGCCCTCCAGCGGGCGTCTTCCTCCACTTCCGCCCAAAGTCTCGGTACGGATAGGGGAAGCCCCGCCGCCTCTTTCGAGGTGTCATCAGCTGCAGGGCCCCGCCCCAGCTGCTCTGAGTGGGTCAGAGGCCAGTTCCGAGGGGCTGGTTCCCCTGAGGAACTTTCTGGCAGCTTGGGAGGTGCTGCCAGGAGTCTCCCGGTGGGTCCTGCGGACGATAAAAGGGGGTTACGCAATGCAGTTCGCGTCCTCTCCTCCCCGTTTCAACGGGATGTGTCCCACCCTGGTGGGTCCCGAGCAGGCTCTGGTCCTGGAACAGGAAGTGCGCACACTCCTGGGGAAGGGGGCCATCGAGGTGGTTCCCCCCTCGGTTCGAGAGTCAGGCTTCTACAGCCCGTACTTCGTTGTTCCGAAGAAGGATGGCGGGTTGCGTCCCATTCTAGATCTTCACTCCTTGAACCGCTCTCTCAGGAGACTCAGGTTCAGGATGCTCACCCTTAAGGGGGTCATGACGCAGATCAGGTCCGGGGACTGGTTCGTCACTATAGATCTGAAGGACGCATACTTTCACATCTCCATCCTTTCTGCACACAGGAGGTTCCTGAGGTTTGCTTTCAGGGGCGTAGCATACCAATATCAAGTCCTCCCATTCGGTCTGGCACTCTCGCCCCGCACCTTCACGAAATGCGACGATGCTGCACTCGCCCCGCCCCGAGATGTCGTCCTCACCTACATGAAGGTGCTTGGGCTTCGGCTAAACGCCAGCAAAAGCGTCCTTTCTCCAGCACAAAGAACCACCTTTTTGGGCGTAGTGTGGGACGGTTGTCACCTGCTCGGGTCGAAGTCATCCTTACTGCCGTCGGGAGAGTGCGGGAAGGCCAGCCACTCACTGTAAGGCAGTTCCAGAGGCTGCTAGGGCTCATGGCAGCGGCGTCCAGCATAGTTCCGCTCGGGCTCCTGCACATGAGGCCCCTCCAGTGGTGGCTCCGGGGTAGGGGGTTCTCCCTCAGGGGAAACCCGCATCGCACTATCAAGGTCTCGCGGCCCTTCGAGCCTTGGATGTCTGGAAAGACCGGACGTTCCTGTCCCGTGGCCCAGTGTTGGGGGTTCCGTGTCATCGTGTGATGCTTACGACGGACGCTTCCTTCACGGGGTGGGGAGCGGTCATGAGTGGCCACTCCGCCCAGGGTTTGTGGAGCGGCCCACGTCTCTCGTGGCACATAAATTGCCTGAAGATGATGGCAGTGTTTTTAGGGTTAAAACACTTTCTCCCGGACCTGAGAGATCGGCATGTGTTGGTCCGCATGGACAATACAGCGGTGGTCTCCTACATCAACCACCAGGGGGGTCTCCGATCTCGCCCTTTGTACAAGCCAGCACGGGCGGTCCTCTTGTGGTCTCAGGACAGGTTCCTGTCCCTGAGGGCCATTTACATCCCGGGTCGGTTGAATGTCAGAGCAGACGCCCTGTCGAGGCAGGGGCCGAGGCCTGGGGAATGGCGTCCCCACCCCGAGGTGGTGGAGCTCGTATGGCGGAGGTTCTACAGAGCCCAAGTGGATCTTTTTGCGACCCAGGAGATCTCGCACTGTCCCCTCTGGTTTTCTCTCTCTCACCCAGCCCCGTTAGGGCTGGATGCCATGGTGCAGTCGTGGCCGAGACTACGTCTGTACGCCTTTCCCCCGATCGCTCTGCTCCCTGGAGTTCTGGAGAGACTTCGCCGGGAGGGAGTCCGTCTCCTCCTAGTGGCGCCTCGATGGCCGAGCAAGCCATGGTTTGCGGATCTGGTGTCCCTACTCGAGGGCCCTCCGTGGGAGATTTCTTCCAGGAGGGATCTTCTCTCTCAGGCGGGCGGGACCCTGGTTCACCCCCGCCCGGAGTTGTGGAGGCTGTGGCTGTGGCCCCTGAGGGGGCACGGTTCGTAGCAGCCGGCCTCTCTGCCGAGGTGGTAGAGACCCTTCTCCACTCCAGAGCTCCCTCCACGAGGAGGTCGTACGCCACACGGTGGCGACTTTTCATGTCTTGGTGCAAGCACCGTGGCCTGGATCCTGTTAACTGCCCGGTTGGTTCAGTTCTGGAGTTCCTACAGGAACAGTTTGCCGCAGGGTTAACCCCCTCGACCCTGAATGTTTACGTGTCGGCCATCGTGGCATATGGCTCCCCACCTGCGAGGCAGTCGCTGGGTAGACACCCACTGGTGACACGTTTCCCGGAGGCTGAGGCCCGGGATGCGACCCAGAGTGCCTGTCTGGGATCTGGCTTTTCTGCTGGCGGCTCTCTCTGAGCCCCCCTTCGAGCCGTTAGCCAATGTGGCCCTTAGGTTTCTGTCGATTAAGACCACCTTTCTGTTGGCGATTTCCTCCCTGAAGAGGATCAGGGATCTGCAGGCTCTGTCCGTGGCCCCGTCTCACCTGGAGTTTGCCCCTGGCATGGCCAAGGTGTTTCTCTATCCGAAACCGGGGTACGTGCCTAAGGTGCCTTCGGCTCCCTCACGTTCTGTCGTGTTGCAGGCATTCTGCCCTCCTCCGTTTACTGCCCCCGGCCAGGAGCGGCAGCACCGAATGTGTCCAGTGCGAGCGCTAGATGCTTACCTCCGCAGGACGAGTCCTTGGAGGAAGTCGGAGCAGCTGCTTGTCTGCTATGGCCCTAATAGGAAAGGTTTCCTGGCCAATAAGCAGACTTTAAGCAGATGGGTTGTGGATGCGATTGTGTCGGCTCACGAGTCCTCTGGCCTCCCCGCACCGCTTGGGGTTCGAGCTTACTCCACCCGGAGTGTGGCGGCCTCTACGGCCTGGTCAGCTGGAGTCCCACTCCAGGACATCTGTGACGCGGCGGGTAGGTCCACCCCGCTGACTTTCGTCAGGTCCTATGACCTTGACCTCAGAGCCACCCCGGGCTCCTCTGTCCTGCGTGCTGGTGCCGAGGCCCTCACTCTCTAGGCAGGGTCTGGTCAGTGTGGCGTGATTGGACACTCGTTCCCATAGCGTTTCGACGCAGATCGAGTTCCTGAAGGGGAACATCTCTAGGTTACGACCGTAACCCTAGTTCCCTGAGGGAACAAGACGCTGCGTCTCCGTGCCACACTCCCTGCATCCCTGCGACGCTTACCTTCTCTCGCAGGAGCTAGCGTCTGGTCCATCTCGCAGCCATTTGTAGCTTCCTGTTTACGTGACGTCGCCCGCTGATGACGTCACGTCACGTCGCGTTTCGACGCAGCTTGAGTTCCTGAAGGGGAACTAGGGTTACGGTCGTAACCTAGAGACAGTAGTGTAAAGTTAGAGAAAACAGAATGGGGAGGTGTGTGGATTATAAACGGAGAGGAGTCATTGTGAAGAGTACCAATAAGTATTTGCTGATGTACATTTTCAACCTTAGATGCAAAGAAAGTCAAAAAACGATCACATAGGTCAGTGGAATACATATCAGACGGCAAATAATCAGGTGGTTTTAGAATATTGTTTACCACCAAAAAGAGAGACCTAGAGTTCCCATTGCTAACTGCAATTCTGTTGGAGTAGTAATCAGATTTAGCTTCAGTATGTGCAGTTTTATAATTTTAAATACGTTCAACATACATTTCCTTATGAACAGTAAGGCCAGTCCTGGCACACAGCCGCTCTAACCTACGGCCTTTAGTTTTAAGTTCACGCCTTTCAGGTGTGAACCAGGGAGCTGAATGTACAAATGAAACACTTCGAGTTTTCACAGGTGCGAATTCATCCAAGATCATGTTCAGTCCGTCATCATAATATTTTACTAGTTCATCAGCAGTAGAGAAATCAGATTTACTGGAGAAGATGGCAAGTTCATCAGCAAGAGTAGGCAAATCAATGTTCTTAATATTCTGAAATGAAATAAGACGGCACAGGTTTGCCTTAAAGATAGCCAATTTGGCACAAAAACACACCAAAATGAGATCTGTTATAGAAAGATCAGAAACATTACAATTAAAAGGTATCATACCGGAGCAACAAAAACGAGATCAAGAGTATGCCCTTTGATGTGAGTGGGCAGTGTGTTAAATTTTTGTATACCAAAGCAATTCAAACATGATAAAAAATCGCTTGTAAATGCATTACTGGTATTATCTATATGAATGTTAAAATCACCCAGAAGGATAACATTTGGAGATATGGAACATAGATGAGTCAAGAGTTCAGATAGTTCAGTTAAAAAGGCATTATTGCTCTTAGGAGGGCAGTAGATAGTTGTAAGGATTGTAGGAATCGCACCATTGATTTTTATGGCAATTGATTCAAAAGAGGAATATGTGGAAAAAGTTAACTGATAGGGATAAGCGAGTACAGCATTATCTGTATCTGTTAACCATATGAATTATCCGTATCTGTATCTGTACTCGGAGTGGGTGGGGCCTAACCCGGAAGTAGGCAGGGCTTGTCTTGAAGTGGGCGGGGCTTTAATGGTATGTTATTTTAAGCATGCAATTGATATGGGTTGATCAGAAATTGTTATTTATTGCTGATTAGAAAAATATTTACAGGACAGCATCAGGATTGAGCTTCAGATCAATGGTTTTGATCACGATACAGATAATTTATATGGTTAACAGATAATGCTGTACTCACTCATCCCTAGTGTGTATGTAGCTTAATTAATTTGTAATATTTATAACGTTAGCATACTACCTTTATTTTTTTATGAAATACAGCAAAAACGTGTCAGACACTCAGTGTCTGGTTACTGGTTGGAGACAGCTGAAGGTTTAAAAAAGAAAAAAATCTCCGACAGGCAGAGACGCAATGCGAGTCGCATTCTACCAAGCAAGCACCACGTCTGAACGAACCTATTTTTTACCAGAACTCGCAGTCAAATCGGCAACCGCAGAAAGCATCAATAGTCAAGACGCAGGGAGATCAACTAGCGTACAGAACGAGATAATGTTGTACGGACCCGCTGAATCAGCACGGATCACAGGTCAGACTCCTTATAATGGTCAAACTGTTTTAAAACAGTCCATAGATGCATCCATGCATTCACAAGTGCAGGACGATTCTGAAGCGATAAAAGTTGTAAAATGTAAATAAATTCCCTCCCTGAGCAGCGGCAGCGTTCACCCGGAAGTCAGCAAATGTTGTGGTTTTATTAGCAAGATATCAAGGAAATCATACAGAAATTGCTGATCTACATTTGGTGTAGTGGCCCCCTCTGTAAGCCAGAGTGGAGTAGTAAAATTTTCTGTATTCGTACGTTGGGAAAACCATCTTCTTCTTCTTCTTCTTCTTTCTACTGCTCCCATTAGGGGTCGCCACAGCAGATCATCCGTCTCCATACCACCCTGTCCTCTACATCTGCCTCTTTCACACCAACTACCTGCATGTCTTCCCTCACCACATCCATGAACCTCCTCCTTGGCCTTCCTCTTTTCCTCCTACCTGGTGGCTCCATCCTCAGCATTCTTCTACCAATATAATTCATGTCCCTCCTCTGCACATGTCCAAACCATCTCAATCTCGCCTCCCTCACCTTGTCACCAAAACATCCTACATGCGCTGTCCCTCTAATAAACGTATTTCTAATTTTGTCCATAGTCGTCACTCCCAACGAAAACCTTAACATCTTCAGCTCTGCTACCTCCAGCTAGACCTCTTGTCTTTTACTCAATGCCACTGTCTCTAATCCATACAACATCTCAGGTCTCACCACAGTCCTATAAACTTTCCCTTTCATTCTTGCAGATACCCTACTATCACAAATCACTCCTGTACCTCTTTTCAACCCAGTCCACCCTGCCTGCATTCTTTTCTTTACTTCTCTAACACACTCCATTACTTTGCACTGTTGACCCCAGGTACCTGAACTCCTTCACCTTCTCCACCTCTTCTCCCTGCAACCGCATCACTCCACTGCCCTCCCCCTCATTCACACACATGTACTCCGTCTTACTCCTACTGACTTTCATTCCCTTTTTCTCCAGCGCATATCTCCACCTCTCCAGGCTCTTCTCAACCTGCTCCCTACTTTTACCACAAATCACAATAACATCTGCAAACATCATAGTCCAGGGAGACTCCTGTCTGACCTCGTCCGTCAACCTGTCCATCACCACTGCAAACAGGAAAGGGTTCAGGGCCGATCCTTGATGCAGTCCAACCTTCACCCAGAACCAGTCTGTCGTACCTACTGCACACTTCACTGCCGTCACACTGTCCTCATACATGTCCTGCACCACCCTCACATACTTCTCTGACACACCTGACTTCCTCATACAATACCACAACTCCTCTCTTGGCATTCTGTACGCTGTACGCTTTCTCTAAATCCACAAATACACAATGCAATTCCTTCTGTCCTTCTCTCTACTTCCCCATCAACAACCTCAAAGCAAATAAGGCATTTGTGGTACTCTTCCTTGGCATGAAACCATACTGTTGCTCACAGATGGTCACCTCTTCTTTTAGCCTGGCTTCCACTACTCTTTCCCATATCTTCATGGTGTGACTGATCAACTTAATTCCCCTGTAGTTACTGCAGGTCTGCACATCTCGCTTATGCTTAAAGATCGGTACCAGCACACTCCTTCTCCATTTCTCAGGCATCCTCTCCCCTTCCAGAATCCTGTTAAACAATCTGGTTAAAAACTCCACTGCCATCTCTCCTAAACTACTCCACGCTACTACCGGTATGTCATCTGGTCCAACTGACTTTCCACTCTTTATCCTCTTAATCGCTGCTCTTACTTCCTCTTTACTAATCCTATCTACATCCTGCTTCACCAACTCCACATCGTCCAACCTTCTCTCTCTCTCTCTGATTTTCCTCATTCATCAGCTGCTCAAAATACTCCCTCCACCTTTTCAACACACTCTCCTCACTAGTCAACACATTTCCCTCTCCATCCTTTATTGCTCTAACTTGCAGTACATCCTTCCCTGCTTGGTCCCTCTGCCTGGCCAATTGGTATAAATCCTTTTCTCCATCCTTAGTGTCCAACCTCTCATACAGCTCCTCATTTGCCTTTTCCTTGGCTTTTGCCACATCCCTTTTTACCTGCTGCCGCATCTCCTTGTACTCCTGCCCACTTTTCTCATCACTTTGTCGATTCCACTTCTGTTTTGCCAACCTCTTTCTCCTTATGCTCTCCTGCACTTCCTCATTCCACCACCACATCTCCTTGTCTTCCTTTCTATTTCCAGATGTCACACCAAGTACTTTTCTAGCTGCCTTCCTAATCACTCCTGCAGTAGTTGCCCAATCATCCAGCACCTCTTCACCACCACCAAACCCCTGTCTGGCCTCTTCTCTGAACCTCAAACTACACTTTTCCTCCTTCAGTTTACACCATCTTATTCTTTTAATCCTTACTCTCCTCCTCTTCTTCTTCACCTTTAAAACCATCCTACAAACCACCATCCGATGCTGTCTAGCTACACTGTCCACTGCCAACACCTTACAGTCTCCAATCTCCTTCAGGTTGCATCTCCTGCATAGCACATAGTACACCTGTGTGCACCTTCCTCCACTCTTATACGTCACCCTATGATCCTCCATCTTCTTAAAATATGTGTTCACCACTGCCATTTCCATCCTTTTAGCAAAATCTACCACCATCTGCCCTTCCACATTCCTCTCCTTAAAACCATACCTACCCATCACCTCCTCATCACCTCTGTTCCCTTCACCTACATGGCCATTAAAGTCTGCCCCAATCACCAATCGTTCTTTCCTAGGTACACCATCTACCACTTCATCTAATTCACTCCAGAATCTTTTCTTCTTTTCCATCTCACAGCCAACTTGTGGAGCATAGGCACTGATGACATTTATCGTCATCCCTTCAACTTCCACCTTCACGATCATCACCCTATCAGACACTCTCTTCACCTCCACTACACTCTTACTGTACTCTTCCTTCAGAATCACCCCTACACCATTTCTCTTTCCATCCACACCACGATAAAACAGTTTAAACCCAGCTCCAATGTTCCTGGCCTTACTCCCTTTCCACTTGGTCTCCTGAAAACACAACATATCTACCTTTCTCCTCTCCATCATATCAGCTACCTCTCTCCCTTTACCCGTCATAGTACCAACATTTAAAGTACCAACCCTAACCTCTACTCTCCTACACTTCTCCTTTTCCTGCTGTCTCTGTAGACGTATTCCTCCTCTCCTTCTCCTCCTTCGGCCAACAATAGCCCAATTTCCACCAGTACCCTGTCGGCTAACGTGGCGGTCGTTGTTAACCCGGGCCTTGACCGATCCGGTATGAAATTCTCATTTGTGATCCACATATTTGATTTGGCACGTTTTACGCTGGATTACATTACATTACATTACACATATATAGCGCTTTTCTGCAGCACTCAAAGCGCTTTACATATGAAAGGGGGTATTCTCCTCAACCACCACCAATGTGCAGCGTCCACCTGGATGATGCGACGGCAGCCATATTGCGCCAGAACGCCCACCACACACCAGCATATTAGTGGAGAGGAGATAGAGTGATATAGCCAATTAATATGAGGGGATGATTAGTAGGCCAGCGGGCAAGTTTTTTTGGCCAGGATGCCGGGGCACACCCCTACTCGTTTTTCGAAAGACATCCTGGGATTTTTTATGACCACAGAGAGTCAGGACCTCGGTTTAACGTCTCATCCGAAGGACGGTGCTTTTTGACAGTATAGTGTCCCTGTCACTATACTGGGGTGTTAGGACCCGCACAGACCACAGGGTGAGCACCCCCTGCTGGTCTCACTAACACCTCTACTAGCAGCAACCTGGTTTTTCCCAGGTGGTCTCCCATCCAAGTACTGGCCAGGCTCAGCCCTGCTTAGCTTCAGTGGGCAAGCTGTCTTGGGCTACAGGGTGATATGGCTGCTGGATGCCTTTCCTAACGCAACCCTCCCCATTTACCCGGGCTTGGGACCGGCACTAAGAGTGCACTGGCTTGTGCATCCATAATGGCTGGGTTAGGTTGGAAAAACAATATCCACACATTACATAATCACATAAAATGAACAGGTGAACTACACACGTACAACAGCATAACACACTGCCCTCTAGTGGATGGTCAATAATAATTATAAGGTGTTGCCTCGGCTTGAGAGTTTAATTCATTCTGGGAACGAGCTCGCAACCCAAAATGCTTGTTCATTAAAACCATTTTTCCCATAAGAAATAAAGGAAAATCACTCTGTGTTCCACACACCCATAAATACACATAAAATCATTTTTAATTGTTTAGTAATGGGCGCATCCCGTGATCATTATGCCATATGGCGTGAACTTTTTGTTTGCTGACCGATACATCGCTTGCAACTCAATACAATTTTTATTTAACATTTTTGCTTATACACTGATCTGCCCATAGCCTGGGTTACTCGCAAACCGAGGTTTCACTGTAATAATAATGATAATAATAATAATAATAATAATAATAATAATAATAATAATAATAATAAGGCTCCTAAGTTTCGATTTAATCAGAATTACTTTATTGATATCAGGAGTAAAAAGTTAAGTAAAGTAAAGAAAAGTTTTTAAATCACTAAAACATGCATTTATAACAAATGAGTGGAAATTTTTTTTTATTATGTATGTATATTTGAACAGAACATAATATTTAAAGGTAAATTATGTAGCAAAAATCAATAGAAAATATCATAGAGAAATTTGTAGCAAACATTTTAAACAGTTTTTTTACATGCAATTTTTATAACAACAGTTATGTACGTGGATATTATCCGCATTGCATTTAAAATCTTACTTTTGCTGGAAAAATGTTTTTTGGATCTTTTAATTAGCTTCACTGTGATCTGTCTCAGTCTCTTCTTGACCTCATTTCCCACCTGATCGAGTCAAAATGCACAGGTTTAGTATTTCATGATATATTCCATTTCAACTCAGATAACACAAGGATAAATAATTCTGTCTCTGTCATGCGGTTACAGGATGATAATCAACAGCCAAGCAGGTTATATCTAAAATGTTTTAAATCCTCACTTATGCTTTAGCAATTTACCAGTGATTAGTGTTTTTATTTATTAAATATCTAGATGTCATTTTATCCATTTGAAGTTAATAGTGCAAAGTCTTCAACACAAAAAAAATTCCTGTTCTCTATTTGTTCCTCATTTACATTATAGCAGCAATAAACACTTGTTCTATCACCACCCTTTTCTTTCTTTGTATATACTGAAGTGTGTTAAGGAAAAATAAGAAAGTTATGTGGAGCAGCTGCACTACAGTCAGTTAAATAAAATAAATCAGATTTTAGAATGCAACAGTGTAGTGTTATAAAACTAAACAAGATATTCAGTCTTCATTTAACAAAGTATAACTTTATACCTCACATTGTGTATCGAACTTCTTATCCATCTGATGTCATCATTTCCGTGTCTTCACAGAACAAATGATAACTGGGAGATTCTGAGAGAGAAATCATCATCAAGCTTTCCAAAAACAAAATAAAATGCAGAACAGAATCTGAAAGTAATATTTTATTTAACTCTGTTTTTCCCAGTGATGATCAGGAGCTCAGAGGCAGTGAATAAAATATATATCATTATTTATCTCATTATATACAGGTGTATCTCAATAAATAAAAATATTATCAAGAAGTTGATTTATTTCAGTAATTCAATTTAAAAAGTGGAACTCATATAGATGTGTTACTTTCTACTTTAAAATTCTGATAAGATGGAGATTTTGCTCATCGGCCCAAAAACTAGTATACAGAAGCTCCAGCATCTCAACCTGCATTTAGACGGATGTTCTGTAACCACTAGTTCAACAGTAAAAGACCAGGGAGTTATTTTAGAGCAATTTATCTTTTAAAAATCATATCAACCAAGTTACAAAAACAGCCTTCTTTTACCTTAGAAATATTTCTAAGCTAAGAAAAATTTTATCTATATCCAATGCAGAGAAGCTCGTCCATGCGTTCATAACCTCCAGAATAGACTACTGTAATGAATTACTAGGTGGATGTCCTGCATCATTAATAAACAAGCTTCAGTTCGAATCGACTACAAACTATTACTTCTCACTTATAAAGCACTAAATGGTTTGGCTCCCATGTATCTCTCCAGTCTTTTAACACGCTACAATCCGTCACGCTCCCTGAGATCTCAAAACTCTGGACTTCTAGTAGTTCCCAGAATAGCAAAGTCCACTAAAGGCGGTAGATCATTTTTTACATTTAGCTCCTAAACTCTGGAATAGTCTTCCTGACAGTGTTCGGGGCTCAGACACACTCACCCAGTTTAAGTGCAGACTAAAAACATATCTTTTTAGCAAAGCCTACACATAACACACATTACATCATAACCTTGTGCTCCAGAACATCTGATCACATGCACATTATCAACTTGTGCTGTTAATATCATGAACAGCAGCTACGCTAATTTCTCTCCACTGCTTCTCTTTCTCTCCACATCCCGAGGCTTCCTGAGGTTGCTCCAGCTCCAGTCACGTCCCACCTTGTGAAGATTACGGACTTTAAAGAAGTAAATGCCGAACTCGCAAACATCCTGAACCATCTAAAGACGTACCAGTGCCAATTGGATCCCACTACATGTGTGGAGTTTTGACATTGGACCACCTGGAGTGTTTAAAGGCTCTGGCATGGAGAAGCTGTTGCTGGATCTGTGATGATCACAAATGCTGAGCTCAGTAGCTCCTAGTTTTATACCAAAGACTGTAGAAAGAATATTTACTTATAATCACACACTCCAGTGCTCATGTTAGTTCTCACTCTCCAGTGTTCTGTATTGTTGAAAGATTTCTGATCAAACTCTTGATGTCACCCAAATGAGGATGGGTTCCCCTTTTGAGTCTGGTTCCTCTCAAGGTTTCTTCCTCATAACATCTAAGGGAGTTTTTCCTTGCCACAGTCACCACGGCTGCTCATCAGGGATAAATGCACACCGTTCACCTTGACTGTTGATTTCTGTAAAGCTGCTTTGAGACAATGTCTGTTGTGAAAAGCGCTATACAAATAAACTTGACTTGATTTTGATTTTGATGATTTTGGCTTATATTTAATAAAATCCCAACATTCAGTATGTCAGAAAATTTTAATATAACTTAAGATAATTAAAAAAACAAAGCTTTTTAACACAGAAATAGAACAGAAATGTTGGACTATTAAAATGTATGAATATGTCCAGCACTCAATACTTGGTCGGGGCTCTCTTTGCATGATTACTGCAGCAATGTGGAATGGAGGCAATCAGTCTGTGGCACTGCTGAGGTGTTTTGGAAGCCCAGATTGCTCTGATAGCAGCCTTCAGCTCTTTTGCTTTGTTGGGTCTGGTGTCTTACATCTACCTCTTCACAATACCCCATGGATTATCAATGGGGTTTAGGGGCAATTGCTGGCCAATCAAGCACAGGGATACCATGGTCCTTAAACCAGCTATTAGTGCTTTAGGCAGTGTGGGCAGATGCCAAGTCAATCAGCATCAGCATCTCAATAAAGCTGGTCAGCAGAGAGAAGCACTGAAAATGCACAGACTAAATATAAATGCAAACCCAGAACTCAATTAAAGGCCAACTGTCTCCCAAGTATTTCTCTTTTCTAAATCTACAGTAGTGCCATGACCCGGATCTGAAGGAAGACTTCTATGCCATGATAGAAACCACCAAACCCAATTTAAACTAACTACAATAATAGCTGTATAGTAATGACCGTTTTCTGAAACCCACATGAAAAGAGCAGACTGAGAGCACTGTTATATATTGTATTGGTGCAGGACACTTAAACTAAGGAAGGGGTGTTGATTGCAAAATGTTGTTGGGATTGGCTCATTATAATTTACTTGGCTGTGCATTTGGTCTATGATTAAACACACACTTATAGCTTGTTTCCTTTGGTTGTCTATTTGTGGTGATGTTTTCAGGTGGTGATCATCATGTTGAGAAGTTCAGCTGGTAAATTCATCAACAATGGAAGTGTTATTGTGCCCCTTATCCTTAATCAATGCTTCCTTTAAAAAAATGCACAGACATTGCCAGGCTTTTACTTCTTCTTTCATCTCCATACCACTCGATCCTTCCTCACCACATCCATAAACCTCCTCCTTGATCTTCCTCTTTTCCTCCTGCTTGGCAGCTCCATCCTCAGCATTCTCCTACTGATATACCACATGTCCCTCCTCTGCACATGTCCAAACCATTTTAATTTAGCCTCCCTCAATTTGTCTCTCTGTAATAAACACGTTTCTTATCCTGTCCATCCTCGTTACTCCCAATGAAAATCTCAACATCTTTAGCTCTGCTACCGCCAGCTCCACCTCCTCTCTTTTACTTAATGCCACTGTCTCTAAACCATAAAACATAGCATGTCTCACCAGAGACATTGTCAGGCTGTTAAAACATTAATACACACCTGGGATAATGGCTCTAGCACCTACTATTTAGAGCTAAAAATGGTCCTGCAGACCTTTTAGTTTTTTTATTATATGGATGCAAGCCTTATACAATTTTAGACTTAGGAAAATGTGGGTTAAAACCTTTCAAAAGTGACAAAGACATCCATTAATTTCTTAACATGAGAGCCAAACTCCAAATATTGTCAATTAACAGAGGACAATTTGTTACAGGCACAAAAATGTAATTCTCAGAGAGTAATTTTTATTTAAAAAATAGATTGTATTTTAACCTAACAGAGTAAAAGCAGAATGTACTGGACCAATTTGTGTCTATTGTTTTTAGTAAGTTTTAAATGTGTGTTGAAAATACATACTAAATAAACCAGAGGCCAGCAATTAATTGAAATTCTTTAGTGTTCCCCATACACTCTCCATCCCCAGTGTTCTACACACTACAACATCCTGTCTGCACTTACCCACAGTAATGTTAATGGAGTTGCTCCTGGATGAAGTGGAGTTACTTTCCCTGTATGTGTAATCACAGGTGTACTCGCCCTGATGTGAAGCTTCTACAGTCAGAGTAAATGTTGCTGTAGACTCTGCAGTTTGATTCTTTATTGATGTTCCAGTTTTATATAAACTGAAGTCTACAGAGATGCATGTTGGGCTGGGTGTGGAACATCTGAACTGAAGAACTTCTCCAATCGATACCACAGAGTTTGGGGAGATCTGAGTCAATGTAGGAGCCTGCATGTCTAATCATACAGAAAACTTGTAATTTAGTACCTATATATGCTCAAACAGGTTATTGGAATAACAAAAATAAAAATAACTTACTTGAGCACACGATTCCAGCATCTTCATGATGTCCACAGTTCTCTACTCCAAATCCTCTGTGTGAGCACTGATCTATGTAGCTCTCATTTCCATTACACTGAACATCATCCAGCCAGGTTGGTTCACGTCCCTGACCAAAGCAAGCATTAGGAGGAGCACTGACGGCTTCACCACATCCAAGCTGCCTACACACCACCTCTGCATCCTTTAAGTCCCAGTAATGATCACACACTGTTCCCCACTGGGCTTTGTGCAGGATCTCCACTCGACCACAACAGCTCCTCGAACCATTCACCAGCCTGATCTGATTATGGACTGATTTATTATATAAAAATATATTTTTTTATTAATGACTGATATTTATTTTGATCGGTTCTTCTCATAAGCTATAAAAAATTAATAATATTAAACACAACAGCAGCTGAGTTTGCAGAAAGGTTTAAACTATAAACAAGCTTTGCATTCTTGATGCATATCAAATTAAAGTTATTATAAAAAAAAAGTGTTTTCCATCTGAACTACAGAGTCCCAGCTGTACAGTTCAGCTTGTTGATAAGCCCAAGCCATGCAACACTTGCTGGGAAGAATAACAATTTATTTGAATCAATGAAAATTATTTTGTATCATAACAGACGATGGTTGACAGAGCAGCTTATCAGTAAAAGTTTAAATGTAGATGTCTATAGACCTTCATCTTCCAGGGGTTCTTAAATGATCAAATGTAAGTGTAAATGTAGGTAAGATTTCTACCACAGTATTGCTGAATTTTCAAATCTGACAAAATTTGCTGATTATTATTCTATTATAGTTTTATGGTGATGTTCCTGTACTAATCATTTTTATAGTATCAAATTACACTGGGAATCATATGGTACAACTTCCATATTTCCATCATATAATCATATGTAATTGTTAGAAGGAGAGCAGTTTAGGATCACAACACCCTGTTGATTTTCTTCTTATAAAATGGAAGGTTTTATTGTTCTTATGAAAGCAACACTAAATTACTGATCAGTAGTGAAAGTTTAGTGTTAGGATCTTTTGGTTTCGTGGCACGGCCATCTTGCCATTTTTTTTCTTTGCCACCTTGTTTTAAAGGACATTAACTCGGTGCTAGATTATCTCACTGGCTTACTTGTCCCTGAGATTATTCTTGCTACCCTGCCGGTTCCTTTCCCAGATCCTGTCCCTGCTCTTGTTTCTGTTTCTGACCCCCAGTTCTGCTCTGCTCCCTAGTACCCGGTTTGCACTTTGGTTTTGTTTTGGCATTTTATTTTTGCTCTGCCTTTGTTGCTCTGTTTGCCGGCTCTCTGATATTTTTGGACTGTTTTAGATTCGGTTTTGTTTCAGCCTGCATTGCTCTGATTGCCTGTGTTCAGACTCTGGACTCTTTATTTGCCCTCATTGCTTGCTGTTTTTTATGAAACAGTGTTTTCCCCCTGTTTCTTTATTAAAGATCTTTTTCACCTTACATCTGCTCGTGTCCTACATTTGGGTCCTCCTTCCTGTCACATTGCTGACACTTAAGCTGAATTATTCAGCCATCCCTGACTGAGTGTTGTTTAAGGGTGTTAATGAAACCCTAACACTATGTGTCAATTAAAAATATTGTGCCAGTTCTTGGAGAAAATAATGATTAATTACTGATTATTTAATGATCAATGATAATTAATCATTAATACTGGTCAATATAACATCCTGCACTTACCCACAGTAATGTTAATGGAGCTGCTCCTGGATGAAGTGGAGTTACTTTCCCTGTATGTGTAATCACAGGTGTACTCGCCCTGATGTGAAGCTTCTACAGTCAGAGTAAATGTTGTTGTAGACTCTGCAGTTTCCTTCTTTATTGATGTTCCAGTTTTATATAAACTGAAGTCTACAGAGATGCATGTTGGGCTGGGTGTGGAACATCTGAACTGAAGAACTTCTCCAACTAATAACACAGAGTTTGGGGAGATCCGAGTCAATGTAGGAGCCTGCATGTCTAATTGGATAGAAAGTAGATTTAATAATAAGTATAATATATAAAAGCAATAATAAGCTCTATATATCCACTTTAAACTGTTTTGGGTTTTTTGCAACAAACAAAAAAGAAAAACTTACTTGAGCACACGACTCCAGCATCTTCTTCATGTCCACAGTTCTCTACTCCAAATCCTTTGTGTGAGCACTGATCTATGTAGCTCTCATTTCCATTACACTGAACATCATCCAGCCAGGTTGGTTCACTTCCCTGACCAAAGCGAGCATTACGAGGAGCACTGACGGCTTTACCACATCCAAGCTGCCTACACACCACCTCTGCATCCTTTAAGTCCCAGTCATCATCACACACTGTTCCCCAACTGCCATTGTTATGGATCTCCACTCGACCACAACAGTTACTTGGACCATTCACCAGCCTGATCTGATTATTGACTGATTGATTATAAAAACAACAAGGTTTTTATTAATGATTGATTTTTATGTTAATCGGTTCTTCTCATAAGCTATAAAAATGTAATAATAGAAACAACAGCAGCTGAGTTTGCAAGAAAGTAGAAAACAAGCCTTTCTAATTAATTCAATTAAAGGATTTATTTATAACTAAATGTTTCAGTTTGCTTATATAAATAAGAAAATAAGAACAAATATATTAAAAAAAGACACAAAAGAAATTGAAGAACAAAACAGGAAACAATATATATAATATAATATTATATTTGTCAGGAATCCACCTGCCACGCCTCCTTCAGAGGCTGCCTTTGCCTCTGCGCGCTCCCAAGCGTGCAGCGCAAATCACACACAGCTGAAGCGCATTATCCACTCATTCCCTGCCTCCATATAAACCACTCACTCACCCACACTCCAGGTCCGTTATTATACGTTCATGCGTGGTCGTGTAGGTGCATGGTGGTGTGTGTTAGGGTTTATGCATCTCCCGCTACCTGCCTTCTTCTCCCGGACTCCTCGCTCACTCCACAGCCGCGTTTGCCTTCCCCAGCGCATCTCGGACTACCGTCGCTTCCCCCGTGCCACGCTTCCTCCTTATCGCGCCGTGGATGTTATCACTGAACTGCCGTTTGCCGGATTATCCCGATCTACACGGGTATTTTGTGTTGGCTCTGCCTTTTGATGAATAAAGTTTGTTTGCCGTTACTCCGGCTTCCGCCTCATTCTCCGCATCACAATAATATTGTTAGGCGAGGTACGGAGGCGGAAGCCGAAGTATGTGCACACAAAGTCTTTTAAGGGTGAAGACGCAGGGTGCTCCCTGACAATTATATTATTATATTATATATATTATATATAAAAATACATTATTAATACATAAAATACAGTTTTCTAGCAATTTTCTAAAATATATTTAAATAGAGGTACACTTTAGTTCGTTAACATTCACTAAAACCACTTAGGTGTCAGCAAAACAACCAGGTCAGACTTCTTCGCGTTTAATAAGTTAAATGAATCAATTAAATATATAAATGAAATTCATAATCTTGTTTGCCGTCGTTAGTCTGCCAACCTGCTCTGCTGTGTTACGTAATCTCATGTACAGATGTATGTGTAGGTTATTAGAATTGTAAAAGACTTTTTGGGTGTAATTGTGTGTGATAACTCAAGAGGGGGCTGTGTTCATTTTATAGGTGGTATAGTTTTCTTTTTTTCCCTCGGGACTTGCCGTAAGCAAGAAAGATATATTATTGCACCTGCGCACAGTGATGTTGTTCGGGTCGGGGAAAAAGCACAATAAAAAGTCGGACTGGTTGTTTCACAGAATCCTGCTTCCGTTTCTGTTATTTTCCTAGTGAAGTGTGTTTTTAGGCGGACTTGCCCCTTTTCAAAACGCTCGGTTACAGAATCTTTAAACAGTATAATTTCAACATTGACAAATCCTGCGCTAAACTGTCAGATTTATCTCCAATATGTGGAACCACTGGCATTTTTTTCTGTATGTAAATGCATGATATTGTGGATTATTTATTTATTTGTGTTTTTTGTGGACCGTGTTTGTGTCAGCGTGCGAGCGAAACAGAAGGCGGAAGCCAGAGTACGGCTCGCTCGGGTTTTAATGACAAGTGTGAGGGAGAGAGATACACACTTACACGCGCACGCACGCACGCGCGCACGCACATGGCATTCCTTCGGTTGAGAGAGTCCGAGGTGCACTTTGGGAGAAGCGTAGCTGACCCGAGTGTGAATGAGGGGTTTATGTAGAAGCGGGGTGGAATGATGATGATCCCAGGTGTGCATAGTTAAGCCTGGAGCTCCAGAGAGAGCGGAGGCATGAGAGACAACAAGCCCCAGGTGTGCGTGGTTAAACATGGAGCTCTAGGGAGAGCGGAGGCATAAGGCAAAAGGGGGCGTGGCAGGTGGATCCCTGACAGTTTGTCCTTAAATAGAAGTGAATTTTATAAATATTATCACAATGATGTTGGGTCATAAAGAGTTTTCTGTACCTGAGCAAGTAACACCAGCATCTTCACCATGGTTACAGTTGTGTTTCCCAAATCCAGCATGACGGCACTGTGTCATGTCACTTTCACTTCCAGAACACTGAACATTATCCAGCCATATTGTGCCACTTCCCTGACCAAAGTGGGCACTTTGATGAGCACTGACAGCTTTACCACATTCAAGCTGTCTACATACCACATGTGCATCATTCAGATCCCAGTTATCATCACACACTGTTCCCCACTGGTTATTATAATTGATTTCCACTCTACCAGAGCAGGAGTTATTGCCACCAGCGAGTCGTATGTTAGCGCCATCTAATACAAACAGCAAAATGTAGAATAATATTAAATAATGATAATTTATGTCATTACTACACATACAAATGTGAAACAGAGAAAAACTGTGAACCATTAACAACAAACAAAGACTCAGTAATTGCAGCTGAACTGGGTGATTGAACAAAGGACACAAAGGAGCATTTACACACACACACTAATAAACACAAATTTGAAGATATCTGTGAATGCAAAACATGTGAACATTAGGATTGATGACAGAAAAATGGTGGGGCATTATATAAATAACAAATACATACACCAGAGACACATGACAAAACCAAAAGCACAGGGCTTCATAAGCACGGAAGTAAGAAGATAAAATATTTCTGATGTGCTACCCAAGGGGGGGGATCAATGACACTCCTCCATTTAAAACTTGATAAGGACCTTTTCAGCAATATATTATAAAATTGAAATATTTCTGGACTATTAAACCATTCCATAATGTATGGAAGAAAAAGAAAATAAGAAAAAATATAAAAAAGACAAAAAAGAATTTGAAGAACAAAACAGGGAGCAATACATTAATAAAAATACAAGGTAAAAGAAAATGTATGCCTTTTATATATTTAAAATGTCAAAAACATAAGAAGAAAATGTTCCACTAACACAAAATACAAAAATAAAATACAGTTTTATAGCAAATTTCTAGTAAGTTTCATTGACATTCACTAAAACCACTTGGGTGTCAGCAAAACAACCAGGCCAGACTTCTTCATTTTCAATAAGTTAATTTTATTAATTTATTATAAAAATGAAATTTATAATCTTGTTTGCCATCAGTGGTGTGCCAACCTGCTCTGCTGTGTTATGTAATCTCATGTACAGATGTATGTGTAAGTGATTAGAGTCTGTAAACAGTATAATTTCAACACTGACAAATCCTGTGCTCTTTTGCAGATAAAATCTGGGTTTATAAGATTTGCTGTTCATTAAATTGTACTTAAATTTACATTTTATCTCACGTGACATCACGACCAGGAAGCTACAAAATGCGCATGCAGTGGAGCCGACAGTAGCTTCTGTTTGTTCAGGTAAGCACTTTGTGTGTGTGAATCTGTGCAGGCATGAGCTTTTAAAGCAAGCATAATTTATGACTGATGTGTTGTTTGCTTAGGAGAGGAGCATGCTCAGTTGGCTCTCGAGGGAGTCGACTGCTCGCATTGTAGCCGTATGGCTATGCGCACTCTTCGCTCCTATTCGAGGAGAGCGCCAGATGTCATGGGGTTTGCAAGCGGATCTGACAGAAGGCATGGAGACGGGTGTGTCCCTTTCTCCCACCTCACCTGCCGGGTCTAGCGTTCGCTCCCTGGGGGAAGTTTGTGAACCACTGGGAAGAATTGTGAGCCACTTCGGAGCAAGGCTTCATAGACAAGGCTTACACAGCAGCTGGTCAGGCTGCGGGTTGCCTCCACATGATGGTGTGTTAAAGGCATACCAGGCTGACCAGCTGCAGGAGATGGACGATAGATTCAGCTCTGGGGCTAATGATATTAAGGAGCTAAGAAAGGCATCAGTGGCTCACCATGTTGGATATTCCCGACAGGGACAGGGCCATTCACTCCTTACTGTCAAGGTCTAGCGGTAAACCCTCCGAGCCTTGAATATGTGCTAAATAATCTGCGTTTCTGTCTCAGGGCCCTGTCCTGGGTGCTCCTTGTCATTGCGTAATGCTAACGATGGGTGCATCTCGCACGGGGTGGGAAATGGTCATGCTTGACCGCTCCGCCCAAGGTTGGTGGAACAAGCTCTATCTCACGTGGCACATAAACTGCCTGAAGGTGCTGGCCTTGTTTCTGGCTCTGAAACACTTCCTCCCACAACTGAGGGATGGACATGTGCTGGTCCAGACGGACAGCACATTGGTGGTTTCTTACATTGACCACCAGGGGGTCTCTGCTCTCGCCCCTTATACAGGCTGGCAAGCCAAATCCTCCTGTGGTCCAATCGGAGAGCAAATCCCTGTCAAGGCAAGGACCAAGGCCCGGGGAATGGTGCTGCGGAGATGGCGGCGGTCTTACAGAGTACAAGTGGATCTGTTTGCGACTCAAGAGACTTCGCACTGTCCCCTCTGGTTCTTACTCACTCACTCAGTTCCCTTGGGGCTGGACACCATGGTACAGACGTGGCCGTGGCTGCGCCTGTATGCCTTTCCCCTTATAGCGCTGCTCCCGGTAGTTCTGGAGAGAGTTTGCCGGGAAGGTGTCCGTCTGGGAAGGTGTCTGTCTCCTCCTGGTGGCACCTTGATGGCTGGACAGACTGATGGCCAGGCAGACCATGAGCCCCCAATGCAAGCCACTGGCCGAGGCTGCTCTTAGGTTACCCCAACCAGGGTATGTACCTAACGTCCTTGTGGCTCCCCCACAACCTGTCGTGCCACAGGTATTCTACCCTCCTCCTTTTCAGCCACTGACCAGGAAAAACAAAACAACAGGACAAGTTTGTGAAGAATTCGGAGCAGCTGTTTGCTATGGCAGCTTATAGGCAACAAGCAGATTTTCAGGAGGTGGATTGTGGATGCTATTTCATCTTCATATGAGTCCTCTGGTCTACCCACTCCTTTCGGGGTCAAGGCTCACTTCACTCGAAGTGTGGCTCCTCTTCGGCTTGGTCCGCTTGAGTCTCATTATAGGGCATTTGCAACGCTGCGGGCTGGTCCACCCCACTGACCTTCATCAGGTTCCACGACCTCAACCTTAGAGCCACTCCCAGCTCTTCTGTCCTACACTCTGTTTGTGCTCTTTTAAACATTAGGCAAGGACTGGTCAGTGTTGCATGATTGGACACTTGTTCCCAAAGCGTTGTGATGCAGCTCGAGTTCCTAAAAGTGAACGAGACGCTGCGTCTCCAAGCCACACTTCCTGCATACCTGCCCCGTGTTCCTTCTCATTTTTAGAAGCTAGCATTGGTGCCACTGCATGCACATTTTCTAGATTCCTGTTTGTGACGTTGCTGTTGGCCGGATGGCCGGATTTCACACGTGATTCAGAGCGTGAGCAACGCGAAAGCGTTCCCAAAGTGTTGTGATGAGCGTCTCGTTCCCTCAGGGAACTAAAGTTACATATGTGACCCTAAGACGGTCTCATTGTCCTTTTCTTTCAGGAACCTTCACAAAAATAACGTTACACCCATTACCCTAAACTTTAAAAGTGGAAACATTGCATTTGACAGGATCTAAAGAAAAGAATGACTGCCTTCACTTTTGTGCACAGTGTTTTTTTTTTTTCTTTCCTGCCTAAGGCCGAAGCTGTCACTAGTCGATTCAGCCAAAGATGCTATATAGGAACCTTCCAACCAGATCAAGCTGTTCTCTTTTGTGTTTTGCAGGAGGTCTGAGGTCTTGAATGAACTTGAATGCATTTTATGATAATGCACATTCTAAATATTTCTTTTATGATAAGAAAATTATGAACATGACCTCCGGCATCGTGTGGTGCAGGAAACTATCTATTTCCTGAAAGGAGGTTCATTTTCTTACACTTTCGTTCTCAGTATTTGTCATTTTTAAAACCAGGTCACTCCATGCAAGAGCAATCATTTAGTTTAGAACTCAAGTCAGCTCTGTGTTTTTTATTTTTTAATGTGATAAGTAACATTTTTTGTTATGAATGAAAAAGTTCAAATCATTTCTTTTCGAATATCTTGGCATAACAAATAAATGCAAAAAAAAAAAAAAAAAAAACTTACCAGCCGGCACCGAAGCTCTAAGAAAAGAGACTATGGAGAGAAAATAAAGAGAATGTAAAACAGTGAACATTTTAAGCGGTGTAGATTTAACCCATGTACTTCCATTTACACAAATAAAACACGTGTATGATTTGAGATTCCACTGACCAAAGCTCCATGCTTCTGCTACACTATGTAAATAAATAAATGTAAATATAAACTGTAGTATTTATATTAAGGCTGTTCAAAAATGTGAATATTGTTATGCATAAACCAGTGCACAAAGTACGATTATTATCATACAGATCAAAGTGTCATTTATAAATGCATACATTTTTTATCAATTAGAGAAATGCAGCAATACTGTATCTTTATCTCTAGTTTTATTACTAACAGATATAAAAAAAAAATAGATAAAGCATTTTTATGCTATTTTTTCATTATATTTAATGTCTCAAAATGTTACATTTTGATAAAAATATTTATTGCAATACATTTAAAATGAAAACAAATAAAATGCCATTATTGTTATGAAACTTTCTTCTCAATTTTATTTTTAATTTCCATCTCAATTCCAGAATTTAGAATTGGCTTATAAAAAGCTTGTCTCTATTCCAATTTTAAAGATATTGCATCATCATTTCCCAAAATTGATTGTATTGTTTTTGAAGAGGAATAACCCTGAATGGTCTCACCTTTACTAAATATATACTCCAAAGATATAAAAAGTGGAAATTAAAGAATTATATCACGAACAAGCCAAATGTATTGATACAAATCTTGTATTTACCGAGCAATAAAACGAAGTGAAGTCTCAGCATCCTGGTCCTTGAGGCGTCCTTCAGTTCTGTGCTAAGTGAGTGCTAAATGCAGCTGTTTTTTCATGGTAAAGCTCATGAGGTCATGATAATTTTGTTGATGATCTTATCGTTCGATCTTATCGTCCCTACATTGGCTTCCTGTTAAGTTTCGAATAGACTACAAACTATTACTTCTCACTTATAAAGCACTAAATGGTTTGGCTCCAATGTATCTATCCAGTCTTTTAACTCGCTACAATCCGCCACGCTCCTTGAGATCTCAAAACTCTGGGCTTCTAGTAGTTCCTAGAATAGCAAAGTCCACTAAAGGTGGGAGATCATTTTCACATTTGGCTCCTAAACTCTGGAATAGTCTTCCTGACGGTGTTCGGGGCTCAGACACACTCTCCCAGTTTAAGTGTAGATTAAAAACATATCTTTTTAGCAAAGCCTACACATAACATACGTCTCACATCATAACCTTGTGCTCCAGAACATCTGATCACATGCACATTATCAACTTGTGCTGTTAATATCATGAACAGCAGCTACGCTAATTCCTCTCCACTGCTTCTCTTTCTCTCCCCATCCCGAGACACCCTGAGGTTTGGCCAGCTCCAGTCACCTCCCACCTCATGATGATTACGGACCTTTGAAGAAGTAGAAGCCGAACTCACAAACATCCCGAACCATCTAGAGACGTACCAGTGCCATTTGGATCCCGCTACATGTGTGGAGTTTGACATTGGACCTCCTGGAGTGTTAAAGGCTCTGGCATGGAGAAGCTGATGCTGGATCTGTGGTGATCACAAATGCTGAGCTCATAAAACTCGGAGCTACTAACCATATAGACTGTATAAGACTGCAGAAAGAACATCACTTATAATCTTATACTCCGGTAATCATGTTAGTTCTCACTCTCCAGTGTTCTGTATTGTTGAAAGATTTATGATCAAACTCTTGATGTCACCCAGATGAGGATGGGTTTCCCTTTTGAGTCTGGTTCCTCTCAAGGTTTCTTCCTCATAACATCTAAGGGAGTTTTTCCTTGCCACAGTCAAGGAAAGGCTTGCTCATGGGCTTGCTCATCAAGGCTTGCTCATCAGGGACAAATTCACACCATTCACCATCACTGTTGATTTGTGTAAAGCTGCTTTGAGACAATGTCTGTTGTGAAAAGCGCTATACAAATAAACTTGACTTGACTTGACTTGACTTGACTTGACTTGACTTGATGTGTATCTGAAGGGCAGAGTTTCTTTTTTTTCCCAGTCTTTGCTTAAAACAGGCACCAGTTGTTAGTGACACTGAGACAGAGTGGGAAAATTTCCACTTCTTCACTTGACTTCCAGGCTGGAGGAGAAAGAAACAAAAATCAAAAAGTGTTTAAAAAGATGTCAGCCCTTAGATCATCATCTGGTGCGGTTCATGTCGATCTACATTCTACAACAGCTTTATCAGATATTGTTGTGATTGTCAGAGGAGCGTTTTGGCTGTACATTTTATACTCACTTATTGAGAAGACTTCGTTTTGTCTGTATGTCAAGACTTCGGTTAGTGCAATAAAACTCAAGAAGGATATCATCAATATTTATAGGATTTGTATGGAATTATCATTGTGTATGTGGCAGGGTGAGTAAGTTCCCTTCACATATTTAGAGTGGCAGCCCACTGTATCAGCATCTGATCAGGGTGAATGACCCTGGGTGGGAGGCTGGTTTACTTTCCTGTAGCTGGTGTCATTTTGAGCATGAAATGTTTACCTTATCTTTTCCATCATCTGGCTTTTTGAGCTTTCAGCAAATGCTGTAACCACAGACAGCGACTGACTTACCAACTCACGCATTGCAAAGACACTGTGTGAACTTCACATATCAAAAGCTGCTAGTTTCTATCTGTTTTTTATTTATTTAATGATTTATTTATTTTTTTTTTTTTTTTTTTTTTTGTGTGTGTGTGTGTGTGTGTGTGTGTGTGTGTGTGTACCTTCGAAAGTGGAAAAAAACATTTGAAAAAGCACAGTTTTAATAAAAAAAATAGCCTTGCACAAGGGCCCAAGATTTCTTCCACAGCCTCTAGAATGTCTCTAGGTTACGTATGTTACCCTAGTTCCCTGAGGGAACAAGACGCTGCATCAAAGACTCTTTGGGAACGGCCTGCATTGTACATTTGTAAAATCTGGCCAATAGGCGAGTCTTGATGTCATCGGCGGGCGACGTCCCTTAAACCAGAAAGCTACAAAATGGCTTAGCGATGGTAGTGACATTAGCTTCTGAAGAAAGAGAAGGGATGCAGGGAGTATGGCTTGAGACGAAGTGTCTCGTTCCCTCAGGGAACTAGGATTACATACGTAACCTAGAGATGTTCCCTTTCAGGAAATCGAGCTGCGTCAAAACGATTTAGGAACGAGCATACCATCAGACCATACTGACCAGTCCCTGCCTAGTGTGTCTGGGCACCACAAAGCGTGCAAGACCGAGGAGCCGGAATTGGCTCTGATGTTGAGGTCATAAAGCCTGACGAAGGTCAAAGGGGTGGACAAACCCGCAGCATTACATATGTCCGGCGGGGTACAATAAGCCATGATAGTGACCTCTCAGGTCTCGGAGGAAGTGTTTGAGTGGCAAAAGCACAGCTGTCATCTCCAGGCAGTTTATGTGCCATGAACAATGTAACTCGTCCCACCAACCTTGGGCAGAGTGGCCATTCATGATCGCTCTCCACCTTGTGAGTGATGCGTCCATCTTTAGCATCACACGAAGAAAGGAGGAATGGGCGGAAAAGACTCATCTATCTCCATGCCTTCTGCTAGGCAAGCCCCATGACCTTCAGTGCCGCTTCGCCTTGGTAAGAGCGGGACCTGAGTCGTGAGAGGGAGCGGCGAGTGCGATTAGCCATTCGGCGACAGCACGGACAAAAGTCCCTCTCGAGAGCCGACTGAGCATGCTTCACTAACAGACAAACAACGCACAGCTCATGTGTGTCTCCCTGTTAATAAAATGGGGGCAAGAACAGGCACGCATGGAAGTTTGTTTGCCTAGCCATGTTGCACAGATTTACACAAAAAGTGCTGGGTCTTTCTTCAATGGCTTGAACCTTCAAGGAGTGATACATATATTTTGAACAATATATTGCTCTGTGTTTTTTAGATCTTTGTTTTTACATCTAGATACTTTGTTATTTATTCTGTTACATGCTGCAATCAGGTACAATGCATATTCCTTAATGTAGGACCATTAATTGCCACCTTCTCCTTTCATATACAGTGAGGAAAATAAGTATTTGAACACGCTGCTATTTTGCAAGTTTTCCCACTTAGAAATCATGGAGGGGTCTGAAATTGTCATCATAGGTGCATGTCCACAGTGAGAGACATAATCTAAAAAAAAATCCAGAAATCACAATGTATGATTTTTAAACTATTTATTTGTATGATACAGCTGCAAATAAGTATTTAAACACCTGTCTATCAGCTAGAATTCTGACCCTCAAAGACCTGTGTTACGACCCAGTCTGGGGTTAGGCCGGACAGAGTATTTAGCTCGGGATTCAAAAGATTGGATCTTATAAATTGAGCACAAACACACACAAAAGGGTTTGCTACACAGGTGTTAATATATTATATTAACACATATATATGTACACAGACTTTACAGGCTTGTCTTCAGGGTGGGCCAAGGCCAAAACAATAAACAAAAAGGACTATTTTGGGGAAGCTACCTTTCCTTAAAACAAAGAAAAGTAAAAAATACAACCAGCTTCTCTAACTCCCTGCTTCAAAAACAAAAGACAAAACAATCCCTCACCCAAAGTAAATGGCAGCCACACCCCTAATGCCAGTGACATAAATATGTACAGTGAACAAAGATTTTACAATATAATACAAAATAAATATATACAACCAACAGTAGTCCAAGGGCTAAACAAGCTCAAGGTCAGTAAACAGGCAGAGGTCAAAATCACGATCAACAACAACCAAGCTATATCCCAAACACCAACACAACCAGTCAAAACGGCACTACAACAACTCTCCTCGATTGCTTTGCTCCTTCCTCCTTAAATAGGAACTGGTGGATGATGTCATCGTGAAGGAGGTGGGATCAGCCAGGCTAGGGCAGGCCTCAAACTCTGGAGTGGATCGGACCTGCACACAAGGCACATATACAGAACACCAATGTGGACATGGGCTACCTAGGGTTGTAACACCTGTTAGTCTGCCTTTAAAATGTCCACCTCCACTACATTTATTATCCTAAATTAGATGCACCTGTTTGAGGTCGTTAGCTGCATAAAGACACCTGTCCACCCCATACAATCAGTAAGAATCCAACTACTAACATGGCCAAGACCAAAGAGCTGTCCAAAGACACTAGAGACAAAATTGTACACCTCCACAAGGCTGGAAAGGGCTACGGGGAAATTGCCAAGCAGCTTGGTGAAAAAAAGTCCACTGTTGGAGCAATCATTAGAAAATGGAAGAAGCTAAACATGACTGTCAATCTCCCTCGGACTGGGGCTCCATGCAAGATCTCACCTCGTGGGGTCTCAATGATCCTAAGGAAGGTGAGAAATCAGCCCAGAACTACATTGGAGGAGCTGGTCAATGACCTGAAAAGAGCTGGGACCACCGTTTCCAAGGTTACTGTTGGTAATACACTAAGACGTCATGGTTTGAAATCATGCATGGCACGGAAGGTTCCCCTGCTTAAACCAGCACATGTCCAGGCACATCTTAAGTTTGCCAATGACCATTTGGATGATCCAGAGGAGTCATGGGAGAAAGTCATGTGGTCAGATGAGACCAAAATATAACTTTTGGGTCATAATTCCACTAAACGTGTTTGGAGGAAGAAGATTGATGAGTACCATCCCAAGAACATTATCCCTACTGTGAAGCATGAGGGTGGTAGCATCATGCTTTGGGGGTGTTTTTCTGCACATGGGACAGGGCGACTGCACTGTATTAAGGAGAGGATGACCGGGGCCATGTATTGCGAGATTTTGGGGAACAACCTCCTTCCCTCAGTTAGAACATTGAAGATGGGTCGAGGCTGGGTCTTCCAACATGACAATGACCCGAAGCACACAGCCAGGATAACCAAGTAGTGGCTCTGTAAGAAGCATATCAAGGTTCTGGCGTGGCCTAGCCAGTCTCCAGACCTAAACCCAATAGAGAATCTTTGGAGTGAGCTCAAACTCTGTGTTTCTCAGCGACAGGCCAGAAACCTGACTGATCTAGAGAAGATCTGTGTGGAGGAGTGGGCCAAAATCCCTCCTGCAGTGTGTGCAAACCTGGTGAAAAACTACAGGAAACGTTTGACCTCTGTAATTGCAAACAAAGGCTCCTGTACCAAATATTAACATTGACTTTCTCAGGTGTTCAAATACTTATTTGCAGCTGCATCATGCAAATAAATAGTTACAAAATCCTGCATTGTGTTTTCTGTATTTTTTTTTTTAGATTATGTCTCTCACAGTGGACATGCACCTACGATGACAATTTCAGACCCCTCCATGATTTCTAAGTGCAAAATAGCAGGGTGTTCAAATACTTATTTTCCTCACTGTAGATGCTATCTAGAAATGATTTACCAGGAATTCCAGCAATACATAGATTCATCTTATATGCATTGACAAGCAGAGAGCAGCAGCAACAGATCAGATTATCACCCAGTTATATGTTACAGTTTGAGATGATTTAGGTGAACTTAGGTGAAGCTTTTTTTCACTAGAATCTCCATCCGTCTACAATAACTTATAGGCAAGAAATTACCAGTACTTGCTTGGAAATACCCCATTTTGATTTATATATGCTATGTTCTGTTCTTCATAACTGTTACTGTAGTGATCTTTACTTGTTAATGATGGCCTTTACAGTGTTTCACAACACATCGAATGTTATGGAATTGTTTTGGTGATCCCATAAATGATTTGCAATATGCTTTCTTTGGTGACTATGTTTTAACAGTAAAACAACACTAACAAGTTATCGATAAACACAGAAATAGTTTGATTTAGTGGCTTTCCCTGTAATCCAGGATACTGTAGTAAGATGATCTATAGGTATAGGTTGTATTAAACAGATAAACACAAAGCAATGCTGGTTTAATAATTTGAGGTCTATTTATTAAAAGGATACATGACAAAAAAAAGCTTGTGAATCAACCACCAATACAAATAAAATTCAACTCACAGACAGGTTATCAGATGATATGAACACACCTACCACAGTACACTGCACTCTAGTGACCGAAAAACACTTGTACGACTACTACTACTACTACTACTACTAATATTAAAATGTAGAAGATTGTATAAAACTAATAATAATAATAATAATAATAATAATATTATGGTTTCTACATATGAGTGGGAGTCACAGAATTTTTTTTTTTACAATTTTAATTTCAACAGGGTTGTGTAGATTTTTTTTATATTCACTATATACTCTGTATGTATATTAATGCAAAACAATGCAGTTTTGGCTGCATGTATAGAACATCAATAATAAAAATTATACCACAGGGTGACATTTTTATCTAAGCTAAAATTTCCTTAATATGAGAAATATTAAGGAAATTTTAAGCGCTGTTTATAAGACCGAGTCAATTTTGCAAAACAATAAGACGATTCACTAAAAAGATTAAAACAAAATCACATGCAAGACCCTGCAATTAAAGGTCTTATACAAGGTTATTTTACAAATAATCTAAAATGAAATGTAATTTTTAAGCTATTTGTAATAAATGCACTTTAAAAATATCACAGACAATAAAAATACATTTCAGCAACAATTGAATAACTATAATTAATAACATTGTGCTTTATAAATAATCAAAAGATGTCTATGAAAACAGTAAGAAAATAAAACAAAAAGTTGTACTCTATCTATCTATCTATCTATCTATCTATCTATCTATCTATCTATCTATCTATCTATCTATCTATCTATCTTCTGCACTGCTAGAACACTGATAACTCAAACACTTTACTGATTTTAGTGCCAGTAATAATCATACAGTTCTCCACCACCCTGTACATTCTGTATTATCTCTGTATGATTATAATACAATGTACTTATAATGTATATTGTACATTTATATTTTTATTTTATATCTTATATACTCACTTATATTTTTCAAGAGATTTTGTACCTTTTACACAGTCACATTTATTTTCTTTTAATCACTTATAGATCTTTTTATATTTTATATATATATATATATATATATATATATATATATATATATATATATATATATACAGTGGAACCCGGTTATGTCGATGTCCTAGGGGGTCGCCAAAAAGCATCGAGGTAACCGATGATCGAGATAAACGAAAATCAAAATGGCGGCAATATATTAACGTGCTTGAAATTTCTTTATGTACATGATGTGCGTTAATAAATGAGAATGTGCATGCACGTGCTTTTGAAGGGTTTTTTACACAACAGCGTTGCCGCGATTTGTTTGATGAAGGCATGCTATAAAAATACATACAGTACATGTTTATCTGTCAGGAATCCACCTGCCACGCCCACTTCAGCCCCCTTCAGCGTATCAGGTGTTTTCTCGGCCGCTTTCTCTGAAGCTCCGCTTCAATCGCGCACATATGGTGCTCGTTTATCATCATCACCAGCTCCTATTTAAACTTCCACACTCTCACTGTCCGTTATTGTTGGTATATGTTGGTTCACGGCGGTCGTTGTTATCGCGCATGCGTATCCCGGTACGTGTCTTCCCACCAGCACACTCTCAACGGCTGTGCTTTTCTTCCCAAAGCGCATCGCGGATACCCCCCCCACCACCACCACCACCGCCCCCCCCCCCCCATACTGTATATATACAGTATATATATATATATATATACTGTACTTGCTCAATAGCTTCTGAGAATTTTCACTGCCTACAACTTACATACATACCACAGTCGTCTTCTACTATAAAGCCATGCTGTTGTAATAAATGCAATATGTGATTTAGTATTGTCTTGCTGAAAAATGTCATATAGATAAAAGTAAATGCTGCTCTAAAACCTGTATATACCTTTCAGTATTTATAGTGCCTTTGCCCATCATTGCAAAGAGACGTTGCCTATATTGTATACTCTTTTAATCTAATTCTGTTACTCACCAATTGCCTAATTCCTTGTAAATGGTTCCTCTAGCTGTTTCTTTTGAGTACCACATACTTTTCCATCTTTTTGTTGTCCGTTTTTTTTTTGTCTCAACTTTTTAAAAACGTGTTGCGCCATCAAATTCAGAATTATCTATATTTTCCATAAATGTTACATTTCCTCAAACTTCAACATTTTATATGTTTTCTATGTTCTGTTGTGAATAAAATACTGGTTTATGAGATTTGCAAATCATCTATCTAAAAAATCTAAATATCTTAACTGATTTCCAAGTAAGGAAAAAACTGTTCATGAAGTTCATGTTAATAGAAATGTTTATAATTGGCAATAATATTTTATCAATAGAAAATTATTTAATTTAACCAAATAATTGTTCCTGGCTTGTGGATATTAGACACTATGCTACACAGTTGGTGTAAAAGTTTACTTGCTCATAGACATCACTCATTTCACATCTTTGTTCATCATCAGAAGAATCAAATTCATTATCCCAATCTAAAACCTTCTCCTGCTTCTCCTGCTGGAAAAATGTTACTGAATTTTCATAATTAGCTTGAACGCCATCTTCCTCAATTTCTTCTTGGAGACTTGCACGTGTGTTTTTGGCACCTAGAAAATGATCAAGTCAAAAAGCACAGGTTTACAGCTCATTTTGTTCTATATTTAAATTTATTTTAACATAAACAATACATTAAAGTGTGTTGTGCTCTTACAGAAAAATAATCAGCAATCAAAGCATCCTAATTGTTGTTAGTCCTTCGATTTGCCTCAGCAATTTGATCCTGATTCGTGTTTTTATTCATTAAAGATTCAAATTTATATTAATTTGCATTCATTTGTACAGTAATTACTTTTTGTGCAAATTCTGCAACACAAGTTAATTCCCATGTGTTTTCCTCTGCTAACTCCTCTAGCATGAAAAGATAAAAATATATGTTTTCTTCAATCTAACAGTGGTGACTGCTTTCAGAAGAAAACATGACCTTTAAAGTGAAACTTTATAACTCACACTGATTATTGTTCCTGTTACTTTGCTGAAACTTTCTTCTTTTTTGCTTCTTCACAAAGCAAATGATGACTGGAACTAAGAAGAGAAGCAGTCCTGCTGTGACTCCACCAATAATGTAGAGAAGCAGAGATGCTGAAAAAGAAATCATCAGCATCATCATAAAAAAAAAAAAAATTAACTGCAAAACAATACTAACAGAGCAAGTTTATTTTACTTCACCTTTCACAGTGATGACCAGGAGCTCAGAGGCAGAGGAGGTAAAGGTACGTGAAGACACGTTAACTTCATAAGTACAGCTGTAGTTTCCCTGATGGACAAAATCTGTCTGAGGAAACTGAAAGATGGCTGAGTGGTCAACAGCTGATTGAGTTTTGGTGATGTTGGATCCACTTAACTTTAAATGGAAGGACCCTCCTGGATGCTGAGGTTTAGTGGAGCAGATAATTGAGAAGCTGTAGCCCCTTGTCACCTCTGGTCCATCAGATCCCCAGTGGAACGATCCAGCAGCAGCACTGAAGGAGATATTGGGCTGCTGCAGGTTGACTAGAAAACAACAAGGAGGGTCAGTTACTAGCAAGAATTCACAAAAAGAAAAACGTTTTCTATCTATCTATCTATCTATCTATCTATCTATCTATCTATCTATCTATCTATCTATCTGTCTGTCTGTCTGTCTGTCTGTCTGTCTGTCTGTCTATCTATCTATCTATCTATCTATCTATCTATCTATCTATCTATCTATCTATCTATCACAAAAGCAGAAATGGATGCAAGATTAAGGAAAGAACATTTCCAACATAAGCAGTTTTGTCCTTTGCACTGATTGGAGTCATTTTGAAATAGTTATCTCGTTGATTAGTACAAGCCATGCAACACTTGCTGGAAATAATGAGTTTACTTGACTTTGTAATAATTTACATTTTTTCTTTTTTCTACAAAAATAGAAAGGATTAAAATGCAAAGCATAAAAATATATTTAGAATAGAAAAATGTACTAATAATCTGAAAGATCTATTTTTGCAATGTACTGGATGAAGAAGCAGCTTAATATTAATATTTTCTAACAGCTTTATATTTTATTATTTCTATAATAACATGCTACATAGAGACTTATATGGTGGAACCTGCATCTTTTATTAAAATATGTAATTGTTTTAGGGTGAGAGAAGTTAAGGGCATAGGAGATCAGGCTTAACATTATGACATTACAACATTCGAGTGGTGACGTGAAGAACACTGATGATCTCTTCATCATGGCACCTGTTAGTGGGTGGATTTATTTATTAGGCAGCAAGTGAATATTTGTCCTCAAAGTTGATGTTAGAAGCAGGAAAAATGGGCGAGCGTAAGGGTTTAAGCGAGTTTAACTAATTGTAATGGGTCAGAGTGTCTCCAAAACTGCAGCTTCTGTGGGATGTTTCCAGTCTGCAGTGGTCAGTGTCTATCAAAAGTGCTCCAAAGAAGAAACAGTGGTGAACCGGCGATCGGGTCATGGTGCACGTGAGGAGCGAAGGCTGGTCCGTGTGGTCTGATCCAACAGACAAGCTCCTGTAGCTCAAACTGCTGAAGAAGTTAAAAGTGTTGATGCTACACAGTATTAGGTACGTGGTCATACTGTTATGGCTGATTGGGATATAACAGTAACACTAAAAGTATAATAGATAGTAGATGCTTTGTTTGTTCTATCATTGACTGACAGTGTTTTGTGTTAGTCTGGTAATAAAGCCAAATTGAATAACGGTATATGTCAATTATACATAAAACATGTCAATTATACATAAAACATTTGTACAAATTCTTGAACAGGACAATATATAATTAATAATTCAACACTGGTCTATATTACATTATAACTGCACTTACCCACAGTAATGTTAATGGAGTTGCTCCTGGATGAAGTGGAGTTACTTTCCCTGTATGTGTAATCACAGGTGTACTCGCCCTGATGTGAAGCTTCTACAGTCAGAATAAATGTTGCTGTAGACTCTGCAGTTTCCTTCTTTATTGATGTTCCAGTTTTATATAAACTGAAGTCTACAGAGATGCATGTTGGGCTGGGTGTGGAACATCTGAACTGAAGTGCTTCTCCAACTGATACCACAGAGTTTGGAGAGATCCAAGTCAATGTAGGAGCCTGCATGTCTTATAGTTGGAAAGTAGATTTATTAAATAAGTAAAAATAACAAAAAAAAACCAAACAGTTTAATATATATATATATATATATATATATATATATATATATATATATATATATATATATATATATATATTGCAATATATATCCATTTTAAACTTTTTTAAGAATTACTTACTTGAGCACACGACTCCAGAATCTTCATGATGTCCACAGTCCTCTACTCCAAATCCTCTGTGTGAGCACTGATCTATGTAGCTCTCATTTCCATTACACTGAACATCATCCAGCCAGGTTGGTTCACTTCCCTGACCAAAGCGAGCATTTTGAGGAGCACTGACAGCTTTACCACATCCAAGCTGCCTACACACCACCTCTGCATCCTTTAAGTCCCAGTAATGATCACACACTGTTCCCCACTGGTCTTTGTGCTGGATCTCCACTCGACCACAACAGTTACTTGGACCATCCACCAGCCGGATCTGATTATAAGCTAATAATATATAAAAAAGCAGACGTTTTTTTTTCTCATATTATTTTTAACAAATGTTTCATCTTTTCATCATTTGTACTCACAAGCCAGAGAAATGTAATACAATTTGAAACAAAAGCAGCTGAATTTGCAGAAAAGTGTAAATTTTATACAGGCCTTGCTTGAGAATTGCCACTTTTAAGGAAAAAATATATATATTACAGGTTACAAACTGTGCTAGTTTTGTCAATTGCAATTTTGAAATAGTTAAGTTCCCCTTCAGGAACTCGAGCTGCTTCGAAACGCTTTGGGAATGCCCCTGCGTTGTCCACGCTCTGAACCACGTGTGAAATCTAGCCAATAGGCAAGACGTGACGTCATAGACAGGCGACGTCGCGTAAACCAGGAAGCTACAAGATGGCTGTGCGGTGGTAGCGACATTAGCTTCTGCTCGTTCAGGTAAGCGCTTTGTGTGTGTTATCTGTGTAGTCATGAGCTTAAATGCAGGCAGAATTCCGTCTGCGTGTTCCTGCTTGCCCGCTTCATTTCGGGGGGGGGGGTTGTTTGCTTTGCTCAGTTGGCTCTCGAAGGTATCGGCTGTTAGCATTTTAGCCATGTGGCTATGCACTCCCGGCTGCTAGCTCTCCCCGGGAGAAGCGCCTGTTTAGCGGTTTCTTTTCCCGGTGTGTGTAATGCGGTGCTCTGTATTTGTTCCTCCAAGGTGGGAGAAATTTCGGAAATTTCGGGGAAGCATGCCTGGCGGCTGCTTCTTCTCTCTCTCCGAGGAGGATGAGATGATGGATGCTAGCGAGCCTGTGGACTCCTCACAGCCTGTGCTGTACGAAGAGCTCCTCGCGGTCGTGGCATGGGCCGGGTCTGAGCTGGATCTAGCTTGGCCGATAGTGTAGCAGAAGCAGCACGCACCCAGTGAGCTGGATAAACGTTTCCTGCGCCCTGTGTCACAGCCTCAGTGCCTTCCCTGTCCTGCGCACCGAGGTGTCTGGGTCTTGGGAGGCCCGTGTGTGGCGCGTGATTTCCAATGGTTCTCGCTGTGCGCGAATGTTATTGGGACTAAGTAGCGCGACTACAGGACGATGCCGCTTGTGGTAGAGACGCTAGCTAGCTATCTCTCCCCAATTGCTGCATCTATGAAGGCTATCGGTTTGCCTACGAAGAGCCGCTTGGGTCAGGTAGTTAGGGCTACGGTAGGTCAGGCTGCGGGTTGCTTCCACCCGATGAGTGTGTTGCAGGCATACCAGGCTGGCCTGCTAGGGGGGATGGTGTGAGCTTCCTTCTGAGCGCCACGGTGACCCCTCCTGGCCTGACCTGGTAACGCTGTAGGTAAGGGCGATTGCTGGCAGGTTCAGGGGACCACGGTGGCATTTCAGTGGTACTTCCTCGCAGCTCCAATGGGGCTGCTCGGCGGCAGCCTCGCCCCAGTACATCGAGGCACAACGAAATAGCCCGGAACGAGAGCCACCCGATTCCCGCGGGGATGTCCTAGGGGCCCCTGGTGACACTATAAGCCCGAGGACAGGCTGGACGAACTGAGGTTCGTCCTCGCCTCTAGTGAACGGGCTGTGGTGCGTAAGCCTGATAGTTTGCATCTTGGTGGGCAGGGTGCACCTCATGCTACGGTGCCCGTCCCTCCCCAGCACCACCGGAAGGCTGGCCTGTCAGCCCTGCCACAGGGTGTTCAGGACGCTGCCTCCCTCCAGCAGTTAACTCCCTTATTCTACCCGAAAGTTTGTTGTGGATGGGGGTCATCCACCGCCTCTCAGGGAGCTTTAACGGCCGCAGCTCCTGCCGTTCGGGTTCAGGAGGGCTGTCTGCCAGCTCTGCCATGGGACGTGTTCAGGGCGTAGCTTCCCTCCAGCGTTTTTCCCACCGTATTCCGCTCGTAAGATCGCTGCAGGTGGGAGAGATCCGCCGCCTCTCAGGAGGTGTAGTCGGCTGCAGAGCACCGCTCCAGCCGCTCTGAGTGGGTCAGGGGCCAGCCCAGAGGGGGTTGGTTCCCCTGTGAAACTTTCTGTCAGTCTGGAGGGCTGCCAGGAGTCTGTCGGGGGTCCTGCGTACTGTGGAGAAGGGCTGCGCGATTCAGTTCGCATGTTCTCCTCCCCGGTTCAACGGAATGTGTGCCACCCTGGTGGGACCCGTGCAGGCTCTGGTCCTGGGACAGGAGGTGCGTACTCTCCTGAGGAATCGAGGTGGTTCCATCCTCCTTGGTCAGAGAGTCAGGCTACTACGGCCTGTACTTCATTGTTCCGAAGAAGGACGGCGGGTTGCATCCCATTCTCCACTCACTTATAAGACTCGGGTTCAGGATACTCGCTCAGAGAGGTCGTGTCTCATATCAAGTCCGAGGACTGACAAGCTCCTGTAGCTCAAACTGCTGAAGAAGTTAAAGGTGTTGATGCTACACAATATTAAGTACGTGGTCATAATGTTATGGCTGATCGGGATATAACAGTAATACTAAATTCATAATAGATAGTAGATGCTTTATTTGTTCTATCATTGACTGACAGTGTTTTGTGTTAGTCTGTTAATAAAGCCAAATTGAATAACGGTATATGTCAATTATAGAACATTTGTCCAAATTCTTGGACAGGACAATATATAATTAATAATTCAACACTGGTCTATATTACATTATAACTGCACTTACCCACAGAAATGCTAATGGAGCTGCTCCTGGATGAAGTGGAGTTACTTTCCCCATATGTGTAATCACAGGTGTACTCGCCCTGATGTGAGGCTTCTACAGTCAGAGTAAATGTTGCTGTAGACTCTGCAGTTTGCTTCTTTATTGATGTTCCAGTTTTATATAAACTGAAGTCTACAGAGATGCATGTTGGGCTGGGTGTGGAACATCTAAACTGAAGGACTTCTCCAATTGATACCACAGAGTTTGGAGAGATCTGAGTCAATGTAGGAGCCTGCATGTCTTATAGTTGGAAAGTAGATTTAATAAATAAGTAAAAATAACAAAAAAACCAACCAGATTAATATATATACTGTATATACAGTGTTGGGCAGTAACTAATACTGTAACGCGTTACTTTTCAAAATAAAGTTACTTTATTCCCGTTACCGTATGGTACGTTACCCGTTACTTTTATAAATGAATTTATTTTGGCTGAAGTGTAGACTACAGCCTAACCTGCTTACAGCAGCGACGCATTGTAGGATTGGTGGATAAACCACTGTAAACACGAAGAAGACGCACTGTAGGATTGGTGGATGAACCTCTTTAAACATGAAGAAGACGCACTGTAGGATTGGTGGATAAACCTCTGTAAACACAAAGAAGACGGGCTGTGGGCGTGTCTCCGTTTATTCAGGTCTGTGCAGCAGTAACGGCGAGTCGAGGCGAGAGCAAGATGAGTTTCTCAAAGTGGAAATATGCTCATTATTTCACTTTAGTTAAGTATAAAGACAAAAACTTTTAAGGCAAATGTAAGCTGTGTCTTTCTGGTTCGAAGCTTGTATCTACTACGATAAACAGCAACTCCAATCTGTTGAAGCTCCTTCAGAAACTCCATGCTAGAGGCTAGAAGCTAGAAGCTAACCCGGTGTTCTGTTCTACATTGTTGATAGTTTTCATACTTCAGCTGTGAAAGGAACATGTTTAAGAGCTCAACACAACAGCAGAAGCCACTTTAGTTTTTGATTGTGAATATATTATTCAGCTTGTTTTTTTATTTATTTCAGAAATCTATGTGATATATTCAGTTTGTGCTGCTCTGACTTCAATAAAATAGTGTTGAAAAATTACTTTGTGTTTAAGTCAGTTTTGTGATTGTGTAGACCATAACGCATAAAAGGGCATTCATGGGAACATTAAAGAACGTTCTTTAAAAAAGTAACTAAAAAGTTACTTTTAACAGTAACGCATTACTTTTTGGTGTAAATAATCAACAAAGTAACGGAGCTACTTTTTGAATGAAGTAACGAGTAACTGTAACTAGTTAGTATTTTTTAGTAACGAGCACAACACTGTATATATATATATATATATCCACTTTAAACTTTTTTAAGAATAACGTACTTGAGCACACGACTCCAGCATCTTCACTGTGTCCACAGTTCTCTACTCCAAATCCTCTGTGTGAGCACTGATCTATGTAGCTCTCAGTTCCAGTACACTGAACATCATCCAGCCAGGTTGGTTCACGTCCCTGACCAAAGCGAGCATTTTGAGGAGCACTGACGGCTTTACCACATCCAAGCTGCCTACACACCACCTCTGCATCCTTTAAGTCCCAGTAATGATCACACACTGTTCCCCACCGGTCTTTGTGCTGGATCTCCACTCGACCACAACAGTTACTTGGACCATCCACCAGCCGGATCTGATTATAAGCTAATAATATATAAAAAAGCAGACGTTTTTTTTCTCATATTATTTTTAACAAATGTTTCATCTTTTCATCATTTGTACTCATAAGCCAGAGAAATGTAATACAATTTGAAACAAAAGCAGCTGAATTTGCAGAAAAGTGTAAATTTTATACAGGCCTTGCTTGAGAATGCCACTTTGCTCAGGAAAAAAATATTGCAGGTTACAAACTGTGCCAGTTTTGTCAATTGCAATTTTGAAATAGTTAAGCTTGTTGATAAGTGCAAGTGCAAATGCATGATGGAAATAATGGCAGTTAAACTTGATTCTGTAAATAAATAATTGTCCCACAATGGAACAGATTAAAATGCACTGTGATACATTTAGAAAAAAATAGCTAATAAACTTAATAATTTCAAGTCTATTGCAATGTACTGGGACAAAGGAGCAGCTCATCAGCAAAAGTTAATCTGTTGCTATGATTTCTACCAAGTCAAGTCAAGTCAAGAAGCTTTTATTGTCATTTCAACCATATATAGCAGATGCAGTATACAGTGAAATGAAACAACGTTCCTCCTGAACCCAGGTGCTACATAAAACAACATAAAACAACAGTCACAGAACAGAAGAACACAGGGCCAGGAACTAAGATCCTCGCCACATAAAGTGCATGTGTGCAACTGGTGCAAACAGTGCAAAAGACAACACAGGACAGTGCAAGACATCACAGGACAGTGCAAGACAACACAGGACAGTGCAAGACAATACACAATACACAAAATATGAAAATAAAAACAGCAATAGCTCCGCCAGTAAAACCTGTCGTGACAGAATAAGGTGCACAGTAGCAGAAAAATGTAACACAATAGCAGAAAAACGTAACAGAGAGATGTAAACAGAATTGTGCAATTCTATAATAGCAGCAATCAAAAATAAAGTGAATAGTGACCAAAGGATTTGGACAGAATATTGTGCAAAGAGCAAGTCCCAGAAGATCAGCAACAAACGGCATGTAAACATTTTGCGATGATGAAAGGTGAATGGTGCTGAAACCTGGGTGTGCGAAGTTTATGTGTGTTGAGTCCAGTTGTACAGATCAGTCACTCAGTTTTGTGTGTGTGTGTGTGTGTGTGTGTGTGTGTGTGTGTGTGTGTGTGTGTGAGAGTTTAGTTCAGATGTTTGTTCAGGAGCCTGACGGCTTGCGGAAAAAAAACAACAGCAGTGATAAATTTTAAAACCTGACAGGACAGAAGTTGCTAAATAATATTCTGTAATTTCTTTATACTTATATGCAGGGCCATGCACAGACATGAGAGGCAGTGGCCCAAACCAAAAGGGGCAAATTCTGTGCTGACAACACCAACGGCCTTAGTGCCTGCTCTAGTTCCAATCAGATCTTATATAAATAACACCATGTTTATATTAGATCTGATCAGGTACAATAATTTGATTAGAAATTCAAATTCTAGAAACATGGATATTTGGTACAAGTTAACACTTTTAATTTACTCATTAGTCATTAACAATAAAATTACAAATTTTTTATCATTTTAAAAAGTAATCAATGTCATATAAATGTAATCACAATCATTACAACGTCATATGTGTTCTGTACCTGAGCAAGTAACACCAGCATCGTCTTTATGCTTGCAGTTGTGGACTCCAAAATTATTTTGACGGCAATTTATGATGTCACCTTCATTTCCAGAACAGTGAACATCATCCAGCCATATTGGATCATTTCCTGGACCAAAGTGGGCATCTTGATATGCACTGACAGCATCACCACAACCAAGCTGTCTACACACTACTTGTGCATCAGTCAGATCCCAGTAATCACCACACACTGTTCCCCACTGGAAATTATGAAAGACCTCCACTCTACCAGAGCAGGGGTTATTGCCATTAACAAGTCGTATCTCAATGCCATCTAAAACAAACAGCAAAATGCATGGTATATGGTAAGATTTCGAAATAATTGAAAGTTAAAGAACACATGAGTAAGCATAAACACATATAAGGACCCCCTCCTTCATCACTTTTTGTTATATGCTAAAGCTTCATGAGGATGAACTAAAAAAACTAAAATACAATGAATAAAATAATGATGCTAATGATAGTTATTTTTCTTTTCTTTTTCTTCCTCTTTTAGCTGCTCCAATTAGAGGTTCCTACAGCAGATCATCCATCTCCATACTACTACTCTGTCCTCTACATCTGCCTCCTTTAAACCAACTACCTGCATGTCTTTCTTCACCACATGGAGGGTGGCGCTTCCTGGCAGCTCCATCCTCAGCTTTCTCCTACAGATTAACCCCATGTGCCTCCTCTGCACATGTCCAAACCATCTTAATTGTGCCTTCCTTACTTTGTCTAAAAAACATCCTACATGCGCGGTCTAATGAACTCTAATAAGCTCATTCCTAATACTGTCCATCGGCCTCACTCCCAAAGAAAATCTCAGCATCTTCAGCTCTGCTACCTCTATCTCCACCTGCTGTCTTTTACTCAATGCCACTGTCTCTAAACCATACAACATCTCAGGTATCACCACAGTCCTATAAATGTTCCCTTCACTCTTGCAGATACTCTTCAATTACAAATCATTCCTGCTATCACTCTTCTCCACCCACTTCACCTTGCTTGCACTGCAAACAGGGAATGGCCCAGAGCTGATCCTTGATGCAATCCAACCTCCACCTTAAACCAGTCTGTGATTCCTACTGCACACTTGTCACACATACATGTACATACATGTCCTGCACCACCCTCACATAATTCTCTGAGACACCAGACTTCCTCATTCAATACCACAACTCCTTATTCATTAGCTGCTCAAAATATTCCCTCCATCTTCTCAACACACTCTCCTAACTAGTCAACACATTTCTATCTCCATCCTTTATTGCCCTAACTTGCAGCACATCCTTGTCTGGGCAAACGCTACAAATCCTTTTCTCCTTCCTTAGTCTCCAACTTCTCCTACAGCTCCTCATATGCCATTTCCTTGGCTTTCGCCACATCCCTCTTTACCTGTTGCCACATCTTCTTGTACTCCTGCCTACTTTTCTCATCACTTTGTCGATCCCAATTCTGTTTCTCCAACCTCTTCCTCCTTATGCTCTCCTGCACTTCCTCATTCCACCACCACATCTCATTGTCTTCCTTTCTATTTCTAGCTGTCTCCCTTATCACTTCTGCAGTAGTTGCCCAATCGTCCAGCACCTCCTCCTCTTCTTCTACACCTCAAAAGCCATCCTGCAGACCACCATCCAATGATGTCTAGCTACACTGTCCCCTGCCAACAGCTTACAGTCTCCAATCTCCTTCAGATTGCATCTCCTACATAGAGTATAGTCCACCTGTTTATATAATGATGAATGGTAATTATGATAAAGTAAATTCTCCTTTGGTGTGAGAGTACATCTTCTTGATACTTTAATAGATGTTTCTACATTAATATATATACAGTGAGGAAAATAAGTATTTGAACACCCTGCTATTTTGCAAGTTCTCCCACTTAGAAATCATGGAGGGGTCTGAAATTTTCATCGTAGGTGCATGTCCACTGTGAGAGACATAATCTAAAAAAAAATCCAAAAATCACAATATATGATTTTTAAACTATTTATTTGTATGATACAGCTGCAAATAAGTATTTGAACATCTGTCTATCAGCTAGAATTCTGACCCTCAAAGACCTGTTAGTCTGCCTTTAAAATGTCCACCTCCACTACATTTATTATCCTAAATTAGATGCACCTGTTTGAGGTCGTTAGCTGCATAAAGACACCTGTCCACCCCATACAATCAGTAAGAATCCAACTACTAACATGGCCAAGACCAAAGAGCTGTCCAAAGACACTAGAGACAAAATTGTACACCTCCACAATGCTGGAAAGGGTTACGGGGAAATTGTCAAGCAGGTCTCAATGATCTTAAGGAAGGTGAATATTCAGCCCAGAACTACACAGGAGGAGCTGGTCAATGACCTGAAAAGAGCTGGGTCCACCGTTTCCAAGGTTACTGTTGGTAATACACTAAGACGTCATGGTTTGAAATCATGCATGGCACGGAAGGTTCCCCTGCTTAAACCAGCACATGTCCAGGCACATCTTAAGTTTGCCAATGACCATTTGGATGATCCAGTGGAGTCATGGGAGAAAGTCATGTGGTCAGATGAGACCAAAATAGAACTTTTGGGTCATAATTCCACTAAACGTGTTTGGAGGAAGAAGAATGATGAGTACCATCCCAAGAACACCATCCCTACTGTGAAGCATGGGGGGGGTTAGCATCATGCTTTGGGGGTGTTTTTCTGCACATGGGACAGGGCGACTGCACTGTATTAAGGAGAGGATGACCGGGGCCATGTATTGCGAGATTTTGGGGAACAACCTCCTTCCCTCAGTTAGAGCATTGAAGATGGGTCGAGGCTGGGTCTTCCAACATGACAATGACCCGAAGCACACAGCCAGGATAACCAAGGAGTGGCTCTGTAAGAAGCATATCAAGGTTCTGGCATGGCCTAGACAGTCTCCAGACCTAAACCCAATAAAGAATCTTTGGAGGGAGCTCAAACTCTGTGTTTCTCAGCGACAGACCAGAAACCTGACTTATCTAGAGAAGATCTGTGTGGAGGAGTGGGCCAAAATCCCTCCTGCAGTGTGTGCAAACCTGGTGAAAAACTACAGGAAACGTTTGACCTCTGTAATTGCAAACAAAGGCTACTGTACCATATATTAACATTGACTTTCTCAGGTGTTCAAATACTTATTTGCAGCTGTATCATACAAATAAATAGTTTAAAAATCATACATTGTGATTTCTGGATTTTTTTTTTTAGATTATGTCTCTCACAGTGGACATGCACCTACGATGACAATTCCAGACCCCTCCATGATTTCTAAGTGGGAGAACTTGCAAAAAAGTAGGGTGTTCAAATACTTATTTTCCTCACTGTATATATATATATATATATATACAGTGAGGAAAATAAGTATTTGAACACCCTACTTTTTTGCAAGTATATATATACTGTACGTTTATGGTATTGAATTTGGGGCTTGTTCAAGATTGCACTTAATTATAATGTGCTTGCTGAGTTTTACAGTATGAACGCTTCAAGTGGTTTAGATTTTGATCATTTATATTTATAATCAGAAAGAATATGAAAATTTGACCTCCTACATAGTTTAATGAACTTGTAGTGCAGAAAATAATCTGTGCCCTGAATGTAAATCTCTTACTTCACACATTTGTTCTTATTCTTTGTGATCTTTAAATCAGGAGGCCAATTTATCTTGTATTTGTAATAGTAACAATCATACAGCATTTCATGACTTAGTTGTATATTTATGAAAATAAAAAATAATGTAAAATACTGTGATTTGACTCAGAATCTTTGCCTGACATCCCCAATGTAGAGAGTAAATCAAATGAATTAAAGTGTAAAATACACTTACCAGCCTGCAATGATGCTCTAAGAACACTGACTATGGAGAGAAAATTAAGATGATGTAAAACCAGTAATGTAAAAAGTTAAAAGAAGTAACAGAAATAGAAGACGTATGTATGATCAAGTGCTCAGACCAAAGTTCTGTGCTCCTGCTCAAAGGTGGGAAGTAATAAAGTACAAATACTTTGTTACTGTACCTAAATAGATTTTTCTGGTATTTTACTTCACTATTTATTTTTCGGACAACTTTATATTTTCACTCATAAAATTTTTACACAAATATCTGTCACATTCTTACATTCTCACATTCAGTCTTACATTTTCAAACCAGCCTCATTACTTTAATTTCTTCTCATTGCTCATTGCATTGTTTTCAGCCCATCAACCTATTTCTTGTCATTGTGCGGCTTTTTTAATCTACCACTGGTGTATCATTTCCTGTGTCTCTCACACACCACAGATGTAGACTAGTTTACGAAGCTAATAATGAGAGCGGCAGAAGGCAGTAAGAAGTGTGGGGTTAACATGGATGAGACAGAGGGAGTCAGTGATGTAAACATGACTGAGAACTGAGACATTCCTGATCACCTGATCATCATCATCATCATCATCATCATCATCATCATCTTTTCTCTGCTTGTGTTCTATATGGTGTATGTTCAGCCTGGACACATTCATTAGGTAACAAGTTTTGAAATTATTTTGTATTAATATACTTTATGTCAGAGCCCAAAATGTTTTACTTTAAAACATGAGTATCTGTACTTCTACTCAAGTGAAGGATGTGTCTAGGTTTGCCAACTCTGCTCCTACCACACAATGCTGTTCAGACTGTAATGTGTGCTGAGTCTGTTGGAAACTTCCTGATTGTTTTGTACAGAGCTGTATTTTGGGCATGTAACTTGTTCAATCCTTTTTACACAAATATTGGCATCCTTCAATAAACCGGCTCAGTGTTAATATAAGGGAAAAGCACCACAGACAGGAACATTGTATAATATTATTTACATGTTGAATTCTGCATTCTGATTGGTCAGAATCTTTTATTACCAGCTCTGACAGTAATGCAGTTGCAAATCATAGGATTATATTAACAAAGTATTCTTTATTATTTCTATTGTTATCTAAGCCTTTGGATGAAAAAAATCCAAGATATAAAATCTAACAGCCATTATAGGTTGTCTGAGTTTAATAGATTAGAATTTTTTCGTCAGTCCTGACTGCATTGTGCCTAAATCACCAATCCCACAAACCAAAAAATAAAAGATTTTGGGTGCAATGTTAAATGTATTATATAAATACATGATTTTTGTTTTAACTAATCTAAGAGAACGTACTACTCAGGAACAAACATAGATGTAAGATTGACACAACGAATTAGGAAATTGTACGCCTTCTTTTATCTCTCTTGCCAGTTTCATTCTTTATCGTTCATTTCGTGTCTTTAAGTAGGAAATTATTCTGTATATGGTCATCCTGAGATTCTTTCTATACATTTGCTATATAACTTGTCAAAGAAAGTGTACTGTAGGGCAGACCTCCGAAATTTGTGCCCTCCTTCCAGCCGAACTCTGGAAGTTTAAATGATAAATATCTAAAGACAACAAATACAGCTATCTTTATTTATTTATTTTACCAGAGTTATCAGGTTTTTTTTAATCAAATGTGATCAATAAAAAAAGACACACAATGCTGTATTTTTTTCACATTGCAAGAATATACATCTAAAAATGATTATTTTACATATTCCACATTTAAGATAAATCTGTATTATTTTTTTAAACCTGTAGCAATATAATTTTTGAATTATGTCTCAAATTATGACATAATAACAAAGATATTTCATTAGAAACTTCTTTAGAAACCACAACAGTTAGAGTGAAAACACCTGAAATGGCATTTTTCTCAAAACCAATTTTCTTATAAATACAATCAAAGTTTCAGAAGTTTTAGAATTCAGTATTAGTTCATGTAAAATATCTTCCTATTGTGGTCATTGTTGTTTTGGTATTATGTAAGTTTTTTTTCATGTAAATATTCTTTGCAAATGTTAAATGTCTTCACAGTAAAAGTGAAATTATATTTTTGCATTATAAACAAACCAAATGTATTGATAAAAATTTTGAATTTACCAAGCGTTAAAGCGAGACAAAGTCCCAGCATCCTGCTTGTTAAGGAGTTGTTCGGTTTGGTTCTAGTTGAAGTGTCGTTGCTGCTGTGTTCCCAACGAGAAGCTCATGAGGTCCTGATGATAGTTTCCTCATGCATCTGAAGAGGTGGAGTTTCTTTTTTGGCCACAGCCTGCTTATGATAGGTGGAGATTCTATAACTGGTTAGCTGCAACAGACCAACGCACCAGTTGATAATAATAAAAAGCAAAAAAAAAAAAAAAAATGAGACCTTCGAAAGACTTCCTCTTTTCAATTCCTCATAAACAGGTAATAAAAAAAAATATATAATTATAATAAACCAATAAGGGTGCTAGAATGATATCAGGCCATTACCAGATGCCAGAACAGCTTCTTTGAAACTCTACATGAGGATCTTTTATGCTTTCAGATGGTACATTTTTAATAATGTCTGTTTGTCCCCAATTCTAACCCTGCCGTAATAGCCAGTGTTACGCAGTGGTCTTGATGCTTGAGTAATGTACAATTACACCACTGTAGCTCATTTAAAAAGACTGTTAATCTCCCTGTGTTTTCAACGGCAAGTCTCCTTCTTGTTTGGGTTTAAGGGGCGACCTTATCCTGGCAACACCTGGGATGCAGCTACCATTCCTTGGTATTGATTCGAATAAACTCACTAGGAAATAATGTACCTTTTCTTCAATATACACATTTTTACACATAAACAGTTTTGCAAAATATGGGGTATCTATAAAGATGCTTGTGACAATGTCCATTGCTAAAATAAAAAACCTGGATGGGGCAGAGCCACACTGGAAGGGACCACAGTTATAAGGATAGAAATGTTGGAGTAATCTGGAAATTGACAGAAGAGTCGCAGTTATTTATTTGTCCCTCTTGTATTGCGACAAATTCATTCACTGTTTGTAAGATTAAATACTGAATAGCATTTTTTTAAACAAAAACGCTATACAGGAAAATGTTGATATAACTCAGTTTTGAAAACATTTAGATTAGTTAATCTAATTTTCTAATCTACTGTCTAACCTTCATACTTTATATAGACGTGTGAACCTGTCAATTGAAGTGAAGCTAAAATGATGTCAATTATTCTGTGGCTGATTTATGACTAATACACTGTTTTGACTAAAGCAGATAATGAGATTCTCTGCACTGGGGCAGTGTGAAGCCACAGTAATATAAAATTATTAAAGGTCAGAGTGCAAAAATATTTTCAAAACTTGTGATGGCCGATGTATAGCAACATATACTGTATAAATACAATTTCAGTTTAAATGTATCTAACAATTGCGAATTACAGAAGGCTTTGCCACAATGCAGCTTCAATTCAATTCAATTAATGTTTATTTGTATTGCGCTTTTAACAATGAACATTGTCTCAAAGCAGCTTTACACAGATAATGTGGTGATTAAAATGTGAACCTGTCAGAGGAAGTTATACTACTGTCAATAAGTCTGTGGTTTATTATTGTGGTTACCTTCTTAAACTAAATCCAAGAACAATTCTAGAACTTGTGATAGCCAAAGGATAGCATCATGTATAAATACAATATCAGTTTGATATCAGTTTCTATAAATTGCTTATTACAATAAACATTGTCTCGAAGCAGAGCTACATTTAGCTTTAGCACACTGTGTGTACAGAAATGTGTGCATGTCCTGGTATTGTACTTTACTCTTCTTTTTTTGGGATAGAGTGTTGTGGTATATCCATATACAGTAAGGTTAATAAGGGTATTAATGAGAAATACAGTTTAAACAAACAAAACAAATACAATCAAAAGATCCCTAATGAGCAAGCTAACACTCAAAAGGTAACCTGCATTGTGCTGATAACAAGCCAGATGGTCCCTCTCCTCTTTAGTCCGAAGAACATTGTGTCTATGGTAAACGATAAAACTGATTCTGAAGTGCATGTTAATAAAAACATTTAATAAATATCATATTTTATCAATAGAAAATGACCCAGTTTAACCATATCATTGCTGGCTTGTGTACATTGGACAATGTGCTACACAGTTGTCATAAATTTTAACTTCCCCATAGTCATTGATCACATCACTTCTTTGTTCATCAGCATCAAAATCAGTGTAGTCTGAATCCTCCTCCTGTCGAAAAATAGTTTCTGCTTCATCGTCAAGTGGCTCAGTGTGTACTTGGGGACTCTCTTGATCATATCAAAATGCACAGGTTTTGGGTTGGTTTTTTTTTTTATATTAAAATAACCGTAGATATTGAAATCTTTATTCATGAAATATTAAAATTTATAGTATTTTTGGTCTATTTATAGTTTTTCTTTTTGTGCACATTCTGCAGCAGAAGGTCTTCCTCTTTGTTCCCCACACTCATTAAAGCAGTTAGAAAGAGATGTTCCCTCACTTTTTGTCTCTCTTTAAGTTAACAAGACAAAAAACAGGTAATAACTTGTAAAGTGGGAATGTTTTTTTTTTTGCAAACCCATGAAATAAAGAGGTCAGGATGTATGTCATTTTTGGAGCTAACACTGGTGACTGGTGAGAAAGAAACATGGCCTCCCAGAAACAGAAACCTAGAACACCTCGTCACTAATACACAATACTTTTTATTATTTGTCTAGTACCTTCACTACTGTCAGAACTGCTGTTAAAGAAAACGGTTCAGATTTCAGAATGAGGCACTACTGTCTATAAAGCACAACTTTATTTGTAAAACTTTATATCTCACACTAGAACTTTCTTCTTTTTTGCCTCTTTAAAACACTAGAAAACAACAAGCAGAAAACAACAAGCAGAAAACAACAAGCAGAATCAAATGTTGTCTGTTTTTCGCAAAAAAAACATTAAATTCCAGAGGTAATAATTGTTCACAGGGCTGTCTTGACAAGATGCATTTATTTTTATTTTATTAAAGATGTATAAAGAGGAGGCTGGTAGAAACAGAATCATTTCTACCAGCTGGAAAATAAGCAACTAGAAGGAAACACATGTCTGTCAACATCTGTTGTAATAAAAAAAAACAGGATGTAATAATAGGCTCATGGTCAATTGACAGTCGAAGACGAAGACAAGGTAAATAAATGCGTCATGATTCTCTCTTATGCCTTTTGCAGACAACTGACTAATGTCTGTCTCTTTGTGCTTTCAGTAACTGCCATAGTTACAGAGAGAGATAGTGGCTAAGCTGGTAGACCATGTAGAACATACACATGAACACATGCACAACATGATCTTGAAGACCACAAAGCAAAAGCTAAAAGATTTAAATTTGTTTAGATTTGTTGATGGTGTTTTTTTGAAAATATGCTTAAAATTGTAATTTAAACAAATGAAATCCTGAAGCTATGTTTATGTTCGGACAGTTTCCCGAATCGTCCTCCACCACTTCACATGACAGGAGTTCTGAAAACCTGGGATATAAAGATAAAAACCTAGAATCAAGTGCTTCTTAGCATGTACAGCAAATGCTACTTTTCTAGTTTCTAGCACAGTTTCTAGAACGTTGACAAAACCCCAAATGAGCAAAGCCAGTGCATCTGATCATGCCTGCTTGCTGTGGTTAGCTGCTCTTTCATCTATTTGTGGTGGCTGAAAACCTCATGTCATCAGTGTCTGATGGTGTAGAAATAGGATATGAATCATCAGCTCAGATCATCAGCTGGTGGTATAAGTATTTTTTTATGAATTCCAACCAGTGCAATGTTGTAAAAACAGTGCAACTGGCAAATGTTCCTGTAGAAAGATATGCAGCTTGTGGAGAATATTTTTGTCAAGGTTCATAATCCAGTGTCCCTGATGGTGAACCATCTAACACATTCATGAACTAAAATTAAACAATAATCTGAATACTCTATTAAAAGTCATTGAATTAAACATTAGGTTTATGGCAGAACGCCTTGTTTAGAGCAACTTACTGATATCTTGCTTATACAACTCAAACATCAACAGTTTAGAAAGATAGATAGATAGATACAACTTTATTGTCATTGCATAGTACAGGTACACAGCAACGATATGTAGGTTGGCATCTACCAGAAGTGCAAAATGTAGCAGTCGTGCAAAAGTGCAGATAACTATCTAGCATATTTACAGCAAGTGGTATATATGAAAGTATATACAGTGAATAAATATAAAGGCTATTTCAGTGCAGAGATGTGTGGACATTCAGAAGTACAGTGAATAAATATAGAGGCGTACAGTAATTAAGAAAAATTTGCAGAAATGAAAGGTTACAAGATCACAAGATTATGGCATTAAGGAGTAGCAAGCTGAATACTATATTTAAAAAAAAATATATATATATATATATATATATATAAATATATACACAAACATTATATACACAAATGAATGTGAAATGTTGGGCAGAATGTACAGTAATGATAAAGATACATACAGATATAAAAAAGTGCAGATGTACTGAGGAGTGAAAAAGATATACTATGAAGTATGTACATGTATTGTACAGAGGTTATATACAGTCTTTTGTTTGTGTTTGTTTTGTAGTGATTAGCGGTGTAGTGTAGAGTTCAGTAGTGTGATAGTGGATGGAAAAAAGCTGTCCCTGAACCTGCTGGTTCTGGTGCGTAAGTTCCTGTATCTCCTTCGTGATGGAAGGAGGTTAAACAGTTTATGACTGGGATGTGAAGAGTCCTTGATAATGTTGTAAGCTCTGCGCAGACATCTGTTGTGGTGAAGGTGTTCAATGGCAGGTAGTTGGGTGCCAGTGATGCGTTGGGCGGTTTTGACCACCCTTTGCAGTGCTTTACGTTCACATACAGTGGAGCCTCCGTATCATACAGTGATGGAGTTGGTCAGGATGCTCTCAATGATGCAGCGGTAGAAAATCGTTAAAATTCCCGGGGACAGATGAGATTTCTTAAGACATCTCAAGAAGTACAGGCGTTGTTGTGCTTTTTTTTTTACCAGAGCTGACGTGTTCTGCTGCCAGGACAGATCCTCAGAGATGTGAACTCCCAGGAACTTAAAGCTTGAGACTCGCTCTACCTCAGTTCCATTGATGTTGACTTGTAGATCCCCTGTAGGCCGATTCGTCGTTGTTTTCGATCTGGCCGACCAAGGTGGTGTCCTCTGATACTTGATGAAGATGTTGGAGTTATACAGAGGAGCACAATCGTGGGTGAACAGGGAGTAGAGCAGTGGGCTCATAACACAGCCCTGCGGTATGCCAGTGTTTAGAATGAGGGTTGAGGATACCTGGTTTCCCAACCTGACAGATTGAGGTCTGTTGGTGAGAAAGTCCACATTCCATCTGCAAGTGGAGGTGCAGATACCCAGTTCACTGAGCTTAGTGATCAGTACAGTGGGGAGGACTGTATTGAATGCAGAGCTAAAGTCAATGAACAGCATTCTGATGTATGTGTTGCTCTTATCCAGGTGGGTGAGAGCAGAAAGAAGAGCTGTGGAAACTGCATTCTCAGTTGACCTGTTCGGGCGATAGGCAAACTGGTGTGGGTCCAGTGTAGGTGGTAGGCCCGCAGTGAGGTGAGGTTTGCCCTGAAAAATGGCAGACAATTCCCCAAGCAGGTGTGCAAATCTTGTTTCTTCATACCCAAAAGACTCCAAAGATGCTTCAACCAAGTACTGAGTAAAGGGTCTGAATACCTTTTGTACATGATTTCTTTTTATTTTTTAAAAGAACAGATATTTCTATAATTGTTTTCACTTTGTCATTATCAATGTAGATGATTAAGAAAAAAAATAACTTGAGTGATTGTAGTTTCAGGCTGCAAAATAACAAAATTGAAAAAAAAAGTGAAGGGGGTCTGAATACTTTCTGAATGCACTATATATAAAACTGCAATTATTTATATTCTACTAGTTCAGAGAACAGAAGAGCTCATTCCAAAATCACACACTGTTTCTGGCCCAATGTTCCAATCATTATAGACTGTTCTACCAACATTCAAGCAAATTATTATTATTATAATTATTATTATCAACTTGTGTTCTAGATTTTGTACCTACATGTTTCTTCAAACAGATGAGAGGAACTCATCTCAAGGTTTCCTCCTTATTATAAGACAGTTGGTCAGGTGCAAAGCCTAATGCTAAAAGTGCTATACAATTAAAGACCTGTAGGGGGCAGAGCCATGCTGGAAGTGACCACAGTTATAAAGATTGAAACGTTTCACTGGATAATCATGTAATTGCAGTAATTCTATACAGGCCCAAAAAATCTCAACAAAACTGCTGCCCCATAATTCAACAAAATCACTTCTCCTAATCATTTTGACAAAAATATACAAAATGATTTTTACTCAGTGTTTGACTGTTTATGAATCAGGAAACAGCGTGTTTAAATTCTGTTAGTTTCTCATGGTATATTTAGAGAAGTTACTCTCTCTAATCTTCACACCTTACAGTCTGTACAAGTTCGTGTGTGAAACTGCCAACAGACCACACTATGTTTGGCTGCTTTATGTGGTTAATTATTTAAACTACAGTGGAAAGACAGGTCACGATTCTGCTCTGGGGTGTGTGAAGCTAAAGGAAAATGAAAATATTAAGGGGCAGAGTGCAAGAATCCTTTCAGAATGTATAGCAACGTATAGTAAAGTATTTATACGTGTATAAATACAATTTTAGAATGAAGTTACAATCCCAATTCCAAAAAGGTTGGGACACTGTGGAAAAATCCGGATTATGGTAAGTTGTACGAACATGAACACATTTTAACTAATAGCTATTAAAAAATTCTTTACCCGTAATTCGGCTCTGGGTTTCTGATTGGAAGTTCAGGGGTTTAAGTCCCAGTATCACTTACCGACCTGATTTTTAGCATAAGCGATGCATAAGTTTTTCTCCCTGTACTCCATCTTTCATCATTTCTGAAAGTTCATCATGCTAATATGTCAGACGTAAATATTTATGTAATATATACATACACTTCTGCACACACTTGTAAACAATTATAAAGTTCTTATGCCTCATTATTACCATCCCTTACTTACTTCCTCTTTTCTTTACTGTTTATTATTGTTTAATGTTTAATATTTGCTGTAGTTTGCTGCACCTTACAAATATTTTATTTACAAACTGTGACTACATCAATACATATAACAAGTAAACTTCAAACTTGATCAGACTTAATAAAAACCTGCTTCCACTATTCAGACTACATTTCAGAAGCTTATTTTGCTGACAATCACAGGGAGAAAAAATTGCAAATGGAGTAAAATGCTGGTAACCAGAGACTTTAATCTATTAAGTCCCACAGCGCCCTCTTTGGGTTGGGGTGTATATTAGTACTACAGCATCAAATCAAATCAATTCAATTCATTTGTCACATACATACAGAGTACAACATGCAGTAAAATGTTTTTTACGATGGTCCGGCATTCAAGGAAAAATAAACCAAGAAAAAAAAGAAGGTATTTAAATAAAAAGTATAAACGATATAAAATATATATGAAGATATATGTGAAAGTATGTGTATATACATAGATGTGTATGACAGTACAACTGTCAAAAAAAGGTGAAATTTAAAAAGTAAAAAAAAAAAAAAGGGAAATAAAAAAAGGAAAATTTAAAGTGATTAACGTGATTGTCCTTAAAGTGTCCGTGTGCAGTATGGTGTGGTATAACGTGGCACTGTGCTGTGCAAGTCCCGAGTTAAAGTGACAGTCCAGAGATTAAAGTGTCATAAAGCAAAAAAGTTGTGAAGATGGAGAGAGAGGTCCAGTACTAGATCTCCTGGGTGTTTCCTGGTTTTAACAGTATATCAGTAGCTCTTAATTCTCTATTGTTTACAGGACTGTGCTAACAACACTAACAAGAAATCAGGAACATCATGCAGAAATAGCTTAGTTTAAATTTGGTAAGTGGCTTTCCCTGTAAGCAAGATGTTTTGTAGGTGTAGGTTGTAATAAACACATAATCACAAACTAATGTTGGTTTCATGACCTGAGGTCTATTTAATTAAATATTCCTGAAAGAAATGAGCTTATGGATGAGCGTATATATATATATATATCATGTATCTTGCATGTATCAATGCAAAACAATGTTTACATGCAAATTATGTAGACAATATCAATAGCAAATAATATTATAGAGTGCAGTTTGCAAACTGTAAAAATAATATTGTGAGGAAAATTAAGTGAACGGTTAAATGCTAGCATTTTGTCCTGTTCATGAGAGTAAATTTGGCAGAAAGATAAGACATCATGCAGTAAACAGATTATCCATATCACAAACAAAACCTTAAAGCATATAAAAAAGAAATAAAAAGCATTTCTAGAAAATTAAGCAAGATAATTTAAATAAAATCCTAAATATTTTTTTTAATTATCGTTATAAATGCAGTTTTAAAATATCAACAGACTCCGTGACATTTTTCAGTGGTGTGATAGAAGTAAAAGTCAATTTCAAGGAGTAAAACATAAATTTCAGTAACAATTAAATATTCTTGATTAATCATAATTGTATTTGCTTTAGTAAGTAAATGTGTTAATAGCAACAAAAGGTTTAATATATCTGCATCAGGGTCTGGACGTACGACGGCGTATTAGGACCAATACGGGATTAAAGAAAAACCAAGATTTGGAAGGGGAGGGGCAGGGAATTTCCTAGTTTAAAACTCAAAACTTTCAAGTTGTAAGTGAAAATTTTCTAGGTTAAAACTCAAAATTTGCGAGAAATAAACTTGAAAATTTTGTTTGTAAAGCACAAATTTGTTGGGTTTTTTTTTTTCTATAAACTGAGAAAACCGCATACACACTTTACAAGGTTTGGTAAACGTCACTTGTGCGCCAGATCTAATCAAACTTTACTTTTTACTTGGATTTAGCAACAAGGAAATACTTCCATTTTCTTTTTCATCCCAAATTGGCCCTAATACGCCATCATAAGGACAAATTTTCCTCGAGAATGAATAAAGTGATCTGTCTAGCCATTAAAACAGATTCCTGGTTAAAGAAAAACAACTTCTTTTAAAGTTCACATAAAAGAAACATAGCAATGATAATATCTTAACAGTGGAGAATTATCTGAACACTATGTTACATAAATGTCCACCCCCTCATAGTCATTGTACACATCACTTCTTTGTTCATCAGCACCAACATTAACATAATCATCATCTGAACCTTCTGAATCCTCCTTCTGCTGGAAACATGGTTCTGCCTTTTCAAAAGCAGCGTTAATCTCTGCTTCCTCATAGTCATTGCTCACATCACTTTTTTGATCATCAGCATCAACATTAACATAGTCATCATCTGAATCTCCTGAATGCTCCTTCTGCTGGAAAATGGTTTCTGCGTTTTCATAATCAGCTTCATTGTCATCTGGCTCCGTCTGTTCTGGGGGAATCTCATACGAGTTTCTGGCACCTATGAATTGATCGAGTCAAAATGCACAGGTTTATCCATTATTTTCTTCATATTAATATAGATATTAAAACAAGTCAACAATTTTTATTCAGGTTAAGACGATCATGTGATTTAATTCCTTAAAGAAATTTAATTTGTAATTACTTTATTGAGTTCATATACTGACCCTAACCCTAGTTCATAAGTTCATAACCCTAACCCAGCCAACACTGGTGACTCTTTCCAGTAGGAAACATGACCTCCAAAAAACTTTCACCCTGTCACTAATATACACATTTTAAAAATCCATTTATGTGGAGTAACTGCACTACTGTCAGAACTACCGTATTTTCCGGACTATAAGCCGCTACTTTTTCCCCTCACGCTTTGAACCCCACGGCTTAAACAATGAAGCGGCTAATTTATGGATTTTTTCTGGGTTTTTCCCGGTTTCACAAACTTCAAGCCAAAAAACTGAACCCCATAACATTAGACCAATGAAATTACTGAACGGGTTCAGGTGAACCAATGAAACTCTTTATATTAAATCAGATGCGCTCCCACTGAATCGGGCCGCACCACATCATAAATATGGATGATGTTCCTCTGACGTTTGACCTGCCGCTCACTCGGACTGTCTACAGGAAATGAGAATCATTCGTCACGCTGAAAACAACCGGGCATGAAAACACTTCACCTGTGTTCTGAGCTGCACGGCATCGGGAGAAAAACTTCACCGATGGTGATTTTTAAACGCACGACGATGCCAAAAGAAAAACTCCTGAGAGAAATAGTTGTGGAGGAAGACAGTGAACAATGACTTTCTTGGTAGGATTCTGTTTAGATACAAGCCGTGTAACAGACACTGTCTTTTGTTAAAGCCTGTGTAAAGTTCATTAGTTTCAGTGTAGACAGTGTAGCGGCTTATAGACAGGTGCGGCTTATTTATGTTTAAAATAAAAATCTTTGTCAAATTCAGTGGGTGCGGCTTATATATGGGTGCGCTTTATAGTCCGGAAATTACGGTAATCTTAAAGAAAATTAATAAGAGTTTAAAATGCAGTGGTGCGGTCTATAAAACTAGATTATATTAGTGAAACTTTATAACTCACGCTGTTTGCTGTTCTTCTTCTTTAGTTGAACCTTTCTTCTATTTTGCATTTTCAAAAAGCAAATGATGACCAGAACTAAGAGGAGAAGAAGTCCTGCTGTCACTCCAACACCAATGTAGGGAGCCAGAGATGCTGAAAGAGAAATCATCATCATCATCATCATCATCATCATCATCACTGAAAAACTGTAGAACAGAACTAAAATAACTAGTTTCTTTTACTCCACCTTTCACAGTGATGACCAGGAGCTCAGTGGCAGTGGAGGTAAAGGAACGTGAATTCACACTAACTTCATAAGTACAGCTGTAGTTTCCCTGATGGACAAAATCTGCCTCAGGGAACAGGAAGACAGCTGAGTGGTTAACAGCTGATTGAGTTTTGGTGAAGTTGGATCCAATGAACTTTAAATGGAAAAAACCTCCTGGATGCTGAGGTTTAGTGGAGCAGATAATGGAGAAGCTGTAGCCCCTTGTCACCTCTGGTCCATCAGATCCCCAGTGAAATGAACCACTGGCAGCACTGAAGGAGACACGGGGCTGCAGCAGGTTCACTACAAAACAACAAACAGGTTTAAATAATGTATGTTTCTAGCAAAAAAACCCTCAAAGTGAAAATAAAGAAATGATAAAGGTGCACAATTAATAAATATAAATATGTGAGGCTGATAAAGACACGTCTATTTACAGTTTCTGCAAAATAAGCAAATTGTTTCACAACATTTATTGTATTAAAAAACAGGATGTCAGCTGGAGACAGAGAGGAGATGAATTGTTATGTAACGCTTCTTGATTCTCATTTGCCTAAGGACAGTTTATTCATCTCTGTCTCATTGTGCTGTCAGTAAATGCTTTAGCCTGAGAGACAGCGGCTGAGCTGGTGGACAACACAGAACACACACACACACACACACACACACACACACACACACACACACACACACACACACAAATACACACAACATGAATTTTACATTCATAGATATATACCAGTGGTGAGTCGTGGATTTCATATCTAGGCCTTGCTTGGACTCCTACCTGAGTCAATACATACCATCATTTTGATGCCACGGCTATAAATATTATAGAGAATCTCAGTATAACAGAGCGCTGCATTACAGAGGGAATCTGAAAGTATATCGTCCAACACTGACATGTTACTCCATTAAAGCTAATATCTAGTGCACCTCAGACTGTGCAGCAAGCAGCAGTGGTGTTTTGATACCCTTGGGAGGGAGCATGTTGAGAACAATTTGGTTCTCTCACCCACCACATCTTCAGTTGTGTCACATGCCCCATTGCATACATGTAATTTAATTTCAGGCCAAATAATCTAAAGCTCTTTGAGCATGTGGTGTTGGTGTGGAAATAGTGAGAAGATAAATGGTCTAGGCAGCTACGACTGAGGACACAGCAGGAGAACAACCAGTACATCTGGTCACACCTACCTATGTGCAGATTTGCATGAGTGTTTATCATTTGCAAAGTGGATTCTAGGGTTAGGGTTAAATTGCAAAAAACCTAATTAAATTCAATTCATGATTCCACACACTGGGACAGTTAACATAGGATAATTTTCTTAAGGAACAAGAAGATCTCAGTTATATAATAAGTATGAAGTGTGCTATTGAGTGGGTTCATATCCAAAACATTAATAAAGCAGCAATTGTGGAGAAACAGATTAAATTAAAAAAAAATAACAGCATGTCTGCATGTCTGATTATACACAATAAATGTAATAATTTCATTTACATTTATGGCAATTAGCAGATGCCCTTATCCAGAGCAACAAAATAGCTCATTTTTTTTAACAAAGTGTTGCATTGGACAGAGGGCAGGGGTTCACATTGTCTAGGTGGATGTGGGAGGGGTTTTCTATGCTTTAAAGTCAGAAGATCACAGTAGAGGAGACCAAGTACAAGACCACCATGTAGGAGTGTGTTATTCCTCTCCCTTCAACACCAACTGCTTGGGTACACTTGTAATTCACTGCTTTAATCAGAAATGTTCGTTCTGGGCTAAGTTCATGTTCTGACTATCTCCCAAGTTTTCCTCCACATCCTCACATGCTAGCGTTTTAGTCAGTTCTGACTTTTTCTTCCTTGAAAAAAATTATGCTGTTGCATAGGAGGAATAAAACACCATGCATTTGTATATACATATTGGAGAAACAGTTTACAACTAAGGATACAGTACATCCTCTTCATCAAAATGTGCCAGCATTCATTATTTTTCAACAAAAAGGAGAGTTTTTTCTTTCCATAATCATAACAGCAAAATACTTTGTGTAGTTTGTGTGTTAGTCTGTTGGTGTATCAAGACTTGAACAGATAATAACAGAAATGGATGCAAGTGCAGAGTGAGAATGAAACCAGGCAACGACATCCAAAGCAACTGACAGAATCCAAACATGAAATAGGTCAGACAATTAGACAACACTAATGTCAGGTTATAACAAGAACGAAAAACAAATAAGATCAAACACCAGGATTCTGCCTGCACTTACCCACAGTAATGTTAATGGAACTGCTCCTGGATGAAGTGGAGGATGTTTCCCTGTATGTGTAATCACAGGTGTACTCGCCCTGATGTGAAGCTTCTACAGTCAGAGTAAATGTTGTTGTAGACTCTGCAGTTTGCTTCTTTATTGATGTTCCAGTTTTATATAAACTGAAGTCTACAGAGATACATGTTGGGCTGGGTGTGTAACATCTGAACTGAAGGACTTCTCCAATCGATACCACAGAGTTTGGAGAGATCCGAGTCAATGTAGGAGCCTGCATGTCTAATATATTGAGAATATTTAATACATTAGCAAATATATATGTTCAAAAAGGCAATTGAAATTAAAATAATAATATTAAATAATAACTTACTTGAGCACACGACTCCAGCATCTTCTTCATGTCCACAGTTCTCTACTCCAAATCCTTTGTGTGAGCACTGATCTATGTAGATCTCAGTTCCATTACACTGAACATCATCCAGCCAGGTTGGTTCAGTTCCCTGACCAAAGCGAGCATCACGAGGAGCACTGACGGCTTCACCACATCCAAGCTGCCTACACACCACCTCTGCATCCTTTAAGTCCCAGTAATGATCACACACTGTTCCCCACTGGGTTTTGTGCTGGATTTCCACTCGACCACAACAGTTACTCGAACCATTCACCAGCCTGATCTTATTATGGACTGATTGATTATATAAATATAAGCAAAAGGTTTTTATTAATTGATTTTTCAATCTTTCAGTTATTTCATGACCCATTTAAAAAAATAGACAATTATGGACACTAACCCATTTGTTAAGAACAATGTATTTCTTCCAAATATCCAAAATCTATTCAAAGAGTCTAAGCTGAACAATCACAGTCATGTGAAAATTATATGGTTATATGCAATAGGATAAAATGTTAAATATCTGGGGTCCTGTTCCCTTGTGCCATTTTATTGTGTTAAGTTTCTCGGTTTCTCCCATTAATCTTGAGTTAACCTGGAAGTTATTTGCACTGTTCTTTGAGAATCTTTTTGCTCTAGTGGTCTATGTGTAGATGATAAGATTTTTGTTGGACATTCTCAGAGGATCTGACTCTACTTTAATTTAAGTTGATTTACTAAAATTGTCTGCAAAATAATTGTTTTTTTAGCAGTTAGCACGTGTCAATCAGTGCCATATGAATATAGTCACAATCATTACAAGGACACAATACAATAATTTTCTGTACCTGAGCAAGTAACACCAGCATCTTCACCATGGTTACAGTTGTGTTTCCCGAATCCATTATGACGGCACTGTGTGATGTCACTTTCATTTCCAGAACAATGAACATTATCCAGCCATATTTTGCCACTTCCCTGACCAAAGTGGGCACTTTGATGAGCACTGACAGCTTTACCACATTCAAGCTGTCTACATACCACATGTGCATCATTCAGATCCCAGTTATCATCACACACTGTTCCCCACTGGTTATTATAATTGATTTCCACTCTACCAGAGCAGGAGTTATTGCCACCAGCGAGTCGTATGTTAGTGCCATCTAATACAAACAGCAAAATGCACATTAATATTAATTTATTCCAATTAATTTTATTACTACATTGCAATATCACTGCACTTTTATTATTGTAATACAGTATATTTTCCCATCAAGTATAAATTAGCAGCAGACCCCAATATACCAAAACGAAGCTTTAACAGACTATGAAGCTTTAATAGAATCAATTTTTGCAAAACACTTTAATGAAACGATTCAAAATAACAGGCAGTGGCTGTAGCTGAACATTGGTAAAAATGTTAAGTATGACAGGAATGGAGTGATATCAGTATTTAGGAGATGGCTCCCTCTGGCATTTGGCTGAGTGAGTCTCAAGTGTCCTTGATGAAACTTGTGGATATATGAGGGGTCTAGGATTTCCCTGGCAGCTATACACATTTTCTCTTCTGGTTTGCAACACTCCCAGTCAACCAGATATTGCATCTGGCAACCTCTTCTTTTTAAATCTAGGTCCGGATGCATAGTGAATCAGTTTAACAAGCACATATGAAAGGTTGGAGAGCTCTAGCTTGTAGGTCAAAGAATCAATTTGTATTAGAATATCTGTCACTATGCCTCCTGTAGCCACAAGTGAAGCTACAGGTCCTTGTAGACAACCAAACCTTCCCGAACTGGCTGTTAGTTGGAGTGAGGATGCCTCATGTGAATTCTGTGAATTCCTCATGGATACCTCTGCTGCTCTTCCATACCTTTTCACTCCTCCTCATCCAATGTTTCACTGTTGGCACCATGAAGAGTTCACAATAACAATCCTTATTTCTCTCTGAAATTAAATGCCACCCAGGTGAGGATGGATTTCCTTTAAGTCTGGTTCCTCTCAAGGTTCTTCCTCATGCCATCTCGGGGAGTTTTTCCTTCACCACAGTCACTACTGGCTCGCTCATCAGGGATAAATGTACAATTACAAGGAACAAACTTATAGGCACTAAACTTACACATTCATTCATACAACTTTAAACCACTTTAGCTCTACAAAGCTGCGTTAAGACCAGGTCCATTGTAAAAAGCACTATGCATAAAAATTAATTTAAATGAATTAAATTCTCCTGAACAAGGCCATGTGCACACTAATATGTTTTCATTTGAAAATGCATATTTTCTCTCTGTTTCGGTCTTCTGTTCACACCGAGATTACATTTTCATTCAACGAATACGCTTTTTGGAACTGCTTTAAATGGAAGTGTGGATGTGGAGCATTGCCATTTTCAAATTTCTACAGATTAGTGTAGACCAAGTGATCATGAGTATTTGCTAGCCCAGCATACATTGGAAATTAATAAGTTCAGTGGAAAAGTGAGAGAGGGAGTTCTGAGAATACTCAGACTATGAAAGAAAATCACACTTCTTTTCCTGCTCACAGCTGCAATGTGATCAGAGGTAGCAACCAATCTACTGATTGAATCTGTTAGACAGTGGGTAATAGCCTGAGGTAAGCCTGACTTTAATGTGAGATAAATTGTGAACCCCGACCAGCACATGTCCCCTGGTATTCTGTAATTTCTGAAGACATGATGAACCAAGGGGGAGTCATTTCAATGGTTGTAGGGACACCGTTGAAAGGGACTACACAACATGATTTGGAAAATAGTTCTATGAAGTTCTTTCTAAAATGCTTATATTAAGTTCAAATGTTTTCTCCATGGGTTTTCATGAGTCAAGGAGGCAAAGAGGATCCTGGGGTCAGGACCAAAGTTGGTTAGTGTCGGCAGAGAGAAGAGTTCAAGGTTGGATCACCAGGTTTGTCAGGATGGTGTCGTATTTTGACGCTCCCATCACTGAGGTCGACAGGTATCTCGCACGCAGTGAGCTCATACTTAACCTCCAGTAAGAGGACCCAAATGAATCATACAGCATGATGTGGTACCATCTGCTGGTGGTGGTGGCCATGCAGAATTTCAATGAGGAGGACTGGAGCTGGAACACCATGTTACACTGTGTAAAGAAGGCCTGACATCTTCCAAATATCACAGAGAAACATAGGTGAAGTTTGTGATTGGGCAAGGCCAGTCCGGGCTTCAGTGGGGGAGCAGCTCGTGGGGCAGTGGAGGATGAGGGTCAAAGTTAGAAAACCAGTTTTTGGATGACTGTGGTCAATTCCTGAAGCGGGTTCACGGGTGGCAAGGTAAGCCTGCATTTTTTGAGTGTACGTGGGATCCATTTTTTCATTTTACCAGAGAAGAGCTCGAATTGCTGTGTTGAAGTGTGTACTTGGTGGCTGTTTCCCGTTCATAAATGCAACAGGTGTACATAACTATACTGCTCCCCTCTTGGAGGTTTTTAAAAGTTCATTAATCCATTTCACAAAATAAACATGGTTTGTACCTGGTTATCCACATCCCAGAGTAACAATAAGGTACTTTATGATGTATGAAGAGTCATCAAAGTCATCATTAACCTTTCCTAGTTTCCAGACAAAAGGCCTCAAGCTGCTTGGGTGTAAAATGTATTCTTTCTTTTCATTTATCCGCTAAACAATCAAAATTGTCTTTTAGGGCAATTCTTACTGGTTCAGCTAAACTTATACTCTAGTACTGGGTTAAGAATCGATTTGTGGAAGACTTATATATTAATAGGATAATTTAATTTAACCAACATGTTAGACCACTCTGTCATGTTTTAAACATACAGATACTACATACAATTTTTCTAAATAAATAATAGTTAAAGAACAGAACACAAGTATGTATATTTGCAAATATAAAGATCTTCCCTTACATATTGTAACTTTATTTAATATGCTAAAGAACTAAAGATCTGAATGTGATGATGATTAAAATGATTATGATAATCAGTGTTGTGCTCGTTACTAAAAAATACTAACTAGTTACAGTTACTCGTTACTTCATTCAAAAAGTAGCTCCGTTACTTTGTTGATTATTTACACCAAAAAGTAATGCGTTACTGTTAAAAGTAACTTTTTAGTTACTTTTTTAAAGAACCTTCTTTAATGTTCCCATTAGTGCCCTTTTATGTGTTATGGTCTACAAACACAAAACTGACTTAAAAACAGAGTAATTCTTAAACACTATTTTATTGAAGTCAGAGCAGCACAAACTGAATATATCACAAGGATTTCTGAAATAAAGAACAAAACAAGCTGAATAATATATTCACAATCAAACACTAAAGTGGCTTCTGCTGTTGTGTTGAGCTCTTAAACATGTTCCTTTCACAGCTGAAGTATGAAAACTATCAACAATGTAGAACAGAACACCGGGTTAGCTTCTAGCTTCTAGCTCCTCAGGCATGAAGGTCCTGGAGGAGCTTCAAAAGATTGGAGTTGCTGTTTATCGCAGTAGATACGAGCTTCGAACCAGAAAGACACAGCTTACATTTGACTTAAACGTTTTTGTCTTTATACTCAACTAAAGTGAAATAATGAGCATATTTCCACTTTGAGAAACTCGTCTTGCTCTCGCCTTGACTCGCCATTACTGCCGCACAGACCTGAATAAACGAAGACACGCCCACAGTGCGTCTTCTTCGTGTATACAGTGGTTCATCCACCAATCCTACAATGCGACGCTGCTGTAAGCAAGTTAGGCTGTAGTCTACACTTCAGCCGAAATTAATTCATTTATAAAAGTAACGGGTAACGTACCATACGGTAACGGTAACGGAGTTACTTTATTTTTAAAAGTAACGCGTTATAGTATTAGTTACTGTCAAAAGTAACGCGTTACCGGTAACGCATTACTGCCCAAAACTGATGATAATGATGTAAATTCTTTATTGATTTTGGTGGCACAGTAATTCTAAACTAATTGATATTTTTGTAGATATACTGTATGTTTTTGTTATTAAATGTGTGTCTTGTTTAGAATTAATTATACTGTGCTTGCTGTGTTGTGTAAAATATTAGATTAGAGATGAGATGACCTCATAGATCAGTGTTCTTGTAGTGCAGGAAATGAGCGGAAGTCCCTTAATTCACACTTTTATTTTTTGTGTATTGTGCGCCCACTCTATCTCGTACTTGTAGTCTTGAACAATCTTACAGCATTGTATCATTCTGTTAAAATATATTACTCCATGTATTATTTATGGAAAATAATCATTTTAAATATTCTAAAAAAATCGGAATGAAACTAATTGTATGCAATTTTATTCAGAATTTTAACACCCCGATATAGAGAGAAAATCTAATTTAAAAGAAAAATACACTTACCAGCCAACAGTGACGCGCTAAGAGCACTGACTATAGAGAGAAAATAAAGAAGGTGTAAAACAGGGATGTGCAAACTTAACAGAAGTAACAGAAATAGAACACTTGTGAATGACTAAGTGATCGAACCAAAGCTCTGTGCTTCTGCTACACAATGCTGTTCAGACTGTCATGTGTTTGTAATGAGACTTGTTCGTGTTTGTGCATTTAACTAGTTCAGTGCAGAATTCAAAAATATTGGCACCCTTTGTTAATACATGAACACTGTATAATATAATTTATACCTACAGTGTGGTGTTTAATTCTGGATTCTGATTGGTGAGTATTTTTATTACCAGCATTAACAGCAATATAGCTGCAGATCACAGGATTATATATAACACACTTATTTTACTCTCTTTATATTTGGCAAAAATCTGAAGCTTATAAGAAATATAAACCATCGCCTTCGTTCTGGAGAGCACTAGAAGTCTATCACATTTTGACCTGTTCCTGCAGGTGAAAAGAGAACCAGGATTGACAGGAAATAAATCCTAACAACCATTAAATGTTACTGTTAAGCATAGGTTTCTTTTCAGTCATGAAATGCATCTTGTAGCAATTCAAGAAATGAAAATGTTTGTGAATGTCTCACATATAAAATAACTAATTTATCATTTTTCTACTGAACTATAAACAATTAAAAATAGAGATATGCTTTATTTTCATACGGCAAGACATTATAGACTATTTTGGCACTTCCATACTTCCAACTGTGTCTATGAGCAATACAAATATTGAAATATTACATTATAACAGTAAAGATTTTTTTTTTACAATCTATGAAAACCACAACAACTAAATTTTTTGCTCTAAATAGTATACATTTAAAATTTTTAAATCTGAGTTTCAGATCTGAGAATTGTTAAGTATAAATGTAAAAATTGTAAGCTGTTACTTTTCTCATTAAGATGATATTCAACAATTCCCAACATTGTTTATACAATTGTTTCTCTCAATTACTGCAAATGGAGAATGTTTTTACAGTAAACACAGTAAAAAAAAATTACACAAAGATTGATTGTGAAAATAACCCTGCATTGTGTCATCTTAACTCTGCCTATACAATACACATACAATGTGAAAATTATACAGTTATATCATTAACAAGGAAAAAATAACTGATCAAATTTTTGAAGTTACCGAGCATTAACGTGAGATGAAGACTCAGCATCCTGGTCCTTGAGGAGTTCTTTAGTTTGGTTCTAGTTGCAGTATCACTTTTTTTTAGGAGTTTTTTTGATTTTATTTTTTTGCTTATGATAGATGGGAAATGTAAAACTGGTTTTGCTGCAACAGCCCAAGCATCACTTGATAGTAAAACGTTCTTCAAGAAACCAGAGTGTGAAAACATTCTACTGTACTTCCTCATTTCATTCTCTCGGACACAGCTGTGACGTGGTTTCCTGTGTTTGACTTTATTGTATTTTCTCTCTCTCTCTCTCTCTCTCTCTCTCTCTCTCGCTCTCTCTCGCTCTCTTTCAATCTCTTTCTCTCTCTCTCTCTCTCTCTCTCTCTCTCTCTCTCTCTCGTTAAACATGCTTCTGAGGTTCCAGTGACCACTATTCCTGCCCTCTTCCCTCTGTGGATCTTCCCACTTCGTCCTGGTCTGCCTCTGGATAGTGTTCTCTTCGTTTGGAGGCCACTCTGTGCAGCTTGGGATGATTCTCATCAACATCTTGGGTGGTTCATGAAATTCCGGAGTAAGAACGGGCGCTTTGAGGATGGATTTGGATTGTAGTTAATGTCAACAGTCTGCCACGTTGACTCAGGACTACATTTCGCTGCGCTGGAATTATCCCGGACGGACACTCACCGGTCCCGCGGACTCTGGATGCTGCAGCTGCGGAAGACTTGAGCCAAGCCACAAGACTTCAAAATCTCGACTCAATCGCTTCGCCCCTCTCCGCGAGACAGAACGCGATATTGTGATTTTTGGAGGTTCCATCCTCCGGCATGTCCGAGCAACCAGAGCCAAAGTTAAGGTACACACTTGCTGTTTTCCTGGTGCTCGTGTTCCCAGTGTTCACAGGGAACGACTGTGGTTAAGCCAGGCGTAGCTTGAAAATACACGGTCAAGTCAGCAACAATTTTATTTTTATTATTTGCTTTGCGTGTCTAATCGTGCACTTACGGTATGGGTCATGGGACGGCGGACATTAGAACAGCGTTTCTGTTATAAAAAGATAATAAAATGACAAAAAAAATAATGTATTGTTTTTTTTTCATTAAAAAACAAATACAATTTTTTAAGAAACATAAACATCGGTGCATTTGAATCGCCACATTCAAACACTCATAAAACATTTCCCTTTATAGGTTTGCTCATTCTTTGAAATAATTCTTATTAAAGTCTCCCTGTCTATTATTCTGTTAAATTTCAAATCATTTTACAGTAGATTTTTTAAGAAAAGTTAAAACAAATTTGCTTCAAACATCAGTGCATCTTCAACCATGTCCTATATTCAAACGTTCATAAAACATTTTCTTTTATTAGTGTTTGAATGTGGAACATGATTAAAAATGCACTGATCTTTGGAGTGGAAATGATACAGAAATTGCTGATCTAAATTTCCATGTAGTGGCATTTTCTGTAAGCCAGAGTAAGGTAATAAAATGTTCTGTATTCGTAGGTTGGAGAAACAATATCCATACATCACATAATCACATAAATTGAACAGGTGAACTACACATCTACCTCAACATAACACACTTCCCTCTAGTGGCTGATCAATAAAAATGATAATCTGTAAGTCTATAACCGGGGGTGGGGGGGTGGGGGGGGAACACCTCGATGGCCCGCTTTTTTAGGAGAGTGCGCACCTCTATTTCCAGGACCAGAGCCTGCTTGGGACACATCCTGTTGAACCGGGGAGGAGAAGACGCAAACTGAATCATGTAGCCCTTCCCTACAGTACACAGGACCCACCAAGAGAGGTGCCACTTGGCCTACTATAAATGTGACCCCTACAGTGGAGGCTCAGGGACAGAGGGTTCTCGTGAAAGGGCAAGCCACTCCACACAACCAAGGTCATGCCTTACAGGCCTTTGAAATGTGAAGAGATCCCGGGTTCCTGTTACAGGGCCCCATGTTGGGGGCTCCTTGTCATCACATAACATTAACGACAGACGCCTCCCTGGTTGAAGCAGTCATATGTAACCACTTAGCCCAATGTCTATGGAAAGGTCACCATTTCTCATGGCGCATCAACTGCATGGCCATGCTTCTAGCATTTAAGCATTTCCTCTTAGACCTGAAGGACCATCATCAAATATAGACAGCAGAGCACAAGTGGACCTGTTTGCGACTTATAAGACCTTGCACCATCCCCTCTGGCTCTCCCTTACTCACCCAGCCCCCTCTTGGGCTGGATACTATGGTACAGGTTTGGCTGAGGCTCCGCATGTGCGCTTTCTTCACGAATCGCTGCTCCTGGACGTTCTGGACGTTTTGCTGGCCAGGCCAGCCATGGTCTGTCAACCTGGTAAGCCTTCTCAAAATTGCGGGTAATATTGCACATAATATTGCACATGATTCATGTAATATTGCACACAGATAATGTTATTGCACAGCTTAAAAAGTAATAACAGTGTTGTATTTTGGTGACTGGTTTTACTGGGAACAGCTTTGGTTGTAAAGTCTAATAGCAGCAGGGAGAAAAGACCTTCTATAACGCTCCTTCAGACACTTAGGATGTATCAGTCTGTCATTGAAGGAGCTGCTCAGCGATGTAACGGTTACATACAGGGGGTGAGAGGCGTTCTGCAGCAGTGATGATAGTTTTGCTACCATCCTCCTTTCTCCCACCTCCTGTACAGTGTCCAGGGGAATCCCCAGGACTGAGCTGGCCTTCCTGATCAGCTTGTCTAGTCTCTATAAAAAATGATCCAATTTTTATAGACAGTTTTATGAGAACTGCTCTTTCTAACATCTTACTTTATGTGAATCTTATGTCAAATTAGATATCTGTACCTTGTCTTATTTACATAAGCATTTGTTTGGATCAATATTCAAACTATTTAGATATCACTATAATTATAACACAATCGGTTACAATGTTTTACTCCCATTCAAGCTAATTAATTATTTTTATTTATTTCCACATTAAAATCAACTTGTTCTAGATTTTATACCTAAATGTTTCTTCAAACAGATTAGAGGAACTCTAGAGGAAGAGTCTGGTTCCTTTAAAGGTTTCTTCCATATTATAAAACAGATTTTCAGGTGCCTGAATATTTTACCAAAACATGTTATACCTGTAAAGCTACTCATGGCAAAGCCTAATGCTAAGTGACCACAGTTTTAGGATAGAAATGTTTCACTGGATAATCATGTAATTGCAGTAATTACATGAAAATCTTAATAATCTCAATAATCCCAGAAAATAATTCCAGATCCCAGATAATCTCAATAATTCCAAAAAATCTCAATAAAATTGTTTACAGAATCATTTCATGTCTAATCATTTTGACAAAAAAAAAAAAAAAAAAAAAAAAATATATATATATATATATATATATATATATATATATATATATATATATATATATATATATATATATAAAAAAGATTTTTACACAGTGTTTTATTCTTTATGATGTTAGTTTCTCATGTTACATTTAGAGAAGTTAGTCTCTAATCTGGTGGTCTAGTGGTTAGGATGCGGCGCTCTCACCGCTGGGGCCCGGGTTCAATCCGCGTTCAGGGAACTGACCCCAGCCATTAGGGTTGCACAAGCCAGTGCACTCTTAGTGCTGGTCCCAAGCCCAGATAAATGGGAAGGGTTGCGTTAGGAAGGACATCCAGCATAAAAGCATGTGCCAAATCTAACATGCGGATCGTGAATACGGATGATCCGCTGTGGCGCCCTCTAATGGGAGAAGCCGAAAGAAAGGTTTTTTTTAGTCTCTAATCTTCACAGTATGTACAGTGTGAACCTGCCAACAGAAGTGACACTATCGATAATTCGTTGGCTGATTTATGTGGTTAATTATTTAAACTACAGTATAAAGACATTCTGCTCTGGGGTGGTGTGAAATGAAAGGAAAATTTAAATATTAAGGGGCAGAGTGCAAGAATCCTTTCAGAACTTGTTATAACCAAAGAATAGCAACATATAGTATAGTATAGTATAGTATAGTATAGTATAGTATAGTATAGTATACAAAATATAGTATGGTATAGTATAGTATACAACATATAGTATAGTATAGTATAGTATAGTATAGTATAGTATAGTATACAACATATAGTATGGTATAGTATAGTATACAACATATAGTATAGTATAGTATAGTATAGTATAGTATAGTATAGTATACAACATATAGTATGGTATAGTATAGTATACAACATATAGTATAGTATAGTATAGTATAGTATAGTATAGTATAGTATAGTATAGTATACAACATATAGTATAGTATAGTATAGTATAGTATAGTATAGTATAGTATAGTATACAACATATAGTATGGTATAGTATAGTATACAACATATAGTATAGTATAGTATAGTATAGTATAGTATAGTATAGTATAGTATAGTATACAACATATAGTATAGTATAGTATAGTATAGTATAGTATAGTATAGTATACAACATATAGTATAGTATAGTATAGTATAGTATACAACATATAGTATAGTATAGTATAGTATAGTATAGTATAGTATAGTATAGTAAGTATAGTATAGTATAGTATAGTATAGTATACAACATATAGTATAGTATAGTATAGTATAGTATAGTATAGTATAGTATAGTATAGTATACAACATATAGTATAGTATAGTATAGTATAGTATAGTAATAGTATAGTATAGTATAGTATAAACATATAGTAATAGTATAGTATAGTATAGTATAGTATACAACATATAGTATGGTATAGTATAGTATAGTATAGTATAGTATAGTATAGTATAGTATAGTATACAACATATAGATGTATAGTATAGTATAGTATAGTATAGTATAGTATAGTATAGTATACAACATATAGTATGGTATAGTATAGTATAGTATAGTATAGTATAGTATAGTATAGTATAGTATACAACATATAGATAGTATAGTATAGTATAGTATAGTATAGTATAGTATAGTATACAACATATAGTATGGTATAGTATAGTATAGTATAGTATAGTATAGTATAGTATAGTATAGTATACAACATATAGTATAGTATAGTATAGTATAGTAGTATAGTATACAACATATAGTATAGTATAGTATAGTATACAACATATAGTATAGTATAGTATAGTAGTATATAGTATAGTATAGTATAGTATAGTATAGTATAGTATAGTATAGTATAGTATACAACATATAGATAGTATAGTATAGTATAGTATAGTATAGTATAGTATAGTATAGTATGTATATAAGTATAGTATAGTATAGTATAGTATACAACATATAGTATAGTATAGTATAGTATAGTATACAACATATAGTATAGTATAGTATAGTATAGTATAGTATAGTATAGTATAGTATAGTATAGTATACAACATATAGTATAGTATAGTATAGTATAGTATACAATCATATAGTATAGTATAGTATAGTATAGTATAGTATAGTATAGTATACAACATATAGTATAGTATAGTATAGTATACAACATATAGTATAGTATAGTATAGTATAGTATAGTATAGTATAGTATACAACATATAGTATAGTATAGTATAGTATAGTATAGTATAGTATAGTATACAACATATAGTATAGGTATAGTATAGTATAGTATAGTATAGTATAGTATAGTATAGTATACAACATATAGTATGGTATAGTATAGTATAGTATAGTATAGTATAGTATAGTATAGTATAGTATAGTATACAACATATAGATAGTATAGTATAGTATAGTATAGTATAGTATAGTATAGTATAGTATAGTATACAACATATAGTATGTATAGTATAGTATAGTATAGTATAGTATAGTATAGTATAGTATACAACATATAGTATAGTATAGTATAGTATAGTATACAACATATAGTATAGTATAGTATAGTATACAACATATAGCATAGTATAGTATAGTATAGTATAGTATAGTATAGTATAGTATAGTATACAACAAATAGTATGTATAGTATAGTATACAACATATAGCATAGTATAGTATAGTATAGTATAGTATAGTATAGTATACAACATATAGTATAGTATAGTATAGTATAGTATACAACATATAGTATAGTATAGTATAGTATAGTATAGTATAGTATAGTATAGTATACAACATATAGTATGGTATAGTATAGTATACAACATATAGCATAGTATAGTATAGTATAGTATAGTATAGTATAGTATAGTATAGTATAGTATGAGTATGTATAGTATACAACATATAGCATAGTATAGTATAGTATAGTATAGTATAGTATAGTATGTATGGTATACAACATATAGTATAGTATAGTATAGTATACAACATATAGCATAGTATAGTATAGTATAGATAGTATAGTATAGTATGGTATAGTATAGTATAGCATAGTATAGTATAGTATAGTATAGTATACAACATATAGTATAGTATAGTATACAACATATAGCATAGTAGTATAGTATAGTATAGTATAGTATAGTATAGTATAGTATAGTATACAACATATAGTATGGTATAGTATAGTATAGTATACAACATATAGTATAGTATAGTATAGTATAGTATAAGTATAGTATAGTATAGTATACAACATATAGCATAGTAAGTATAGTATAGTATAGTATAGTATAGTATAGTATAGTATACAACATATAGTATAGTTCAGTATAGTATAGTATACAACATATAGCATAGTATAGTATAGTATAGTATAGTATAGTAAATAAGTATAGTATAGTATAGCAAAATAGATAATATAAGTATACAACATATAGTATAAGTATAGTATAGTAATAGTATAGTATAAACAACATATAGATATAAATAAAGTATAGTATAGTATAGTAAGTATAGTATACAACAATATAGTATAGGTATAGTATAAAAGTATAGATAGTATAGAAGTATAAAATATAGATAGTATAGTATAGTATAGTATAGTATAATATAGTAAAACATATAAATAGTATAGTATAGTAAAAATAGTATAGTATAGTATAGTATAGTATAGTAAAGTATTTATATGTGTATAAATACAATTTTAGAATGATGTTACAACCCCAATTTCAAAAATGTTGGGACACTGTGTAAATTCGGAGTATGGTTAGTCGTATGAGCATGAACACATTTTAACTAATAGCTATTAAAATACCCGTAGTTTGCCTCTGGGTTACTGATTGGAAGTTCAAGGGTTAAGTCCCAGTGTCACTTACCTGCCATTCTTGGGTCCCTGAGAAAGGACCTTAACACTCAGTGCTCTAGGGTAAAGTCTTGAGGACTGTAGCACCTATGGCACTGATCCAAGGGCAATAAAGTTAAGATGTTAACATCCACCTACTGTAGGCCCGAAGAGAGGTGGATTATGCCAATTCACCAGAGTTGCTTCAATTGAGTTAAACAAATGGAAATTCTATTGCCTTTATACACTACTAAATAATTAGCACTTTTATTAATATTTACAACCAAAAATATAAAATATAAATAAGTTAAAAGAAGAGCTCTTAAAAAGAAAAAAGAAGAAGGAAGTAAAAACCCCTTGTAATGTGGATTAAACATTATGTACAAGACACCAAGTTCATCTGGGTTTTATCTTTACACATCGCTTTTATAAACTTCAACAGTTTTTTTTATTTTTAAGTTCATTTCCAAAGAGATTTTTAGCATAAGCGATGCATAAGTGATACTTTGCATAAGTGCACATTACACATTCTTGAGAATTTGAACATCTACTGTAAGATACACATTCTCCCTGTACTCCATCTTTCATCATTTCTGAAAGTTCATCATGCTAATATGTCAGACGTAAATATTTATGTAATATATACATACACTTCTGCACACACTTGTAAACAATTATAAAGTTCTTATGCCTCATTATTACCATCCCTTACTTACTTCCTCTTTTCTTTACTGTTTATTATTGTTTAAATATTTCATTTAGAAACTGTGACTGACATCAATACATATAACAAGTAAACTTGAAACAGGATCAGACTTAATAAAAACTTGCTTCCACTATTCGGAGTTCCAATAATTTCTCATTTTGCCAGCGTTGCCTCAGTTCTGCTTTCTGGTTTTTTTTTTGATAAACGAAGACTGATTAATGTCTAAAGATTACATTTCAAAGGATTTTATGCCTATTTCATAGTTTAATACTACATTTCAGAAGCTTATTTTGCTGTCATTCAAAGGGAGAAGAAATTGCAATAGAGGAAAATGCTGGTAACGAGACTCTATCTATTTAGTCCAACAGCGCCCCCTTTGGGTGGGTGTGTATATCAGTACTACAGTATATCAGTAGCTCTTAATTCTCTATTGTTGTCAGACTGTGCTAACAACACTAACAAGAAATCAGGAACATCATGCAGAAATAGCTGGTTTAAATTTGGTGGCTTTCCCTGTAAGCAAGATGTTTTTAAGGCATGGCCTGTAATAAACAAATAAACACAAACTAATGTCGAATTCTTGACCTGAGGTTTATTTATTAAAAAATTCTAGGAAAAAAGAGCTTGTGGATGAACTACAAATAAAAGTAAAATTCAACTCACAGGTGGTCTAAACACAATTTTTACTTCAGAAAACTCAATTTTATTAATTGCAAATAATACTATAGAGTGCAGTTTGCAAACTGTAACATGCAGTTATGTTTAATTGTTAGCATTTTGTTCTGTTTATGAAAAGCCTAAAGTATATCAAAAAAGAAAAAAAAAGATATCTAAAAAATTAAGCAAAAATATTTAATAAAATTTTTGAAAAGATATTTGTAAATTATTGTAATAAATGTACTTTCAAAATATCAACAGACTCTGTGACATTTTTCAGTGGTGTGATAGGAGTAAAAAAATTAGTCAGTAAATGTGTTAGAAAGGAAATGTTTTAATAGCAACAAAAAGTTTTATATACTTGCATGAAGGTTTGAATGTATGACGGCGTATTACGGCCAATACAAATAAAAATAAATAAATAAATAAATACATTTATTTGGACAGGGAAGGGACGGGAATTTCTGAATTTAATCTCAAATTGTAAATCAAATTTTTTTGTGTTTAAAACTAAGAAATTTGTTGTTTTCTTTTTTTTTTTCAAGAAAGAATACACTTTGCAAGGTTTGGTAGATGTCACTTGTGCATTATGATCTAATCAAGAAGATCTAATCAAACTTTACTTTTCCCTTGTATTTTGCAACAAGGAAATACTTTCCCATTGGCTCTAATACGCCATCATAAGGACAAATTTTCCTCTAGAATGAATAAAGTGATCTAAAAATCTATTAAAACAGATTCCTGATTAAAGAAAAACAACTTATTTTAAAGTTCTCGTAAAAGAAACATAGCAATGATAATATCTTAACAGTAGGACAATTATCTGGACATTATGCTTCATAAATGTCCACCCCCTCATAGTCATTGTACACATCACTTCTTTGTTCATCAGCACCAGCATTAACATAATCATCATCTGAACCTTCTGAATCCTCCTTCTGCTGGAAACATGGTTCTGCCTTTTCAAAAGCAGCGTTAATCTCTGCTTCCTCATAGTCATTGCTCACATCACTTTTTTGATCATCAGCATCAACATTTATACAATCATCTTCTAAATCTCCTGAATGCTCCTTCTGCTGGATAACGATTTCTGCATTTTCATAAACAGCTTTATTGCCATCTGGCTCCGTCTGTTCTGGGGGAATCTGAGATGAGTTTCTGGCACCTATGAATTGATCGAGTCAAAATGCACAGGTTTATCCATTATTTTCTTCATATTAATATAGATATTAAAACAAGTCAACAATTTTTATTCAGGTTTAAGACGATCATGTGATTTAATTCCTTAAAAAAATTTGATTTGAAATTTCTTCATTAATTTTATATACTGATATTTGTACGAATTCAAATCCATTTGTAGCTGCTTGTTCAAATTTTGCAACACAATTTAGTTTCTCTGTTCAGAAACTGGTTTTCGCTACTAACTTCTCTGACATGAAGAAGAAAAGACAGGTATTTTGCCAGCTAACACTGGTGACTCTTTCCAGAAGGAAACATGACCTCCAAGAAACTTTCACTCTGTCACCAATATACACATTTTAAAAATCCATTAATGTGGCGTAACTACACTTCTGTCAGAACTACTCTTAAAGAAAATGAATGAGAGTTTAAAATGCAGTGGTGCGGTCTATAAAACTAGATTATATTAGTGAAACTTTATAACTCACGCTGTTTGCTGTTCTTCTTCTTTACATGAACCTTTCTTCTATTTTGCATTTTCAAAAAGCAAATGATGACTGGAACTAAGAGGAGAAGAAGTCCTGCTGTCACTCCAACACCAATGTAGGGAGCCAGAGATGCTGAAAGAGAAATCATCATTATCATCATCATCATCTTCATCATTGAAAAACTGTAGAACAGAACTAAAAGAACTAGTTTATTTTACTTCACCTTTCACAGTGATGACCAGGAGCTCAGTGGCAGTGGAGGTAAAGGAACGTGAATTCACGCTAACTTCATAAGTACAGCTGTAGTTTCCCTGATGGACAAAATCTGCCTGAGGAAACTGGAAGACAGCTGAGTGGTTAACAGCTGATTGAGTTTTGGTGAAGTTGGATCCACTGAACTTTAAATGGAAGGAACCGCCTGGATTCTGAGGTTTAGTGGAGCAGATAATGGAGAAGCTGTAGCCCCTTGTCACCTCTGGTCCATCAGATCCCCAGTGAAATGAACCACTGGCAGCACTGAAGGAGACACGGGGCTGCAGCAGGTTCACTACAAAACAACAAACAGGTTTAAATGTTGTATGTTTCTAGCAAAAAACCGTCAAAGTGAAAATAAAGAAATGATAAAGGTGCACACTAAATAAATATAAATATGTGAGGCTGGTAAAGACACAACTATTTACAGTTCTGCAAAATAAGCAAATTGTTTCACAACATTTATTGTATTAAAAAACAGGATGTCAGCTGGAGACAGAGAGGAGATGAATTGTTATGTAACGCTTCTTGATTCTCATTTGCCTAAGGACAGTTTATTCATCTCTGTCTCATTGTGCTGTCAGTAAATGCTTTAGCCTGAGAGAGAGCGGCTGAGCTGGTGGCAACACAAAACACACACAAACCACACACACACACACACACCACACACACACACCACACACACACACACACACACACACACACAAATACACACAACATGAATTTTACATTCATAGAGCAGATACCAGTGGTGAGTCATGCATTTCATATCTAGGCCTTGCTTGGACTCCTACCTGAGTCAATACATACCATCATTTTGATGCCACGGCTATAGAAACTATCAATATTATATAAAATCTCAGTATAACAGAGCGCTGCATTACAGAGGGGAATCTGAAAATTAAGTATATCGTCCAACACTGACATGTTACTTCCATTAAACCTAATATCTAGTGCACCTCAGACTGTGCAGCAAACAGCAGTGGTGTTTTGATACCCTTGGGAGGGAGCATGTTGAGAACAAGTTGGTTCCCTCACCCACCAAGTTGTGTCACCTGCCCCATTGCATACATGTAATTTAATTTCAGGTCAAATAATTTAAAGCTCTTTGAGCATGTGGTGTTGATGTGAAAATGTCAAGAAGATAAATGGCCTAGGCAGCTACGACTGAGGACACAGCAGGAGAACAGCCAGTACATCTGGTCATACCTACTTGCTAAATCACAATCCTGAAATACATCCTGACTGATAAAAATTATGTGCAGATTCTCATGTGTTAAGCATTTGCAAGTGGATTTTAAGGTTAGGGTTAGATTGAATTCAATTCAATCATGATTTCACCACACTGGGACAGTTAACAGGAAAATCCTCAGAAACAAGTAGATCTCAGTTATATGTCCTTGGTGAACACCAGAGGCAGGGCGAAGATTGGAGGCAGGATGAAGACCGGAGGCGGGGCGACGCCTCAGCGGAGACCGGAGGTGGAGAGATGCTTCTGGAGGCGGACAGGGATCAAGCAGCGCCTGCAGCGGAGACCAGAGGCTGAGCGACCTCCACGGCAGAGATCAGGGGTGGAGCGACGCCCACTGTGGAGGTCTGGAGCAGAGCAAAATCCACCATAAAGGTCTGGAGCAGAGCAATGTCCACCACGGAGACCTGGAATAGAGTAACGCCCCCAACAGAGACTGGAGCGGAGCGATGTCCTCTACGGAGGTCTGAAACGGAGTTACGTCCACTAATGAAACCTGGATCGGCACGACGTCCTTGGCAACGACCGGAGACTGGGTGGAGCTCACAACGGGGCTTACGAGCTGGATGACACCCTGGGCGGAGACCGGAGGCCCATGATGGAGAACAGAGACCGAGCAGCGCCCACAGCAGAATCCAGAGGCCAAGGCGTGCCTTCGACGGAGTCCTGGGGATGAGCCATGCCCTCAGCTGAGTCCAAAGGTAAAGCGACAACCTCAGCAGGGAACAGAGGCCGAGCGACGCCTTCTACGGTGATCGGGAGCAGAACAACGCCCTCGGTGGAGTTCAGAGGCCGAGTGACGCCTTCGGTGGGGACTGGAAGCAGAACGACGCCCTCGGTGGAGTCCTGAGATCAAGCGACACCCTCTGCGGGGTTCATAGGCGCGATATCACCTTCAAAGGAGCTCAGGGGCGAGACGTCTCCGTGTGGGGAATCTGGAGGCGAGACATCGTCTTTAATGGACCTCATTTGCGTGACGTCACCTTGAGAGGGACTCGGAGGCGGTACATAGCCATCGGGGGGGCTGGAGGCGATGCATCACCATCGGGGGAGCTGGAGGCGAGACATCGCCGTCAGAGGAGCTCGGATGCGGGACGTCGTCTGTAGAAGAGCTGTGGTGTTGCCCTCAGAGGAATCTGGGACTGTGACATCACCGTCGGATGGCTCTGGAGGCAACCTGTGGCTGTCAGAGGGACCTTGGGCAGTGATGGAGCTCCCCACAGAATCTTCAAACAATGCTTCACTGTTGGAGAGACCTAGCCAAGCAAAGGTGCCTCCAAAAAGGCCTGGGATGGTTTTTTCACCCTCAGTGGACCCTGGGACCGCCACGGCATCTTCCCAGTGTGACTTGCTTGCAAGACGTCGCCTGGAGAGAAACCTGGAGACAAAATGTCGCCTTGAGAGGGACTCTGTGGTGGTGCGTTGGAGAAGCTTGGAGGTGTGACGTCGACGGCGGAGGAGCTTGGAGGCGAGATGTCGCCATCGGAGGAGCTCAGGACTGTCATGCCATCTTTGAAAACACCTGGTGGGGTCACGTCGCATTCAGATGAGCTCAGGGCGAGACGTCGCCTTCCGGGGAACTTGGAGTCGAGCCATCGCCCTGTAAGTAAGATAGGGGCGAGACATCGTCCGTTGAGGCACTTGGCAGCCTTCGTGACTTTGCCTTCAGTCACTCGTCGAAACTCTGGGGTGGAGCGGAGCGCTTGTCGAAACCCTGGGCGGAGCTTCGTGAAAACTCTGGAGTGGAGCAGAGTTTTCGGTGGAGCACGGGATTCTTCCAGAATCAAGGGGGCTGTAGTACAGATCTGCCGTAGTCATCTTGAACATCCCGTGAGAAGCCTGATGAAGTAGGTGCATGAGCTGAAATTGCCTCCAGCCGCGCTCCACAACTTACTTGCGAGAGAGAGAGAGTCCCCAGTGTGGAATGCGAACTTAGCTCTTTCTGTCGGTAATAGGGACGAATGCACCTCTCTGAATCCGCCAATGCTCCATACGAATCCACCCCACTTGGCCATGTTGCCGGGACGAGCGAGCCGGGGTATTCCATCGCACTCTCGCCGTGGCGTGGCACAGCCGCGCTAGCATGCTCCAGAGCCAGCAGGTGAGAATCACCGGGGAGCAGCAGCGAGCTTTTGGGTGTGATCCAAAGCAGAGCTCGGCAGCCGATTCATCGCGGCAGAGTGAATCCTCCCCTGGTATCAGCTGGTCTTGCCGTTATAGACCGGATCACGCAGAACCCACGGTGGTAATCCGATCAAGTTCTTTTGAGGTCTGTTATTGTGTCATGCAGCGAATAAATGGACAGCCACCAAAGGGGGCTTGGCAGGTGGATTCCTGACAGCCATTAAGTGGGTTATTATACAAAACATTAATAAAGCAGCAATTGTGGAGAATCTAAGATTAAATTCTGAAAACCACAGCATTTCTCCAGGTGCGACAGATTTTGGGGAGATCCGAGTCAATGTGGGAGTCTGCATGTCTAATCATACACAATAAATTTAATATTTTTTTTTAGATTAGATTAAGATTTAGATTAGGTGGGGACATACTGTTGCATTGGCCTGACATCTCTGTTTCATTAAAATTTACAGCATTCAGCAGATGCCCTTATCCAGAGCGACAAAGAGCTCATTTGTTTAACAGAGTGTTGCATTGGACAGAGGGAAGGGGTTCACATTGTCCTAGATAGTGTGAGGGGTATCCTATGCTTTAAAGCCAGAAGATCAAATGGAGGAGACCAAATACAAGACCACTAAGAAGAAGTGTGTTATTCCTCTCCCTTCAATATTCCAATGCTTGGGTACACTTATAATTCACTGCTTGAATCAGAAATATTTGCTCTGGACTAAGTTCATGTTCTGACTATCCCCCAGGTTTTCCTCCACATCCATAAATGTTAGGATTTTAGTCAGGAGTTCTGACTTTTTCCTCATTGGAAAAAAAAATTATGCTGTTGCATAGGAGGAATAAAACACCATACATTTGTATATACAGATTGGAGAAACATCCTACAACTAAGGATACAGTACATCCTCTTTATCAAAATGTGCCAGCATTCATTATTTTTCAATAAAAAGGAGAATTTTTTTCTTTACATAATCATAACAGCAAAATACTTACTAGTTGGTGTGTTAGTCTGTTGGTGTATCAAGAATTAAACAGATAATGACAAAAATGGATGCAAGTGCGGAGTGAGAATTTAACCAGGCAACCAAATCCCAAACAACTGACAGAATCCAAACATGAAATAGGCTAAGGTCAGACAATTAGACAACAATAATGTCAGGTTATAACAAGAACGAGAAAGAAATTAGATCAAAAACCGGGGTCAGGTTGCACTTACCCACAGTAATGTTAATGGAACTGCTCCTGGATGAAGTGAAAGGTGCTTCCCTGTATGTGTAATCACAGGTGTACTCGCCCTGATGTGAAGCTTCTACAGTCAGAGTAAATGTTGTTGTAGACTCTGCAGTTTTCTTCTTTCTTGATGTTCCAGTTTTATATAATCTGAAGTCTACAGAGATGGATGTTGGGCTGGGTGTGGAACATCTGAACATCTGAACTTCTCCAACTGATACCACAGAGTTTGGTGAGATTCGAGTCAATGTAGGAGCCTGCATGTCTAATATATAGAGAATATTTAATACATTTGCAACTATATATGCTTAAACAGGCAATGGAATTTAAAAGAATAATGACCTACTTGAGCACATGGCTCCAGCATCTTCATGGTGTCCACAGTTCTCTTCTCCAAATCCTCTGTGTGAGCACTGATCTATGTAGCTCTCAGTTCCATTACACTGAACATCATCCAGCCAGGTTGGTTCAGTTCCCTGACCAAAGTGAGCATTAGGAGGAGCACTGACGGCTTTACCACATCCAAGCTGCCTACACACCACCTCTGCATCCAGTCCCAGGAATGATCACACACTGTTTCCCAACTGCCATTGTTTTGGATTTCCAAACGACCACAGCATTTTTTTGGACCATTCACCAGCCTGATCTGATTATGGCCTGATTTATTATATAAATATAAGCAGAAGGTTTTTATTAATGATTTAAAAAATCAATCAGTTATTTCATGACCCATTAAAAAAATAGACAATTATGGACAAATTTGGGGAACTGTTAAGGCTTTACCTGTTATACTAACTTTGTCCACCAGATGAACCCATTGTTTTCTCCCACTTTTTAAGCTACTCATTGTTACCTCCTGTATTAATTTCTCAGTGTGTATTTAAGTTTCTTTGTGCCTCAGTATATTGTTTGGTTTAATGTTGTATATCCATTTCATTGTGTTAAGTTTCTCTGTTTCTCCAATTTTGTCTCGAGTTAACCTGGATAAGTTATTTGCCCTGTTCTTTGAGAATCTTTTTGCTCTAGTGGTTTAGATATAGATGATAAGATTTTTGTTGAACATTCTGAGAGGATCTGACTCTAACATTGTATTCATAAAATTAAGGTGTCTGCAAAATAATTTTTTTTTTTTTTAGCAATTAACACAATTCAATCAGTGCCATATAAATATAGTCACAATCATTACAAGGACACAATATGAGAGTTTTCTGTACCTGAGCAAGTAACACCAGCATCTTTACCATGGCCACAGTTGTGTTTCTCGAATCCATAATGACGGCACTGTGTGATGTCACTTTCATTTCCAGAACACTGAACATTATCCAGCCATATTGGATCTTTTCCCTGACCAAAGTGGGCACTTCGATGAGCACTGACAGCTTTACCACATTCAAGCTGTCTACACACCACATGTGCATCATTCAGATCCCAGATATCATCACACACTGTTCCCCACTGGTTATTATAATAGATTTCCACTCTACCAGAGCAGGAGTGATTGCCATTTATGAGTCGGATGTTAGCGCCATCTAATACAAACAGCAAAATGCATGTTAATATTAATTAATTCCAATGAATTTTATTACTACATTGCAATATTACTGCACCTTTATTATTGTAATACAGTATATTTTCCCATCAAGTATAAATTAGCAGCAGACCCCTAAATACCAAAACAAAGCTTCAATAGACTATGAAGCTTTATTAGCTTTAATAGAATTCATTTTTGCAAAAGACTTTAATGAAATGATTCTTAATAGCAGGCAGTGGCTGTAGCTGAACATTGGTAAAAATGTTTAGTATGACAGGAATGGAGTGATATCAGTATTTAGGAGATGGCTCCCTCTGGCATTTGGCTGAGTGAGTCTCTGGCAGAGACTCTTTTCTTCTTTGATGTCCGTTTGGTTTTATGTGCAAGGTTGATTTGGGTGTCCTTGATTAAACTTGTGGATCTATGAGGGGTCTAGGATTTCCCTGGCAGCTATACACATTTTATTTTCTGGTTTGTAACACTCCCAGTCAACCAGATATTGCATCTGGCAACCTCTTCTTCTTGAGGCTAGGCTCTCTTTGACCAGGAGCACTATGATCTAAAATGCTGGTTGCGGTTTCAATTCCTTGGGTTTAGGTCCGGATGCATAGTGAACTAGTTTAACAAACATATATGAAAGGTTGGAGAGCTCTAGCTTGTAGGTCACAGAATCGATTTGTAACCAAAACTTCCTGAACTGGCTGTTAGTTGGGGTAAGGATGCCTTCTGTGAATTCCTCATGGATGCCTCTGCTGCCACTGGCCTTAAATGGCACGTTAAAGCATAACATAAGTGGTCTTTCACACCTTTTTACTCCTCCTCATCCGATGTTTCACTGTTGGCACCACGAAGAGTTCAAAATAACAATCCTTATTTCTCTCTGACATTCAGTGCCACCCAGATGAGAATGGATTTCCTTTAAGTCTGGTTCCTCTCAAGGTTTCTTCCTCATGCCATCTCAGGGAGTTTTTCCTTCACCACAGTAACTACTGGCTCGTTCATCAGGGATAAATGTGCAATTACAAGGAACAAACTTATAAGCACTAAACATACACATTCATTCATACAACTTTAAACCAATTTAGCTCTACAAAGCTGCGTTAAGACCAGGTCCATTGTAAAAAGCACTATACATAAAAATGAATTGCAATTATTTAAATTCTCCTCAACAAGGCCATGTGCACACTAATATATTTTCATTTGAAAATGCATATTTTCTCTCTGTTTCGGTCTTCTGTTCAGATTATTTTGAATACACCATGTCGAAGCATCTGTAGCAACTTTTGGGAAATTATTGAAAATGGAAGTGTGGATGTGGAGCATTGCAATTTTCAAATTTCTACAGATTAGTGTAGATGTAGACCAAGTGATCATGAGTATTTGCTAGCCCAGCATACATTGGAAATTAATATGTCCAGTGGAAGAGTGAGAAAGGGAGTTCTGAGAATACTCAGACTATGGAATAAAATCACACTTCTTTTCCTGTTTACAGCTGCAATATGAGCAGTGGTAGCAACCAATATACTGAATGAACCTCTCCACCTATCTGTTAGACAGTGGGTAATAGCCTGAGGTAAGCCTGACTTTAATGTGAGATAAATTGTGAACCCCGACCAGCACAATGTCCCCTGGTATTCTTTAATTTCTGGAGACATGATGAACCAAGGTGGGAGTCATGCTATAATGAATGGTGGTTGTATGATTTAGTATGGGTGGGTAGGAACTTATTAAGGGCTATACATCTGGGAGAAAGAGAGTCTGCTTTACTACTCTAACTGCAAGGTCAATACTTGACAGTGAACTGAAATTATTTTATAAATAAAGACCAAAATGCTTATATGAAGATCAGATGTCTTCTCCATGTGTTTTCATGAGTCAAAGAGGCAAAGAGGAACCTGGGGTCAGGACCGAACACTTGTTTAGTGTCGGCAGAGGGAAAGAGTTCAGGGTTGGATCACCAGGTTTGTCTGGATGGTGTCATAATTTGACGCTGCCATCACTTAACCTCCAGTGAGAGAACCCAAATGAATCATACAGCACAATGTGGTACCATCTGCTGGTGGTGGTGGCTGTGCAGAATTCCAATGAGGAGGGTTGGAGCTGGAACACCATGTTACACTGTGTTAAAAAGGCCTGACATCTTCCAGATTTCACAGCGAAACATAAGAGGTAGGTGCAGTTTATGAGTGGGCAAGGCCAGTCCAGGCTTCTGTGGGGGAGCAGGTCGTGGGGCTGTGGACAATTCCTGAAGCCACTGTTCATGGGGGGTAAGGTAAGCCTGCATAATGTGAGTACGTGGTATCCACTGGCTGGCCAGATGGTACTGTAATCCACCAACTGGATGTTCAGCACCATGGATGCAGTATGCCGTATTAGCATTGTCCTGATGAAATTTGCAAGGCATTCCTTGAAAATGATATCGTCTGGATGGGAGCATATGTTGCCCTTAATCCGAGATATATCTTTCAGCATAAATAGTGCCTTTCCAGATGTGCAAGCTACCCATTCCATTTCATTCCAACTGTACACTGATAACAAGCCAGAGGTCCCTTTCTTCTTTTTTAGCTTTACAGCCATGTTGATGTATTGAAAGATGGCCATATTTTTTGCAGGCTACGCTTTGATTAAGCCCTTCATGGAAGACTATCTTCGAAGCAATATTGTTCCAGGTTTTTTAAGTAGTTAACTTGCTGCATTAAACTGTGTACGAAGTTGCTGTTTGTTTATTTGTGCATAAATGCAAGAGTTGTACAGACTATAATGTTCCACTCTTGGATATTTTAAAAACTTCATTGGTATTTTACAAAATAAACAAACATTATTTGTACCTGGTTATCCACATCCCAGAGTGCCAATCCAGTATTTTATGTCATTTTAAGTCATCATAATTTTCTGAATGTGATGAAGATTAAAATGATTATGATAATGATGTAAATTCTTTATTGATTTTGGTGGCACAGTAATTCTAGACTAATTGATTATTTTTGTAGATATACTGTAATGTTTTTGTTATTAAATTCGTGTCTTGTTTAGAATTAATTTTACTGTGCTTTCTGTGTTGTGTGAAATATTTTTATTTTATATAAAATAAATAAAGATTTTATAATAACAGAAGATGAGATGACCTCGTAGATCAGTGTTCTTGTAGTGCAGGAAATGAGCGGAAGTCCCTTAATTCACACTTTTATTGTTTGTGTATTGTGCCACCACTCTATCTTTTACTTGTAGTCTTGAACAATCTTACAGCAGTGTATGACTGTTAAAATATATTACTCCATGTGTTATTTATGGAAAATAATCATTTTAAATATTCTAATAAATTGGATTGAAACTAATTGTGTGTGATTTCAATCAGAATTATAAACACCCCGATATAGAGAGAAAATCTAATTTAAATGAAAAATACACTTACCAGCCAGCAGTGACGCGCTAAGAGCACTGACTATAGAGAGAAAATAAAGAAGGTGTAAAACAGGGATGTGCAAACTTAACAGAAGTAACAGAAATAGAAGACTTGTGAATGTCTGAGTGATTGAATCAAAGCTCTGAGCTTCTGCTACACAATGCTGTTCAGACTGTAATGTGTTTGTAATGAGACTGTTGGAAACTTGCTGATTGTTGTTTTGTATGGACCTGTTTTTGGACATGTAATTGGTTCAGTCCAGAATCCAGAAATATTGGCACCCTTTCTTAATTCATTAACCCTGCATAATATAATTTATACCCACAGTGTGGTGTTTAATTCTGGATTCTGATTGGTGAGTATTTTTATTACCAGCTCTAAAAGCAATGCAGCTGCAAATCATAGGTTTAAATTACCACACTTATTTTACTGCCTTTATATTTGGCAAAAATCTGAAGCTTATAAGAAATATAAACCATCGCCTTCGTTATGGAGAGCACTAGAAGTCTATCACATTTTGACCTGTTCCTGCAGGTGAAAAGAGAACCAGGATTGACAGAAAATATATTCTAACAGCCATTAAATGTTACTGTTAAGCATAGGTTTCTTTTCAGTCATGAAATGCATCTTGTAGCAATTCAAGAAATTAAAAGGTTTGTGCATATCTCATATAAAATAAGGTTAAGATATATTCCAATGTGTCATTTATCATTTTTCTACTGAACTATAAACAATTAAACAGTAGAGACATGCTTTATTTTAATATTGCAAGACATTATAGACTATTTTGGCACTTCCATACTTCCATACAATCTATGAAAACCACAACAACTAAATTGAAAACACCTCAAATGCCATCACTGTTTTTATAAGAAAATTTCTCAAAAAATTTTCTCTAAATGGTATACATTTAATTTTTTTTATCTGAGTTTCAGAACTAAGAATTGTAAAATATAAGTGTAAAAATTGTTTTCTTATTAAGGATGATATTCAACAATTTCCCACATTGTATATACAATTGTTTCTCTCAATTTCTGCAAATGGAGAATGTTTTTAGAGTAAACAGTAAACAGTGTAAAAAAAAACTAGAAAGAAATACTAATTATCATATCGGCCATCAGTTGGCAAAGATTGATTGTGAAAATAACCCTGCAAAATGTAAAAATTATACAGTTATATCATAAACAAGGAAAAAATCATTGCTAAAATTTTTAAAGTTACCGAGCATTAACGTGAGATGAAGACTCAGCATCCTGTTCCTTGAGGAGTTCTTTAGTTTTGTTCTAGTTGCAGTATCACTGCTGCTGTTCTCTCACAGAGAACCTCATGAGACCATGATGATTTGTTCCTCATGCATTTGAAGAGGTGGAGTTTCTTTTATTTTTTTTTTTGCTTATGATAGATAGGAAGTCTAAAACTGGTTTTGCTGCAACAGGCTAAGCATCACTGGGAAGTGAAACATTGTTCAAGAAACCAGTGTGAAAACATTCTACTGTACTTCCTCTTTTTTATTCTCTCGGACACAGCTGTGATGTGGTTTCCCGGGTTCTGACTTGTCAGGATGTCCGCTTCCGGCTGCATGCGCTCGCTGTCAAATTGTCTCGTTTTGGCTCCACGCTTTTTTGAGATCGTCCAGCATTTTTTTTCTCAGTGGAAAGTTTTACTTTCGGTTTCGGATCTCCCGGTTTTTCGGATTTTTGCCCGCCCTCGGTTTTTGGATTTAGATTTTCCCCAGTTGCTCTGTTCTCTGGCTCTCGACCTCTGACCCTGGACGTTCAACATAAACCCCGTGAAAAGTATTTGGACCTGGTACTTTACTTCTGGTGCATCCTGCATTTGGGTCCTCTCATCCACTCACCTAGTCACCCGAGTTACCTGACAGAACAATCTGGCCAGCTATGTATCCTGTGGATGTTACTGATCTCCAGACCACCCTTAATTCCCTAGTCCAGGGCTTTGCGGTGGGCTACTGCCGAATGGAAAAATCGATCCTTACATTGCTCTACCTTTGCTACCTTCTCTAAGAAACTCTGCAAAGTTTTTGGTTTGGCCACCCGCTTGCTGCTTTCTTCATCACAGGGTGAGCGTTCAGTACCTGTGTACACTGCAGATTTCGGACACCACTGACAGTGGGTTGGATCGCACCACTTTATATGACACCTTCTTTCAGGGACTCTCAGCCCAGAGAAAGGACAAGCTAGCTGCCTGTGAGCTTCCCACTGATCTGGATGCCTTGATAACCCTGGCCACTCGGATTGACCGACGAATACAGGAACGTCGCTCAGAGCGTTTCGCTCGCCATCCGGAGCGGGTCTACCACACGTCTCCGGCCGGCCACCATACACCCCCCCGGACTACTCCTGCCCCGGCGGCCTCTTCCCACCCACAGCCTATGGAAATTGCACATCGGCACCTGTCTTTAACAGAAAAGGAAAGACGCCGTTCCAAGGAGCTCTGTCTCTATTGTGGTGAGGCCGGGGATATGGCTGCTTCGTGTCCGGCAAAAGGGTGGGCTCGTCGTTGACCGAGGGGGCCATGGCGAGCCGCACCCTACCAGTCCCTTCGAAGCCCTTAGTGAGGATCCGCATCCAACACAACCCCCACCTAGACTGGTCTAGCGGTCGGGTTCTCGATTGGGGAACCTATTGCCAATCCCACTGCCTCACTCCATCCTCCCCTAGGCCAGTCTTGTGCTCCCCGGAGATTCCCCCGACCTCAGTTCGGTTCCTTCTGTCTACCATGATCTCGGGTTAGTGTTTAGCAAGACTTGAGCCTCTTCCTTGCCTCCGCGCAGGCCCTACAATTGTGCCATTGATCTCCTGCCAGGAACTATGCAACCCCGTGGGCGGTTTTATCATCTTTCAGCACCCGAGCAGGCAGCCATGACCCAATACATTCAGGACGCTTGCTGCCAGCATTATCCGCCCATCCTCCTCTCCGGGAGGTGCTGGGATTTACTTTGTGGAAAAGAAGGACCTCTGTCCTTGCAACGACTATCGGGGGCTAAATGCCATAACAGTCAAGAATCGGTACCCATTGCCCCTGATGTTTTTCGTGTTCGACACTCTCCAGGGCTCCATCATCTTTAACAAACTAGACCTCCGTAACGCCTACCTACGTATCCGGGAGGGGGATGAGTGGAAAATGGCGTTCAATACCCTGCCGGTGCATTATGAGTACCTAGTTATGCCATTTGGCCTCACCTATGCGCCAACAGTCTTCCAGGCGCTGGTAAACGACATTCTTTGGGATACCTGAAAGACATTCTCATGTTCTCATGCTCTAGAGACAAACATGTCCAGCATGTGCGTTCAGTACTCAGGCAGCTCCTCCAGAACGGATTATACGTCAAGGCGGAGAAATGTGATTTCCATGTATCCAGCACCTCCTTCCTTAGATTTGTCTTTTCAGCCGATAACGTCCAGATGGACCATGCCAGGATTCAGGCAGTAATGGACTAGTCCTTACCCACCACCCATAAGCAATTGCAGAGGTTCTTGGGATTTGTTGATTTCTATCGGCGGTTTATCAGGGGCTCTAGCTCGGTCGCAGCCCCTCTTCAATCACTCACCTTCATCCGTCAGGCCTTCAAGTGGAACCTAGAGGTCCCCAGTCCTGGCTTTTCCGGATCCAACCCACCAATTTGTGGTGAAGGTGGACGCCTTGGATCTGGATGTAGGGGCCGTTCTGTCCCAGAGAGGTGCCCAGGACAACCGCCAGGACAACCGCCTCCACCCGTGCGCATTCTTTTCCCACAGCTGAATTTCCCACAGCTTTTCCCACAGCTTCTATTCAGCCCAGCTGAATAGAACTACCCTGTTGGTGATCGAGAGCTCTTGGTGGTTAAGTTGGCCCTGGAGGAGTGGCATCACTGGCTGGAGGGGTCCGAAGTTCCATTTTTCATCTGAACTTATTATCGAAATTTGGAATATCTGCTGACAGCCAAGCGCCTGAATCCTTGTCAAGCACGTTGAAAACTGTTCTTTGGGCGATTTAACTTCTTTCTGTCCTACCTGTCGGTTGACCTGTCCCTAAAGGATGCCCCCCACATAGGCTTTACTTGCCTACACACCACCATTCTGAAGTCCTCCAGTGGTGCCACAGTTCCCCTTTTTTTTGTCACACAGGCGCTCCTCGTACCTTGGCCGTGCTACTGGAGTGTTTTTGGTGGCCGTCTGTCTGCAGAGATGTTCGCAAATTCATGGCTGCCTGCCCCATGTGTAACCAACATAAGAACCCCAAGGGGGGTCCTGAAGGTCTTCTTTACCCACTCCCTGTACCCCAACGCCTGTGGTCGCACATTGCTGTGGATTTTGTCACCGGCCTTCCCCCTTCCACTGGTCATACGGCATTCTCACGGTGGTTGATAGGTTCTCATTGATGGGTCACTTCATTCCCCTACCCAAGCTTCCTTCTGCGAAAGGAAACTGCCCAGCTCCTGCTCCAACACGTCTTCCACCTGCATGGTTTACCTTGGGACATTGTGTCTGATCGGGGCCCCCAATTTTCTGCCCATTTTTGGAAGGAGTTCTGCCGTCTCTCTGCACTTAAGACCCCTCCACATGGTCAGAGAAGCTTCTTTGGGCTGAATACACTTACAATACTCTTCCCACCGCAGCCAGGCCTCTCGCCCTTTCAGGTCGTGTTCGGCTACCAACCCCCACTGTTCTCCACCCAAGAGACCGAAACCACCGTTCCATCTGTCCTGGCCCAGTTCAAGCGTTGTAGGCGTGGGTGGAGGATGGCCCGGGCAGCCAAAATCATCCCGGAGTTACGAGCGATTTGCCAGTCGCAAACGCCGACCTGCCCTTCAATATCGGATCGGCCAGAAGGTCTAGCTTTCTACTTGTGACCTACCCCTCAAGGCCATATGCAAGAAGCTTGCCCCTCATTTTATGGGTCCATTCCCTATTTCCAAGGTGATAAACCCTGTGGTAGTACGTCTCAAGCTCCCTATAGTCTTATGCATCCACCGACCTTCCATGTCTCCTGTCTCAGACTAGTCCGAGCATGCTCTCTGGTCCCTTCTTTTTCCCCATGGAAAGATCTACTTTCGGTTTCGGATCTCCTGTTTTTTTCGTATTTTTGCCGCCCCTCGGTTTTCGGATTTGGATTTTCCCCTATTGCTCTGTTCTCTGGCTCTCAACCTTGGACTGTTTTTGGACTTGCTTCCTTTCTTGGATCCGGCCCCAACTTTGCGCTCCCGGTGCCCCAGACGTTCAACATTAAGCCTGTTAGACATTATTGCTTTATTATTGTGCTAACACTCCTTACCCTTTTCTTCAACATTAACCCTGTGTGTGCCGCAACTGTGTGTTCAGAAAAATTCGGACATTATCTTTTTCTTTCCTGTGCTAAACCCTCCTCACCTGGTTCTTTATTTTTGGTGCATCCTGCATTTTGGTCCTCCCATCCACTCACCTAGTCACCCGAGTTACCTGACAAAAAACATCTTTACTCTATAGTGTTTTGGAGTATACAGTAAAATGTAAAAGCAAAATCACCTTCATTTTACCTTCCTTTATATGTTTGTTAATCAATTCACTTGATCTCCTAGTGACCCTGACTATCACTGAATTCATTTTCAGCTCGTTCTACTGTACAATTTTTAAGAAACATAAACATCAGTGCATTTGAATTTTCAGATTAGCCGTGTATCACCACATTATTGACTGGGTAGGACTATTGTTCTGTCCACTAAGGACAGATAACATAAGGACAGATTCACAAATAACCTGCCTGATTTATCTCAATTTCTAACTAAACCCCTAAATGCTAATAACCTTGATAACAACATAGACCTTATCCTCACTAGCACATTAGACACTGTTGCCCACATCCAAGTCAGAGAAAAAACACCTGCACCATGGTATAATAGTCATACGCATACCCTTAAGAGAACAGCCCGTAATCTGGAAATAAAATGAATGAAAACTAAATTGGAGGTATTTAAAATTGCACATAAAAACAGTATGCTCAGCTACAGACAGGTGCTAAAATCTGCTAGAGCTGAGCACCTGAGCAAACTCATAGAAAACAACAAAAACAATCCCAGGTTCATTTTCAGTACTGTAGCTAAATTAACGACAATTCAGGTATCTGAAAAATGTATTTCATCACAGTTTAGTAGTGAGGACTTTATGAATTTCTTCACTGAAAAAATTTAAACCCAATAAAAACCCAATTGAGGAGGTCCAACCTCTGACAGCGTCTCCTGCTTCAATCTCACCTACAACTCCACAACTACACTGCTTTTTATGTATAGGACAGGAAGAGCTGTATGATTGTATCACCAAAGCCAAATCAACAACATGTCAGTTAGATCCTATTCCAACTAAACTACTGAAAGAAGTGTTACATACAGCTGGTGAGCCTCTTCTTAATATTATTAACTCCTCAATATCTTTAGGTCACATCCCTAAATCCCTCAAGTTGGCAGTTATTAAGCCCCTCATTAAGAAACCTAATTTGGATCCAAATGCATTATCTAATTACAGACCCATTTCAAACCATCTATTTAAGATTTGTAAAAAGATTTTGTCTGCCCAGTTACAGTTTAATTAATGTTATATAGGTTCTCTTGATAGCCTATCAAGGGAATGATACAGAAATCGCTGATCTAATTTTCCATGTAGTGGCTTTTTCTGTAAGCCAGGAAAAGGTAATAAAATGTTCTGTATTTGTAGGTTGGATAAACAATATCCACATATATAATCACATAATTTGAACAGGTGAACTACACATCTACCCCAACATAACACACTGCCCTCTAGTGGCTAATCAATAATAATACAGTTTTTCTCAAATGCTAAAACACAAAAGCCAATCCTCTAAACCAAATGACCAGTTGTCTAAACACATTTACTAAATCTAGCCATCATTTTCCAATATCATAAACACATTTCACATGAAGACACAATTCACAAAACACAATCCTCCGTTCTCATAAATCTTAACACATTTCTTTTTGCTAAAACACAAGTTGCAAAAGAACTCTGCTCCAATTCTCAAATGAAAGCTCATGTGATGCAAAATGCTTGCCACAGTCAGCAATATTTGAACACAATGAACACACCTGGCGTCATTCATTACACACAACGACTCCAAATTGAAGACACTTGTTGCTAATGCTGTGACCACATGTACAAAAGCAAGTTCAGAGTGCACAGTTTGCTGAAGATTCCAAACAAACACAATGGATGAAGGCAGAGTCAGGGGAAGAGGAATTCGAGTCAGAGGAGGGAGAAGAGCTGGCCATAAAAGAAGAGAAGCAGGCCAACGTGGAAGAGGAGGTCAAATCAGTGGAGGAAGAGGAGCAGGCCAACGAGGAAGAGGAGTTCAAATCAGAGGAGGAAGAGGAGCAGGCCAACAAGGGAGAAGAGAAGGTCCAGGAGGGAGAGCAAGACAACCTCGCACCATCATTACGGACGAGATGCGAGCAACAGTCATTGACCATGTCATTGTCCATGGCATGACAATGGCTGAAGCAGGACTACGAGTCCGTCCAAACCTGAGTAGGTTCACCGTGGCCACCATTATCAGGGCATTTAGACAACATAACAGGTATTGTACTCTATTGCTTTCTTTGTCACAATACAATTTCACAAGCCTGTGAAAGTAGTCTATTGGTTTCAAATCAGTTGTTACTGTATTGTAAAACTGACAACACATGTTTCTTTCCTTAGAGTTGAAAGAATGCCACATAGAGGTGGGAGGGTTGCCATATTTACAGCGGCACAAGAAACCCTCATTGTGGATATGGTTTGTGAGAACAACCTCATCAGACTCCGGGAGATCAGAGACAAAGTCATTGCCGATAATGTCAACTTTGAGAGCATATATGATGTCAGCTTGGCCACAATAGACCGAGTTCTCCCGCGCCAAAAGATGCGGATGAAACAGGTATATAGGGTTCCCTTTGAGCGCAACTCTGCCCGACACAAAGACCTACGTTACGAGTATGTGCAAGTAAGTATACATCCATGTTCACAGTACAGTTAGTGGACATACTGTGTTGCTCAGTGGCCTACATTACTTCTGGACAATACTGTGCTACCTGATTGACTGTTGTTCTGAACACCTGTGCACTTTCACATTTTCACAGAGGATATTACAGTTGGACACGATGGCCAGACCTCATGAGTACCTCTTTCTGGATGAGGCTGGCTTCAACCTGCAGAAACGAAGGCAAAGAGGCCGTAACATTATTGGCCAAAGAGCCATCACTGAGGTTCCTGGCCAACGGGGGGGTAATATTACTCTTTGTGCGGCCATGGGTTTGGAGGGGCTTGTCCACCGGCATGCTGTCCTTGGGTCTTACAACACCCAATGTCTCCTCACCTTCCTAGATGAGCTAAAAGACATCCTCCTGGACCGCCAACAACACCATCCTGGGCCCGCACATCAAATTTATGTGATCATTTGGGACAATGTACGCTTCCACAAAACAAACCAAATCAGAGAGTGGTTCACCACCAACAGTAACCACTTTTTAAACGTCTGTCTGCCACCCTACTCCCCTTTCCTGAACCCTATAGAGGAGTTCTTCTCATTATGGAGATGGAAGGTTTATGACAGACAACCATACACTAGAGAGAACCTCCTAAGGGCAAAGGAGCTGGCCTGTGTTGACATCCCAGTGGAGGCCTTCCAAGGATGGATTCGCCATTCCAGATCGTTTTTCCCGCGGTGCCTGGCAAGAGACAATATAGCCTGCGATGTGGATGAGGTGATGTGGCCTGATGCAGCTCAGCGACATGATGCCGCACATTGATTGTGGTGTGTGTGTGTGTGTGGTGTGAACAAAGTAAATAAAAAAACTTCACACCCTGATCAAGAGTACTGTTGTGTGCAATAGATTCTGTTTTTGCATTGAGTTGTGTTACAGTAGTTGGCCAATGATGTTACGGCCTCTTTGCCTTCGTTTCTGCAGGTTGAAGCCAGCCTCATCCAGGAAGAGGTACTCATGAGGTCTGGCCATCGTGTCCAACTGTAATATCCTCTGTGAAAATGTGAAAGTGCACAGGTGTTCAGAACAACAGTCAATCAGGTAGCACAGTATTGTCCAGAAGTAATGTAGGCCACTGAGCAACACAGTATGTCCACTAACTGTACTGTGAACATGGATGTATACTTACTTGCACATACTCGTAACGTAGGTCTTTGTGTCACGCAGAGTTGCGTTTAAAGGGAACCCTATAGACCTGTTTCATCTGCATCTTTTGCCGCCAGAGAACTCGGTCTATTGTGGCCAAGCTGACATCATCAATGCTCTCAAAGTTGACATTATCGGCAATGACTTTGTCTCTGATCTCCCGGAGTCTGATCAGGTTGTTCTCACGAACCATATCCACAATGAGGGTTTCTTGTGCCGCTGAAAATATGGCAACCCTCCCACCTCTATGTGGCATTTTTTTAACTCTAAAGAAAGAAACATGTGTTGTCAGTTTTACAATACAGTAACAACTGATTTGAAACCAATAGACTACTTTCACAGGCTTGTAAAGTTGTATTGTGACAAAGAAAGCAATAGAGTACAATACCTGTTATGTTGTCTAAATGCCCTGATAATGGTGGCCACGGTGAACCTACTCAGGTTTGGACGGACTCGTAGTCCTGCTTCAGCCATTGTCATGCCATGGACAATGACATGGTCAATGACTGTTGCTCGCATCTCGTCCGTAATGATGGTGCGGGGTTGTCTTGCTCTCCCTCCTGGACCTTCTCCTCTTCCTTGTTGGCCTGCTCCTCTTCCTCCTCTGATTTGAACTCCTCTTCCTCGTTGGCCTGCTCCTCTTCCTCCTCTGATTTGAACTCCTGTTCCTCGTTGGCCTGCTCCTCTTCCTCCACTGATTTAAACTCCTCTTCCACGTTGGCCTGCTCCTCTTCTTCCATGGCCAGCTCTTTTCCCTCCTCCGACTCAAATTCCTCTTCCCCTGACTCTGCCTTCATCCATTGTGTTTGTTTGGAATCTTCAGCAAACTGTGCACTCTGAACTTGCTTTTGTACATGTGGTCACAGCATTAACAACAAGTGTCTTCAATTTTGAGTCGTTGTGTGTAATGAATGACGCCAGGTGTGTTCATTGTGTTCAAATATTGCTGACTGTGGCAAGCATTTTGCATCACATGAGCTTTCATTTGAGAATATGTAGCAGAGTTCTTTTGCAACTTGTGTTTTAGCAAAAAGAAATGTGTTAAGATTTATGAGAATGGAGGATTGTGTTTTGTGAATTGTGTCTTCATGTGAAATGTGTTTATGATATTGGAAAATGATGGCTAGATTTAGTAAATGTGTTTAGACAACTGGTCATTTGGTTTAGAGGATTGGCTTTTGTGTTTTAGCATTTGAGAAAAACTGTAATAATAATAATAATAATAATGATAATAATAATAATAATAATAATAATAATATGGCTCCTACATTTGGAGTAAATCAGAATCACTTTATTGATATCAGGAGTGATAATTACTTTGAAAAAGGAGTTATGGTAATGTAAAAATTTTACATCACTAAAACATGCAATTATAAGAATAGTGTGTAAACTTGTTTATATTATGTATGTATATTTAAACAGAACATAATATTTTAGGGTAAATTATGTAGCAAATATAAATAGAAAATAGAGAAATATGTAGAAAAACTGAAAAGAAAAAAAAAACACTCAGAAATGTTGCAAAATGTTGCATAATGAGCAAAATGTTTAATGCTAGCATTCGATAGCAAAAGGCTCTTTATTTATCTTTTAGATCATACAGCAAATTAAATAAAACTTAATTAAGAACATATAAAAAGTTAAAACCATGAATAAAAATAGATAAAATAAAAAAAAAGATTAATGAAAAAAGCTAAGCAAGATTAGTTCTTAAGAAATTTATGAAAGTAATTTTTTTTAAAGATCATATAAAATGTGCTTTAAAAATCACAATATCCTCACAGACTGATTCAGGAGTTTAGGATTAACAATAAAATAAATGAAAAAAATGTTTCCTAAAAAAGTTTATCATTTTAATATCAATATTAATTTTGATGTGTTCTATAAGCATTGCAATGTTAAATAATAGTTACATGTGTATGAATCCAGAAAATGTAGGTAAATTAATATGGTTATTTAAAAAGACTTATGAGTAAAGAACAAATTAATTCTGAAGTCTGAGGAAATTAAATCATCTACAATCAGCAATGATAATGAAGTAAAGATCCAAAATTAAGCATACTGTATAATAGAACACTTTGCTACACAGTTGGCATAAATGTCTGTATCCATATACTTATTCCCCACGTCACTCCTTTGTTAATCAGAATCTGCAGTTATGTGGGTGGTTTGCATCCAAATATTTAAAATCTTACTTCTGCCGGAAAATGACTTCTGGGTTATTTAATTAACTTCACTGTGCTCTGTCTCAGTCTCTTCTTGACCTCATTTTCAACCTGATCGGGTCAAAATGCACAGGTTTAGTATTTCATGATATTTTCCATTTTAACTCAGATAACACAAGTATAAATAATACTGCGGTTACAGGACAATAATCAACTGTCAAAGCAGGTTATATCTAAAATATTTTAAATCCTCACTTATGTTTTAGCAATTTACCAGTGTTTAGTGTTTTTATTTATTAAAGATTTTATCTATTTTACTTAATGGTGCAGAGTCTTAAAAAAAAAAACTAAGTTCCTGTGTTTTGTTTCTCATGTACATTTTTCTTGTATAACTTCTGTATATCATGAAGTGGAGAGTTTTTTTAATGATGTGAGTGAAAAAATGCTTCTATGTATGATACTGTATGTATTTTATGACCTTTTGTAAATGTAACATCTGTCTAGGGACTGCAGGCTTTAACCTGGCACATGACATCTCTTCTTTCTTAGACTAATGATTTCTGTGCATTGTCCCTGATTGAATAAACTCATTCACTTATTATAGCAGCAATAAACACTTGTTCTATCACCAGCCTTTCTTTCTATATACTGTATATATATATATATATATTGAAGTATGTTAAGGAAATGAAGAAATTTGCACTATGGTCAGTTAAACAAACTGCTGTTAAAGAAAATAAATCAGATTTTAGGATGCAACGGTGCTGTAGTATAAAACAAAACAAGATATCCAGTCTTCATTTAACAAAGTATAACTTTATACCTCACATTGTGTATCGAACTTCTTATCCATCTGATGTCATCTTTTCCGTGTCTTCACAGAACAAATGATAACCAGGAGATTCTGAGAGAGAAATTATTTATCTCATTTTACAGTATACAGGTTAGGATATTAGGATATCCAAAAATGTATTTATTTTAGTAATTAAAAAATTGAATCTTATTATATAGGTTCATTACACACAGACTGATATATTTGAAGTGTTTATTTCTTTTGATTTTGATGATTTTAGCTTACAACTAATGAAAACCCAAAATTCAGTACCTTAGAAAATGTGAATATTACTTAAAACCAATAAAAAAAAAAGATTTTTAACACAGAAATAGAACAGAAATTTTGGACTACTGAAAAGTATGAACATGTCCAACACCAAATGAAATGCAAAATTGACTTTAATCTAAGAAGAGGACTTTGGCCAATTAGCAACAGTTCAGTCCTTCTTGTCCTTAGCACAGGTAAGACACCTTTGATGTTGTCTCTGGTGCAAGAGTGGCTTGACACAAGGAAGGTGACAGTTGTAGTCCGAGATTCGTCTGTGCATAGTGGCTGTTGAAGCACTGACTATTTTTATTGGTCTTAAGTAGTATTCCACTGGTGAAGCTGTAACTTTAGTAACTAAAACACTTACAGGTTTGTTCCATTGGTAGGGCATTGTGACACTTATCCTTAAACTATACACCCTTTAAAAAAATTTAGATGGATTTCATCACGTCAACAGGCCATTAAATGTGCATGCAAGGTTACCACTTTGTATTAGTACTGGTGGATTATGTAGTTTGGATCCTCTTCATTTGCACACTATCTCTGCTGTGAGTATTGTGGAAGCACATGTCCATGTTATTGCTCAAGATAAACTTATGCTTTAGTCAAATGCTCAAAAACACAATTCTAAGAATTGGGATAAGTAGCTTGAGCCCCTGCTTTTTGCAGTTAAAATGGTTCTTGGTTTAATTTCTAATAAAATTGCAAGACTTGTAGTAGCTTAGACATTATTAGGGAAAATTGGGGAAAGAGACATTCTAATAGAAAAAATGGAAATCTAGATGAAGTTGACGGAGCAAAATCTGGGAGTCCTGAAGATACCATGTTATGTTGAATGTTCTCAATTATTTATTTTGTGAATGTGCACTGAAAAAACAGTTGGAAAGTGTTTGTCAGAAAACTTGCTTAGCAATCAATTAAATTTAATTAAAGGTCTCCTGAGTATCCATCTACTCTTTCCCACACCAGGGTTCTATACACTAACTAAATTGTTAATGGCAATTTTTGGACAGGATAGATAATGGATTAATCACATGACATTGGTCAGTAAAACATCCTGCCTGCACTTACCCACAGTAATGTTAATGGAGTTGCTCCTGGATGAAGTGGAGGATGTTTCCCTGTATGTGTAATCACAGGTGTACTCGCCCTGATGTGAAGCTTCTACAGTCAGAGTAAATGTTGTTGTAGACTCTGCAGTTTGCTTCTTTATTGATGTTCCACTTTTATATAAACTGAAGTCTACAGAGATGCATGTTGGGCTGGGTGTGGAACATCTGAACTGAAGAACTTCTCCAATCGATACCAGAGAGTTTGGGGAGATCCGAGTCAATGTAGGAGCCTGCATGTCTAATCATATAGAAATATATTCAATTTACTTATAATATATACTTAAAAGTGTTATTAGAATAAATAAAATAATAACTTACTTGAGCACACGACTCCAGCATCTTCATGATGTCCACAGTTCTCTACTCCAAATCCTCTGTGTGAGCACTGATCTATGTAGCTCTCAGTTCCATTACACTGAACATCATCCAGCCAGGTTGGTTCAGTTCCCTGACCAAAGCGAGCATTACGAGGAGCACTGACGGCTTTACCACATCCAAGCTGCCTACACACCACCTCTGCATCCTTTAAGTCCCAGTAATGATCACACACTGTTCCCCACTGGGCTTCGTGCAGGATCTCCACTCGACCACAACAGTTACTCGAACCATTCACCAGCCGGATCTTATTATGGACTGATTGATTATATTAAAAAGGGGATTATTAATGACTGATTTATGTGTCTTTCTGTTTGTTAATGAGCCATAAAGAGTAATAATTAAAAAAAAAACACAAATCAGTTGTGTTCAAACAGACACTTCAAACAGCATATTTGTTACTGAGTATGCTTACGAATATTGTATTTGTTCTGGCTAGTCAACAACCAGTTTGCGTTTCTAAAATCTATTTAATGAGTCTCATGTGAAAAAGAAAATACACCCTCTTTAAATTGTTATTGTTTTATAAATAAGGGCATAATAAAAATCATCTGGTCCTGATCAGGTCTTAGAATCGGGTAAATACAACCTCAGATGTGGTTTGTTCAGAATTGCTTTTTATTTTTCTGTTGTGTGAACGCTTCAAATAGTTATTTTATAATAAGAGAAAATATATAAACATGAGCTCATAGTGTAGTGTTCTTGTAGTGCAGGAAATAACAGAAGTGCAACAGAAGTGCTGTAATTCACACTTTTATTCTTAGTGTATTGGGAGGCCACTTTATCTAGTAACATCTTTACCTTTTTATGGAAAATAATCGGTAAAAATATTTGATTTCAATTAGAATTTTAAACACCCCTGAGGTAGAGAGTAAATCAAATTATTTTAATGAAAAAAAAATACACTTACCAGCCAGCAGTGACGCGCTAAGAGCACTGACTATAGAGAGAAAATAAAGAAGGTGTAAAACAGGGATGTGCAAACTTAACAGAAGTAACAGAAATAGAACACTTGTGTATGTCTGAGTGATCGAACCAAAGCTCTGTGCTTCTGCTACACAATGCTGTTCATACTGTCATGTGTTTGTAATGAGACTGAAAACTTGCTGATTGTTGTTTATGGACCTGTTTTTGTGCATGTAATTGCTTTAATCCTTTCCAGAATTATTGGCACCTTCTTTTAAAATGACTCAGTGTTAATGTATGTAAAAACACAGACAGAAACACTATACCAGGGGTCTTCAAAGTTTTTCATGTCAAGGACCCCTTGACATAACCCCTTAGGTGTTAGAGACATGGAGCAGGGACTCTGATACAAAATGTGTCAAACGCAGCCATTAGAAATGTTATGCTACTTATATGTTAAGACAATCAGAACTTTGTTGTTCATGCATAATTGTCAAGTCAAGCTTATTTCTATTGTGCATTTCACAGATCCAAAACCAGCTTCTCCATGCCAGAGCCTTTAAACACTCCAGGAGGTCAACACTCAATTGTCTGTATATTTTCTTACATTTTCAAATGTTTTAAAAAGATTTATGCATGATAAACATACATATTGCAATTAAAATCATTGTATTAAGTTGTTCACGGTTGGTTTGTATTTTAATAGATTTTCAATTTTATACATTTTCCTTTTACTATCTAGTAAACAAGTATACATTTACATGAACTTCAGCTTTGATTTTAATAGAACTTTAAGGTAATAAATATAATATTTTTAAAATTAAATACAAACCCGATTCCAAAAAAGTTGTGAATAAAAACAGAATGCAATGATCAAATTTCAATATTTTATTCAGAATACAACATAGATGACATATCAAATGTTTAAACTGAGAAAAAAAAGGGAAAAATAAGTTGATTTTAAATTTCCTGGCATCAACATATTTTAAAAAAGTTGGGACAAGGCTATGTTTACCACTGTGTGGCGTCCCCTCTTCTTTTAACTGCAGACGTCTGGGGACTGAGGACACAAGTAGCTCAAGTTTAGGAATAGGAATGTTGTCCCATTCTTGTCTAATACAGGCATCTAGTTGCTCAACTGTCTCAGGTCTTCTTGTCGCATCTTCCTCTTTATGATGAATGTTTTCTATGGGTGAAAGATCTGGACTGCAGGCTGGTTATTTCCTTCTTCTACGCAGCCATGATGTTGTAATTGATGTAATATGTCGTCTGTCATTATTATGTTGGAAAATACATCTTTCCTGAAAGAGACGACGTCTGGATGGGAGCATATGTTGTTCTAGAACTTGGATATACCTTTCAGCATTGATGATGCCTTTCTAAATGTGTAAGCTGCCCCTGCCACACGCACTAATGCAACCGCATACCATCAGAGATGCAGGCTTCTGAACTGAGCGCTGAGAACAACTTGGGTTGTCCTTATCCTCGTTAGTCCGGATGACATGGCGTCCCAGTTTTCGAAAAAAAAATTAAAATGGCTTCTTTTTTGACCTATAGAGTTTTAGTCGGCGACGGCGAATGGCACGGTGGATTGTGTTCACAGACAATGTTTTCTGGAAGTATTCCTGAGCCCATGTTGTGATTTCCATTACAGTAGCATTCCTGTATGTTATGCAGTGGCATCTAAGGGCCCAAAGATCACGGGCATCCATTATGGTTTTCTGGCCTTGACCCGTACGCACAGAGATTGTTCCAGATTCTCTAAATCTTTGGATGATATAATGCACTGTAGATGATGACAACTTCAAACAGCAATGTTTCTCTGGGAAACTCCTTTCTGATGTTGCTCCACTATTTTTCACCGCAGCATTGGGGGAACTGGTGATCCTCTGCCCATCTTGACTTCTGAGAGACACTGCCACTCTGAGAGGCTCCTTTTATACATGGCTTTTTGGAATGTTTGGCTCTCATGAAATCCAAAATGATATTTGGCATCACATTTCAAAATGTCTCACTTTCAACATTTGATATGTTATCTATATTCTATTGTGAATTAAATATAAGTTTGTGAGATTTGTAAATTATTGCATTCCTTTTTTATTCAAAATTTGTACAGTGTCCCAACTTTTTTGGAATCGGGTTTTTATATATATATATATATATATATATATATTATATATATATATATATATATATATATATATATACAGTGCCCTCCACAATTATTGGCACCCCTGTTTAAGATGTGGTCGTGGACTTCTAAAAATTCTCCTTTTTTAAAAAACAACATAGAACCCAAATGCAAAAAAAGAGAAAAATACAACCTTTCATTTAAGTACATTACTTTGGTGGTAAAAAAATCACACATTTAGAAAAAAAAAAAAAACTTGAAATCATGTGTGCCACAATTATTGGCACCCCTGATGTTAATACTTTGTACAACCTCCTTTTGCCAACAAGACAGCACTTAATCTCCTCCTATAACATTTCACAAGATTGGAGAACACAGAGAGAGGGATTTTTGACCATTCTTCTTTGCACAATCTTTCTAGATCATCCAGTGTCCTGGGTCCTCTCTTATGCACTCTTCTCTTTAGCTCGCCCCACAGGTTTTCGATTGGGTTGAGGTCTGGGGACTGAAATGGCCATGGGAGGACCTTGAGTTTGTGACTGCTGAACCACTTTTGTGTAGATTTTGCCACATGTTTTGGATCATTATCCTGCTGAAAGACCCAATGACGACCCATCTTCAGCTTTCTGGCAGAGGCCATCAGGTTTTTATTTAAAATATCCTGGTACTTCAAAGCGTTCATAATGCCATGCACCCTAACAAGGTTCCCAGGGCCTTTGGAAGAGAAACAGGCCCACAGCATCACAGATCCTCCACCATACCTCACGGTGGGCATGAGGTGCTTTTCGGCATACTCATTCGCCAGACCCACTTAGAGTGTTGGTTGCCAAAAAGCTCAATCTTAGTCTCATCTGACCAAAGCACACGATCCCAGTTGAAGTCCCAGTACCGCTTAGCAAACTCCAGACGTTTACGTTTGTGAGTGTTAGTGAGAAAAGGCTTTTTCCTTGCATGCCTCCCAAACAGCTTGTTGGCATGTAGAGAGCGTCTGATGGTTGTTTTGGGACTCTGTGACCCCAAGATGCCACTCTTTGATGCAATTCTGTGACGGTGAGCTTGGGAAATTTTTTTACTTCTCTTACCATCCTCCTCACTGTGCGTTGTGGCAAGATAAACTTGGGACCTCTTCCAGCCTTGTTTGTCACTGTTCCAGTTGTTTTAAACTTCTTATTGATTCCTCTGACTGTAGATACCGGCAAGTTAAGGCGAGTGGCTATTTTCTTGTAGCCACTGCCTGACTTATGAAGGTCGACACACATCTGCCTTACTTGAATGGTGTGTTCTCTTGTCTTTGCCATGTTGACAAATGGGTAAGAGAATTAGGCCTCTGTGTCACGTCATATTTATACCCCAGGGAAACAGGAAATCATGAATTACTAATTAAAAGTCCCTAGATACCCTGACCAACCTTAGCAACTACAGAAAAATATATTTAAAAAAAAACAATTAAAATTTTCAGAGGAATTGTTAGGGGTGCCAATAATTGTGGGACACGATTTCAAATTTTTTTTTTTTTCTAAATATATGATTTTTTTTAACCACCAAAATTATGTATTTAAATGAAAGGTTGGATTTTTCTCTTTTTTTGCATTTGGGTTCTATGTTGTTTTAAAAAAAAGGAGAATTTTTAGAAGTCCACGACCACATCTTAAACAGGGGTGCCAATAATTGTGGAGGGCACTGTGTATATATATATATATATATATAATATTATATTATATAAGGTATATTAAGTTATTTACCAATGAGTCATGTGTAATTTTTCTACTGAACTGTGAATAATTATAAATACAGACATGCACTATATTCCTACAGTATAGCGAGACATTGCAGAAAGAAATGACTCACATTCACTTCCATATTCCACATTTTTAGACAAACTACATTTGTAATACTTCTCTTATGCTGTTGCATTAAAACTATTAAATTATGTACGAATTTATGACATAATAGAAAGATATATTTCTTTACAATCTTCAGAAATCATGACTATAGAAAAAACACTTAAAATGTCAATAACGTTTTTAACCATTTGACCATTTTACTCAAAATCAGTTTTCTATTAAACTTTTCTACACTCTGAGTTTCAGAAGATTTGAAAATGTATTTTATGCGAAATATATATTTTCTTTTTTTCTAAATAGTACTTTTATTACATTTATTTAAAATATACTATTATTTAATTTTGTCTTGACATGAAAACTCTCTTTCCAAAAAAATAAAATAAAATAAACATTCATAAGAAATACTCAGAAATCATAAGAAATTGTATTATACCAGCAAGAATTCACTGTGATATGTAATGTTTTAAAAAATAACTCTGCATTGTCTTCCCTTAACTATGCTGTGTGTTCTCTACACAAATAAACATGGAAATAAAATATTTACATTAGAAACTAAAAAAATTTATTAATAAAAAAATTTGAATTTACCAAACATCAAAGTGAAATGAAGTCTCGGCATCCTGCTGGTTGAGAAGTTGTTCAGTTGGCGCTTGTTTCAGTATCACTGCTGCTGTTTTCTCACAGAGAAGCTAATGAGGATATGAAGATAGTTTTTCCTGTGTATCTGAAGAGGAGGAGTTTTTGGTTTTTGGTCTGCTTATGATAGATGATAAGTTTAAGACTGGTTTTGCTGCAACACTCGATAGTGAAACTTCAGTTAGTAAATCTTTACAAGACCCCAGCATGTGAAAAATCTTTACTTCTTTTAAATTTCTCTTAGACATGACAAAAAAAAACAAAAAAACAAGCAGGATTCTAGTATGATATCTGGTCATTACAAGAGAAGCTTCTCTGAGAAATGTACTAGAGAAAAGCTCTTGAAAAGATTTAATGAATACTTTTGCAAAACACGTATATTCGTAAAGCTGCTCATGACAATGATCATTCCAAAAATGTCGCTAATGTACATAGTTGCTAATAATCAGGAAATCGTCAGCAATGCTTTATACAAGGGGTTTGCAACCTTTAAATATAACATAATTTGTTGGTTTTTGCAGACGTAAGGTAGTTAGCTAGTTGCACCACTAAATGGGACTAGTGTAATCTCTATTTTATTTGGATGTTAGCAATTTATACCCTTTTTTTCCTGGCAAGGCTTGTGAGTGTTACCTAGCAAAGGGAGAGTGGTGTAGTGGAATAAATGCTAGAATAGAATAGCCTTTATTTGTCACATATACATTACAGCACAGTAAAATATGTTCTTTGCATATCCCAGCTTTGCTTGGAAACTGGGGTCAGAGCACAGGGTCAGCCATTAAACGGCGCCCCTGGAGTACAGAGGGTTAAGGGCCTTGCACAAGGGCCCAAGAGTGGCAGCTTGGCGATACCGGGGCTTGAACCCCCGACCTTCCGATCAGTAATCCAGTGCCTTAACCACTGGAGCTACCACACCCCCGCACTGGAGCTGAGTTAGTGTACGGATTATGGATTATTATGTGTCCTTATTATTGTATGAAATTTGAGGACACTCTGTAGTTGGGACTGTAGTAGACTGTAGAAGACTCGCTATGGCAGCATAGCTAAAAGGGAGAACCAGAAGGAAACACCAACATGAGGAATCTCTGGGATAAGAGACGACCCAGCACAAAAGGTTTGTCTAAATTAATATGTTTTCAGCCTGTACTTGAACACTGAGACTGTGTCTGAGTCCCGAACACTGATTGGAAGGCTGTTCCATAACTGTGGGGCTTTATAAGAGAAAGATCTGCCCCCTGCTGTAGTCTTCATTATTTGAGGTACCAACAGATAGCCTGCACCTTATGATCTAAGTAGGCGTGGAGGATCATACTGGTACAGAAGTTCACTCAGATACTGCGGTGCGAGAGCGTTAAGTGCTTTATACTTTAGTAGTAGTATTTTATAATCAATGCGAGATTTGACTGGGAGCAGTGTAGATGATTAAAACAGGGCTGATGTGCTCATATTTTCTAGATCTAGTGAGGACTCTTGCTGCTGCATTCTGAACTAAACAGCCAGTAGCATTATGGAAACAAAATGATTGATGGAATATGTAGCCAATAAGTGCAGGATTCTAACGATATATATAGGAGGAAATTAATCCCCCATGTATGTGAGTCTTAGTTTTATTACTCTTTATAAACTCTTACTGGTCGAAGCAGCACCTGCTGTGACAAACCAGGAAGTGATGAAGCTCTCAGTTTGGCACAAACAGCTGTTTATTGCTCGTGCTAACTGGACTTTGTTTACAAAAAAAAAGAGAAAACAAGGAAAAAGGTTTGCACAAAGCAGCGATGTGGAAAATATCTTTGGAAACGGTGTATCAACAGAGACTTGGAGATCTGAATAGAGATTCTATTTTACATCTGCAAGTTGCAATATATCTCCCTTTACAGTTTTATACCATGTTAGAGGTTTTATTGCTCATTTCTTTTTATAAGAGAAATGCTTGAAAAGTGTGTGTGTGTATGAATAGAGTACGAACACCTGAGTTTAGCAGGTGGCTCTCAAACAGAGGGAGGGAGAAAAGGATCAAACATAGTCTATAAATAAATGTTTGTAGGAATCTCATTTGTTATGAAAATCTTCAAAAATGTAAAATATAAACTCATGAGTACTTTTCTGGATTGCTTCAGGACTGATTTCATGTATTTATATATGAAAAAACAAAGAATTTGTATTCAGGAAATTTATTTTTACGGGAACTTCATCATATTCCACAAGCCCATTGCATTCACGAAGAGAAAAAAATAAATCACAGAAAGGGCCGCAACTAAATTAATTAGCAGATATTAAGTCATAATTATGAATTAATATCTAATAATTATTACTTAATATCTGCTAATTTATTTAGTTACGGTAAGTCTTGCTTTAGTTAATAGATACAGGGCATTAACTATTATTATTATTATTATTATTATAAATATTACTATTATAAAATTTTAACATTGACTACTGATTTGTGTTTCTGTCAGGCGAAAGAACGTGCCGGAAACCGAAGCGCAGTAAACGATGTTTAATGAAGACCCACAGGGCAAAAGCAGAAAACTGTCTATTGGTAGGGCATTGTGCCATTTATCCTTAATCTATACCCCCTTTGAAATAATGTATATGGACCTCATCAAGTCAACAGTCCATTAAATGTGCATGGAAGTGTAACGGTGTGTAAAATGTTGGAGGTCAATGTTGGAGTCTGCATGTCTAATCATACCGAAAAAATTATGAGTAATTATATACATATATATATATATATATATATATATACAGTGCCCTCCACAATTATTGGCACCCCTGTTTAAGATGTGGTCGTGGACTTCAAAAAATTCTCCTTTTTTCTTTAAACAACATAGAACCCAAATGCAAAAAAAGAGAAAAATCCAACCTTTTATATAAGTACATTACTTTGGTGGTAAAAAAAATCATACATTTAGAAAAAAAAAAACTTGAAATCATGTGTCCCACAATTATTGGCACCCCTAACAATTCCTCTGAAAAATTTAATTGTTTTTTTTTTATATATATATTTTTCTGTAGTTGCTAAGGTTGGTCAGGGTATCTAGGGACTTTTAATTAGTAATTCATGATTTCCTGTTTCCCTGGGGTATAAATATGACGTGACACAGAGGCCTAATTCTCTTACCCATTTGTCAACATGGCAAAGACAAGAGAACACACCATTCAAGTAAGGCAGATGTGTGTCGACCTTCATAAGTCAGGCAATGGCTACAAGAAAATAGCCACTCGCCTTAACTTGCCGGTATCTACAGTCAGAGGAATCATTAAGAGGTTTAAAACAACTGGAACAGTGACAAACAAGGCTGGAAGAGGTCCCAAGTTTATCTTGCCACAACGCACAGTGAGGAGGATGGTAAGAGAAGTAAAATAATTTCCCAAGCTCACGGTCACAGAATTGCATCAAAGAGTGGCATCTTGGGGTCACAGAGTCTCCAAAACAACCATCAGACGCTCTCTACATGCCAACAAGCTGTTTGGGAGGCATGCAAGGAAAAAGCCTTTTCTCACTAACACTCACAAACGTAAACGTCTGGAGTTTGCTAAGCGGTACTGGGACTTCAACTGGGATCATGTGCTTTGGTCAGATGAGACTAAGATTGAGCTTTTTGGCAACAAACACTCTAAGTGGGTCTGGCGTAAAACAAAAGATGAGTATGCCGAAAAGCACCTCATGCCCACCGTGAGTATGGTGGAGGATCTGTGATGCTGTGGGCCTGTTTCTCTTCCAAAGGCCCTGGGAACCTTGTTAGGGTGCATGGCATTATGAACGCTTTGAAGTACCAGGATATTTTAAATAAAAACCTGATGGCCTCTGCCAGAAAGCTGAAGATGGGTCGTCATTGGGTCTTTCAGCAGGATAATGATCCAAAACATGTGGCAAAATCTACACAAAAGTGGTTCAGCAGTCACAAACTCAAGGTCCTCCCATGACCATCTCAGTCCCCAGACCTCAACCCAATCGAAAACCTGTGGGGCGAGCTAAAGAGAAGAGTGCATAAGAGAGGACCCAGGACACTGGATGATCTAGAAAGATTGTGCAAAGAAGAATGGTCAAAAATCCCTCTCTCTGTGTTCTCCAATCTTGTGAAATGTTATAGGAGGAGATTAAGTGCTGTCTTGTTGGCAAAAGGAGGTTGTACAAAGTATTAACATCAGGGGTGCCAATAATTGTGGCACACATGATTTCAATTATTTATTTTTTTTCTAATAGTGTGATTTTTTTTTACCACCAAAGTAATGTACTTAAATGAAAGGTTGTATTTTTCTCTTTTTTTGCATTTGGGTTCTATGTTGTTTTAAAAAAAAAGGAGAATTTTTTGAAGTCCACGACCACATCTTAAACAGGGGTGCCAATAATTGTGGAGGGCACTGTATATATATATATATATATATATATATATATATATATATATATATATATATATATATATATATATAATTACTCATTACTCTATATAATTCAAATTGTATTCAAATATATAATTCAAATTGTACCACAGCCCACCATGCAATTCTGATGGTGACTTTCTACCATCACCATCAGAACATGCAATAAATGTATTTTGGTAGCTTAGATAATAACGTTTTTTAAATGTGATTTTTTTTTATTTTTATAAAAATTAAAAATAATAATAATAATAAAAATGAATGTAATCATTTTAATAAATCATTATGAGGATTCCTTGTTTCTGATTCCCCTGATATAGACAATATAAAATAACTGTTTTAATTAATTAATTTTATACATACACTTACCAGGTAGAATAGAAGCTCCAAGCACACTGACTATAGAGAAAAAAAGAAAGAATAAATACCAGTGATGTCCAATATTAAAGCTTTCTTTTGTGTATGTTTAATTACCTAAAATATAAATAAACCCAAAGCTATCTTTTAATATATTATATTTTTTTTTATTTTATATATATTATTATATTATATTTTACCTATAATTTATATCAGTAGGAGAATGCAGAGGAGAATGCAGATGTAGAGGACAGGGTGGTATAGGGACGGATGATCCGCTGTGGCGCCCCCTAATGGGAGAAGCCCAAAGAAGATATTTTACCTATAATTCAGACACAACCAGTGCAACAGTGTTACTTTAAACTTTTGTACTTCTAATAAATTAAATAAAACACTTGTGTATGACTGAGTGCTTTGACCAAAGCTCTGTGTTCCTGCTACACGATGCTGTTAAAATTATAATAGGTTTGTAACCAGTAGTTAAAAATGAGCTTTTTTTAATTGATGAACCTCAGTTTGAGCATGTACTTGGTGTCCTGACAAAAATATAGGCACCATTTATTAATGAATAAATGGAGCAACATGTGAAATAAAATTTTATCTGCTCAAACATAAACATTGTATAGTGTTATTTTTTATTACTAGCTGTGACAGTAGTGTAGCTGGAAATCATCGTGTTATTAAGACAATGTATATTGTTTCAATTTTAACAGAACTTTGGATAAAGGTAATAAAAAAGTTAACCAATGTTCCCCTTTAGGAAATGTTATTGTTTTTATGAAGAATGCTGAAAATGTCTGGAGAGCACTGGACGCTAAGCAAAACTGTACACGTTGGTAAAGTGTTTCCTCTCAAAGGTTAGAAATTAAATTAGACATAAAAATCATTCTATTAACTGTTAAAAGTTGTGTGTTTCCCTTCAGTCTTGACAGCATTTTACATGTCAGCAATTCTTAAAAAAAAAAAGTAAAATAGTTTGGCATCAAATTTCACACATCACAAAATAATCTTAGATTATAAATGATATAGATTATTACAAAGTGAACTTTATATTGTCTTTATTGTGAAGAAAATTCCGGCAATGCCGTATCTGTACTGCCAGACATTACAGAGATAAATTTGCATTTTGGTCATATAGTTTAAAATTTATAGATAAACTATGAAACTATAATACTGAATACTGAACTGTACTAGCAAATAATATAAACCTATGGAAATTTTGTTACATATGTTATAAGCCACAGTTTGCCATCCGTTTTAGAATTGAGAAAGTTCTTTTTTTTAGTTATTTAGTTTTTCCTTACATAAGTGTATACCCCATACATATAAAACATATACATATTTTATGAACAAGCCAAAATATATAAACAAAAATATTACATTTACCAAGCAATAAAGTGATATGAAGTCTCTGCATCCTAGAGCTTGAGCCGTTGTTCAGGTTGGTGCTAATTATAATGCTTACTGCAGCTGTTTTCGCATTTTAAAGCACATAAAGTCTTTTATTCTTTCTTCTGAAGAACCGAAGATTCTTCGATGGCCAATTTCTACTAATAAGAGTTTCTAAGAGATTTTCCCCAAAAAACTATTTTTGCAGCAGCCAACACAGTTTATTAGTGAAACCTTTTTAAAAACCACAGTGTGAGAAATGTTTTACTTCCTCTTATTACTTCCTTTCAAATACGGAGAAAGGCTGCTAGTAAAATGTCAGAAGACGACAAGATACAGTTTCCAGACTTTTCTCATATTGCTGATTTCCAAATGTCACCCTACATCATTTTAGTTTATATTTTATTTTGAATTACGGAAAAATTATAATTAATTGTTGTAAGATAATGCTGTAATATCTACATAAATATTCAACCTCAACACATATAGAATATTTGGTAAATCAATCTTTTGATGGTAGATTTGCTCCAGATTGGTTTGGTAAGTGCAAATATTTCTAACATAACTAACATGAAGGAGGACATTAAAATAGGGACATACATATTATAAGAATTTGAACTAATTCTAAGTGCCACACAGTCTGTGATCTATTGTGTTTCTGTTGCAGTGATAAGACTCCTTTGGGAAAATTAAAGACTGGGAGGGGTTAAAAACTGTATTTGTTTCCTGAAAAAGCTATTGTAGAGTAGGAAAGCCATGCTGCATGATTGTAATTAGGCGGCATGTTTAGACATTTCGTAATCTATATGCAAGTTTTATTTGAGAAAAACAGAAATGATCCAAAACACAATTGAGAACCAGAAACGTAGATGCAGGCACAACGTCTGGTACACAGGGAAATCAGTCCATGTAGTAAACAAATCCAAATAGCAAAAAAACAAGCATCTCTAGGTTATGTATGTAACCCTAGTCTCCTGAGAAAATGAGATGCTGTGTCGCAACGCTTCCGCATTGTCCACACTCTGAATCATGTGTGTAATCTGTCCCTTGGAAGGCGCGGCGTCACCGGCGGGGTGACGTCACAACCAGGAAGCCATTTTCTGTAAGGAGAAGGAAGCGCTGTGTGGCATGGAGAAGCAGCGTCTCATTCACTCAGAGAACTAGGGTTACATACGTAACCTAGAGACATTCCCTTTCAGGAACTCAAGCTGAGTCGCAACGCTTTGGAAACGAGAGTCCATTACTGAAAAACTGACCAGTTCCTGGCTAGTGTGCATGGGCACAGCAAAGTCAAAGCATAGCAAAAAGTGAGCTCTGACCCTGAAATGGAATGGGGAGACCAGAGAACCCATAGGAGGACGCAATAGGGTCAGTAGTCCCCCTGCTCAAAGTCTGCTTGTTCGCAGCGAGGCCTCTACTTGAATGGCCGTAGCAGACAAGCACTGGTTCCAACTTCCTCCAAGGACTCGTCCTGTGTACGTAAGTGTCCAGTGCTTGCACCAGGCACAGACGATTCAGCTTCTTCTGTTCTGGGGCCTGAAATGAAGGAGGATGGATTACCTGGAGCCTAACAGGTCGTAAGACAACTGAGGCCACCTTGGGGATGTAACCCGTTCTACGCACTGGCCATACCTGGAGAAAAGAGGGGGGCACTGAGAGGGCCTGTAAATCCCCTACTCTACATAGAGCAGATGGTCAGAAGAAAGGAGGGAGCTCTGGAATTTAGAATGATCCTGATCCAGATCCTCGGAGTTGTGACCCCTCAGGGGCACAGCCACAGCCACCACAACTTTGGGCGGGGGTGAATTATTGAGAGAGAAGATCCGTCCTCAAAAGAATCTCCCATGGAGGGTGCTCAAACATGGCTACCAGGTCTGCAAACCATTGTCTGCCCGGCCACCAGAAGGAGGCAGACTCCATTCCAGTGAATTCGGCTGTAAGGATGGAGGAAATGCGGGCAGGGATAAGCATAAGGGTCGAATTCCATATAACGCCCAGATAAGTGGTTCTATGTAATGGAGAAAGCACACTTTTCTTGGTGCTCAGCCAAAACCCCAGTGGCTACAATCTCAATGCCGGACCACTAACTGCTCTGATCGAGCTAATATCAACCAATCGTTGAAAAGGCTTAGGAGCCGGATGCCCTGAAGTCTCAGGAAAACCAGAGACGCATCCACACACTTAGTGAAGGTTCGGGGTGAGAGGGTAAGCCCAAATGGAGGAACCTAATATTGGTAAGCCTTGGCCCGGAAAGCAAACCCCAGGAACTTCCTGTGAGAAGGAAGGATGTTCCCCTTTTCTCTTTAGTCCAGAGCATGTGGTATCAATGGTTTCCAAAAAAAGAAATTCATATTTAGATTCAGCTGACCACAGAACAGTTTTTCACTTTTCCTCAGTGCGTTTTAAATGAGCTTTGGCCCACAGTGGACAGCTGTTTTTCTGGATCATGTTCGCGCATGCCTTCTTCTGTTCACGATAAAGATTTAACCTGCATTTGTGGATGACATGGCCAACTGTGTTCACAGACAATGTGATAATGAGCCCATGCAGTGATTTCTATTACAGAATACACACATTTAAACGCAGTGCCACCTGAGAACCCGAAGAACACAGGAATCCAATATTGAGTTTCAAACTTGTCCCTTCTGCACAGAGATTTCTCCAGATTCTTTAAAACTTTTGATGGTATTATGTTCTGTAAATGATGAACTGTTTTGAGGAACATTATTCTGAAATTGTTTCACAGTGTGTAGACACAGTCTTTCCCAGATTGGTGAAGCTCTGCCCATCTTTGCTTCTGAGAAACTCTGCCTCTTTATGATACACTATTTATACTCAATCATCTTCTACTAATCTGCTGCCATTTAATTGAAAAATGACCTAATTTGTCTATGGTGCAGTTCCTCAGTTTAAACATTTGATTTGTTTTCAATTTTCAATTTTAAATAAAATATGGGTTTATGAGATTTGCAAGTTATTGTGTTTTGTTTTTATTTACATTTTACACAGAGTGAAAACTTATTTTTGGAATTGTTGTATGCATATCACTGCAAAACAATAAGGTTTAAGGTAATCTATACAATAATACATAGATAATAATACAATAATAATAATACCTTAACAATGTATAATGGATAAATATCTAATTTAATGATATAACTGTTCCTGGCCTGTGGATATTGGACACTATGCTACACAGTTAGTGTTAATGTCTGCTTCCTCTTAGTCATTGCTCACGTCAGTTCTTTGTTCATCAGCATTAACATTCACATAATCATCATCACAATCTTCCAAATCCTCCTTCTGCTGGAAAATGGTTTCTGTGTTTTCATAATCACTTTCAATCTCTTCTTCCTCATAGTCATTGCTCACGGAACTTCTTTGTTCATCAGCATCAACATTCACATAATCATCATCAGAATTTTCTGAATTCTGCTTCTGCTGAAAAATGGTTTCCGCGTTTTCATAATCACTTTTAATCTCTTCTTCCTCATAGTCATTGCTCACGGAACTTCTTTGTTCATCATCAACATTCACATAATCATCATCAGAATCTTCTGAATTCTGCTTCTGCTGGAAAATGGTTTCTGCGTTTTCATAATCAGCTTCATTGTCCTCTGTCTCAGTCCGATCTTGAGGAATCTCATATGAGTTTCTGGCACCTATGAATTAATCAAGACAAAATGCAGAGTTTAACAGGTCATTTTTCTATATTAAGATATATTTTAGCTCAAGTCGACCATTTTAACTGACATTAATACAAGCAATACATTTGTTTTTATTCATTAAAGGTTTTAATGAATAAAATTTATATTCGTTTGTGTTTACTTGTATTCACTCGTGCAAACCCTGAAATACAAGTTAGATCTTGTGTTCCTGTTTGTTCCTCACATTCATTAAAGTATAAACATCTGTTCCCTCACTTCTTGACTTTCTTAATAAGACAAAAAAAACTATCACAGCTTGTTATGTAAATCAGAAACGGGAAGGTTTTTCTCAACTCATCTGACATAAAGCGATAAATATATATTTTTTTTCCAGCTAACACTGGGGACTCCTTCCAGAAGTAAAAGATAACATACTAAGAAAACATGACTTCCTATAAACTTTCACCTAATCATTAATACACATGTGAAAAAATATTTTAAATTAATGTCAGTCAGCTATACTCCTGTCAGATCTGCTGTTAAAGAAAGTGAATCAGATTTTAGAATGCCGTAGTGCTGTCTATAAAACAAAATTATATTAGTGAAACCCACACTGATTATTGTTCTTATTTGGGTGACACTGTCTTCTTTTTTGCCACTTCATAAAGCAAATAATGGCTGGAACTAAGATAAGAAGAAGTCCTGCTGTCACTCCGACACCAATGTAGGGAGCCAGAGATGCTGAAAGAGAAATCCATCATCATCATTATCATTTAAAAAAAAAATTCAGTTGTAGATCAGAAAATGGCATAACCAGCGTATTGTACTCTACCTTTCACCGTGATGACAAGGAGATCAGTGGCAGAGGAGGTAAAGGTACGTGAAGACACGCTAACTTCATAAGTACAGCTGTAGTTTCCCTGATCGACAAAATCTGCCTCAGGAAACTGGAAGACGGCTGAGTGGTCAACGGCTGATTGAGTTTTGGTGAAATTGGATCCACTTAACTTTAAATGGAAGGAACCTCCTGGATACTGAGGTTTAGTGGAGCAGATAATGGAGAGGTTGTAGCCTGTGGTCACCTCTGGTTTATCAGATCCCCAGTGGAATAAACCACTGGCAGCAGTGAATGAGATATTGGGCTGCAGCAGGTTGACTAGAAAACAATAAAACAAAAAAGTTAGCTAAATGCTAACTGTTAGCATTTAGCTTAAAGACCAGACTATACAGATTATATATGACCACAATACAGTATATGACAGTAATATACATGAAGTGTGAGAATGCATGGGAGTGTAAATAACAGTGTTGTGTATCACATAAGATAAAGAAGTTACTTTAGGACTTTAGTACAGTATACAGCAGTGATAGTGTGTGTAACGTAGGGATAAAGTGATGAGTGACTGTCTTTACAATGCAGTACTTATAGATATGACGCAGGGCATATAATTAAGATCATTTCACATCTCACTTCATTAAACCTCACATTGGGTGCTCCTAAGCTCCTTAGCCTTCCCAGCTGGAGTATTTTGAGATACTGCTCCCACCCACAACATCTTCAGTTGTGTAATGTGCCCCATGGCACATATCATCTAATGGAGAAGGTCTTCACAAATAATCTAAAGCTCTTTCAGCATGCAGTGGTAGAGTGAGTATGGCCAGAAAAGAAATGGGCTAGGCAGCTACCACTGCCGACACAGCTTGAGTATTACAGCATGAAAAGGGCAGTGTCTAGCACATTGATAAAACCCACAGCCAGCACATCTGGTGATGCCTGTATGCTGAGGGTGGTTACGATTTCACCACGATTTTACGATGGTGGGGGAGTGGAACATGAAGCATATGAGTTGGTTGTGCAAGAATTTTTCATGCAATGGAGTGTCGAAAGCCATACAGCTTGCAGGGGATCATTTGGTGTCAGTTTAAACTTTTTTTCTAATTCCTGGTACCAGCACCCAAAACTGAGGTGTGGGGGGGGTCCCACAAAATGGACTGTGCAACATAATCTCATCTCTAGGTCTGGGTCTATGTTATCTCCCAGGTATCTGAAAGAAGTTCTGTCTGACAGTGGTAAGTTTAGTGGTTAAGTCATTGGACTATAAATCACAAGGTCATAAGTATTCCCAGCACCACCAAGCTGCCACTGCTGGGCCCTTAAGCAAGGCCCTTAACCTCACCTGCTGAGCTGTAAGGCAGAATCACATTAGTGTCTACAATTGCAAATAAGATGGGGTGGCTGAAAACTTAAACAAAATGAAAATTGGGAAATGGGACTCACTAATTGCAAAAGAAATCTTATTAAATGAAAATTAATATCAGAGACTTTTATTCAGGAACAAGATCCCAGTTATTTGACATGAGTATGAAAGGTGTAATTGGGTCTGTGGAAGTACATGGAAGTAGAATTTGAGCTTCCACTTGGGTCATGGTCAGGTGTGTCTCCAAATCAGCAATACAGCAGCAACTGTGGCCTGTCTGATATCAAAGACCAGAAATTCACAGATGACATGATGGAATCAAAGGGCTATAAATTCACACACATAAAATAAACATGAAAGTGGGAATGAACAGAGCTGTAAATGAATAGACGTGAACACTGGGACCAATGACCAAACAAGAATGGAGGCATCACACAAACAAACATGTGAAAATTAATATAAGAAAGGGAATGTGAAAGAGCACGAATAAAGCAAACTAGCTTGCTTTTCATAAACTGGTATGCTGCAGTTGGTGTCCAAACCTGCCTGGCCCTGTGTGAAAAGTAATCCCCTAAATGAATGAACTAAGTCATGAATGAACAGTGAATAACCACATTTTTTGGAAAGTAATGTTAAATGTCATATGCCACACCAAAGCCTGATTACTGCAAGAGCTGCCAGGAACCATTAAAACAAAACCTGTCTAAAGCATGTTAAAAGATCTCAAAAAGCAATACATCATGCCAAAGAAATTCAAAAACAGATTAGAAAAAAAGTAATTCACATAATTTTTCTGGAAAGAGTTACAAAGTCATTTCTAAGGCATTGGGACTCCAGCAAACCATGGTGAGAGCCATTATCCACAAATGGAAGTAGTGAACCTTCCTATGAGTGCCCAGCCAGTTATTAGCTTTAGGGGTCAATGACTTTTACTTACTCAGGTAATCATTGTGTAATCATTGTGCTTGATGATCTGAATCAATTAAGTGTGACAAATATGCAATAAAAACAATTTAAAAAAAATCAGGAAGGGGCAAGTACTTTTTCACTGCAATATAAATAATAGATAAATAGTGGCAGTAGATTTAATAAAATGATCACATAACTCTGGTCAGTATAACATCCTGCCTGCACTTACCCACAGTAATGTTAATGAAGCTGCTCCTGGATGAAGTGGAGTTACTTTCCCTGTATGTGTAATCACAGGTGTACTCGCCCTGATGTGAAGCTTCTACAGTCAGAGTAAATGTTGTTGTAGACTCTGCAGTTTGCTTCTTTATTGATGTCCCATTTTTATATAAACTGAAGTCTACAGAGATGCATGTTCGGCTGGGTGTGGAACATCTGAACTGAAGGACTTCTCCAAATGATACCACAGAGTTTGGAGTGATCTGAGTCAATGTCGGGGTCTGCATGTCTATATTGTTAGGGTTAGGGTTATATCATATAGAAATATATTAAATTAAACTATATATTCTTAAACATTTTATCGAACTAAAAAGAATAATAACCTACTTGAGCACACGACTCCAGCATCTTCATCATGTCCACAGTCCTCTACTCCATATCCTTGGTGTGAGCACTTATCCAATACAGTCTCAGTTCCAGTACACTGAACATCATCCAGCCAGGTTGGTTCAGTTCCCTGACCAAAGTGAGCACTATGAGGAGCACTGATTGCTATACCACATCCAAGCTGCCTACACACCACCTCTGCATCCTTTAAGTCCCAGTCATCATCACACACTGTTCCCCAATTGCCATTGTTTTGGATTTCCACTCGACCACAACAGTTACTTGGACCATTCACCAGCCTGATCTGATTACAGCCTGTTTTAACACAAAACTGACACTCAGTTAACACAACAATCATAGACAACACAACAATCCCAGACAACTATGTTCACAGTCCTTCACAACCAACACCTTACTGGAAGACTGACAAATCCAATACTTCAATTAAAGACAAAACCAAAAAACACAGCAAAGACCACATAATACTCATAAACAATCGCAGACATCACAATGGTCACAGATTAACGCAGACAATACACAATGCTCAAAATCGATACAGTACTCACAAACAATGCAATGCGTTCAGACCATCAAAGACAACACAGTTTTTATGGGCAATCCAAAAACACATAACTGCTAATCACAGATAACAGAACTCTGATGAATTCACACAAGAGCGGGATAGATTCCATTTGAGGAAGACTTTAGTGAAACTCAAGACAGCAGGCAAAAAAGCAACCAGTAATGCAGGCAGTGGTCGATCGCATACAAACAGTCTGATACATCATCAAAGCAGAAACATTATCTAAAATGGCAAATAAAGAGGCAAAGATCAGTGACAAAGAGACGACAGTATTGCACAATGGGCCATTAGAAGCACACAGCTTTTAACCACAAACAGGAAATAACTTAAGAAGTGTTGTCTTTTGGTATATGAGTATATACAAAAATATATTTATATAAAATATATAAGATTTTCCCATCCAAATTCATTATTGTAACGTTTTTTAATATGCTAAAGCTTCATGAAAATGACCTCAAATAATTAAACGATAATGATGGTGTAAATTCTACATTGATTTTGTTGGCACAGTGTTTATTTGACATTTTTGTAGATTTTTTTTACATTAGAACGTACATACTGTCTATTTTTCGGTATTGATTCTTCAGAATTCAGAATTGCCTCTTATTGTACTGTGCTTGCTGAAGTTGTGCGAAAGCTTCGAATAGTTATTTATAATAAGAGAGGATGTGAAAACATGACCTCATAGTTTAGTGTACTTGTGATCGCAAAGTCAGGAGGCCATTCTATTCTGTAATTATAGTCTTAAACAATCTCTGCTATGAAAAATAAATATATAATTAGTTTACAAATTCTAATAAATCAGTATGAGACGAATTCTATCTGATTGCAATCTGAATTCTAGACACCCCTGAGGTAGAAATAAATCAAATTCATTTAAATGAAATCTTACCAGCCAGCAATGATGTGCTGAGGACACTGACTATGGGGGGAAAATAAAGTTGATGTAAAACAAGGATGTACAAACTTAACAGAAGTAACAGAAATAGAACACAATGCTGTACATATCGCCATGTGTTTGTAATGAGTCTGAAAACTTGCTGATTGTTTTGTAGGGACCTGTTTTTGTGCATGTAATTGGTTTAGTCCTTACCAGAAATATCTGCACCCTCCATTAAATATATGTATTATGTAATTATAGTGTATATAGTACAACGTATATTATATGTAAAATATATGTAATATATGTAAAGAGTAGCACAGACAGGAGCTCATACAGGAACATTGTATATTATTTATGTCACAGTGATGTTGAGTTCTGGATTCGGATTGGTCCGAATTTTCTATTAAAAGCTCCAACAGTAAAGCAGCTGCAAATCATGTGTCGATATCTGAAGCTTATAAAGATCAAAGACAACCAGATTTGACCGAAAATAAATTCAGAATCAGAATCAGAATCAGAATCAGAAGGTTTATTGGCCAAGTGTGTTGACACACACAAGGAATTTGGTTCCAGCTGTTAGTGACTCTCAAAAGTACAGACATAAATAAAACCTATACATGACAAAACAGACAAGACAAGACAAAAACAGACAATGTGAGATTCCAACAACTGTTAGAGGGTTACTGTTCAACAGTTTATAGGATTCTCTATAGTCCTTTTTATTTTACAGCAATTCCTCAAAAAAAAGTAATCAGTTTAGGTGCAGGTCGCAAATATTAAATAAACCTATGATATATATCAAGACTCATTTGTCATTTTGATTTAATTGAATTGTAAACAATTAAAAATACAGACAATGCTTTATCTTCATCTGGCAAGACATTACAGGTAGAAATTATTATTATTATGGTCAGTTCAATATTCCTCTTTTTTGGACAAGCTGCATCTGTAATGCTTCTCTTTTCCTGTAGCAATTAAATTACAATTACAAAATTACATTTTGTTTTAAGTTATGATGAATGAGAGTAAAAATGTTCCTTTACAATCTTTGGAAACTACAACAGCTAGAGTGAAAACCCCCGAAATGCCACCACCATTTTTACAATCATTTGTCTCAAAACTGTTTTTCTATAAATACAACTTAAGATTCAGAATAGAGAATTAGTTTATGTAAAGCTTGTTTCTTTTCTCATTTAGAAAGGCATTAAACAATTCCCAAAACGTGGCCATTATTGTTTTGGAATTATGTGTTTTTATGTGAAATCTCTGCAAATTTCTGCAAATTGAGAATATCTTCACAATAAATACTGTTCAAAGACTAGTAAGAAAGGTGTAAAAATAGAATAGAATATACTCTAAACATATGAAATGTGCAAATGATATCATTACATTATGAACAAGACAAATGTATTGATAAAAATGTTGAATTTACCAAGCGTTAAAGTGAGACGACGTCTCAGCATCCTGCTCATTGAGGAGTTGTTCAGTTTGGGGCTAGTTGGTGTGACACTGCTGCTGTGTTCTCAAACAGAAGCTCATGAGGGCTTGGTGATTGTTTCACAGTGCGTCTACAGAGCTGTAGTTTCTTTTTTACTCAGTTTCTGCTTACGATAGATGGCAAGTCTAAAATTGGCTTTGCTGCAGCAGCACAAAGCGCCGCTTGACAATGAAACACTTTCCAAGATCTCAGAGTTTAAAAGATTTCTACTTCCTCTTTTTAATTCCTCTCAGACACATGACAAATGAAAGATTAAAAAAAAGAAGCAGCTTCTGGAAATGTTCTAGAGGGAAAAGAGATGTTAAAGTGAAAATAATGTGTGTGCAAGTGTTGAGTATAATAAGTATTACATAACTTTAAAAACTGTCCCTGCCTTCTTCTCTCTCTCTTAGTTATTTTTTTTTTATTCCCCACATGTGTGAGTCTTAGTTTTATTACTCTTTACAAACTAGCCAGGAAGCTCTCATTTCTGCACAAACAGCTGTTTCCAGCTCGTGCTATCTTTCTTTACAAAAAAAAAAACTTAGACAGTGGATGCTTAATAACTTTCTTCTGCTCAACTCAGATAAGACGGAAGTACTTTTACTAGGACCACATGCAGCTAGAAGTAAACTTTCCGATTATGTAGCATCTCTAGGTGGTGTTTCTGTTTCAGCATGTACGGCTGTCAAAGACCTTGGTGTGATTATTGACCCGAGTCTTTCCTTTGAGTCTCACGTGAATAATATTACCAGGATCGCCTTCTTTCACCTTAGAAATATTGCTAAAATTAGAAATATGATGTCGTTACAGGATGCAGAAAAACACAGACATGAGAGATCCCTCATGTCTGTGTTACCTTCTGGTTCTCCCTTTTATTTATGCTGCCATAGCGAGTCTTGCCGGAGTCCAAACTGCACAGTGAAATTAACTTTCATACACCAATAGGGACACTTAATAATCCATATCCTTCTCTCTCTCTCTCTCTCTCTCTCTCTCTCTCTCTCTCTCTCTCTCTCTCTCTCTCTCGGTCGAGTTAAACATGCTCCTGAGGTTCCAGTGACCACTGTTCCTGCCCCTCTCCCCTCCGTGGATCTTCACACTTCTGTGCAGCTTGGGACGGTCTCTCATCAACACCTTGGGTGGTTCCATGTAATTCCGGAGTAGAACGGGTGCTTTGAGGACGGATTGGACTGTAGTTGGTGTCGGTGGTCTGCTGCACTGACTCGGGAGTGCAGTTTGCTTCTGATCGTCATCACTGTACCCCGCAACTTTGTATATCTGCTTCAAATGGACATTTGGTGCAACCCAGATGAGGATGGGTTCCCTCTTGAGTCTGGTTCCTCTCAAGGTTTCTTCCTTATGCATCTCGGGGAGTTTTTCCTTGCCACAGTTGCTCATCAGGGACAAACATACTTACAAAGAACATATTTACGTTTAATCACCACATTATCTGTGTAAAGCTGCTTTGAGACAATGTTCATTGTTAAAAGCACAATACAAATAAAAATAAATTGAATTGAATTGAATGTAAACAAAAGAATAACCATCTAAATTACAACACTGTTGTTTGGTTGGAGCAAAAATGCTTTACGGCCTGTTGTTCAGTGGAGCCTTATATTTCCTAATAAACCGGGATTAGCAGCAGTGGATGTGTTTGTGACTCGCTATTACAATACTGAGTTATATTTATATTAAGTTTGTAATCTGGTGTACCAGTGTAGATTTATTGATTACTAGAGATTTAAAGCACTTTTGTACGTCGCTCTGGATAAGGGCGTCTGCTAAATGCCGCAAATGTAAATGTAAATGGATATCGTTTACACTGGCTCTGAAGGCTAAGCTAACCTGACCCGCTCTCTTTTAAAGGAAATGTTGCTGAAAACTGGCGAATTTTCAAGGAGAAGTATGATGTTTTCATTGCAGCTGTGCACCACAATAAGCCTGACAAGACAAGGGCCTGTATCCTTCTCTGTCTCACAGGACTGGAGGCCATAGAACAGGAGCATTAATTTGTTTATGCAGCGGAGGCACGTGCACCAGGTTAGAATGGCACAATCCAAACTCCCACTGAATCCAGAGAAGATCCTGAATGCCTGAAAAGGAAGTTTCATGACATTTGCAACCCACAACAAAACAAAACCATGGAGAGACAGGTTTTACTCTAGAAACCAGTAACAAGGTAAGAATGCTGAATCATTCATCAATGATCTGAGAAGTAAAGCAAAAGCTTGTCATTTCAGAGAGTTGACAGTTGAGGTAATCTGTGACAGTAGGTAGCATTAACAGTAAAATATTAAGGAAAGCACTTTAAAGGGTCAGTAACCTCACTCTAACCAAAGCCACCTCACTATGTCGCATACATAAAATGACTGAAGAAAATAATAAAGCTCTGGCCGTGCGGCAGACAGCCACTATAGTGGATGCATTAAAACCTGTACCTGTTGTTGAAAAGAGTTTCCCTTTTAAAGGTCAGAAATTCAATTAACAGTTAAAGGTTATTGTCTGAACAGTTTTTGAGTATCTCTTATAGTCTTGACTGCATTTTACTGAAGTCAGTAATTCTTCAAACAAAAAGTAAAATAGTTTGGCATCAAATCTGACACATATCACAAAATAATATTGCAAATATTGAACAAAGTGACATTTATACTGTTTTTTTATTGCGAACAAAATATAGACAATGCTGCATCTTCATACTTACATACAGATGTAGTAGAAAGAAATGATCATACACTTATGGATACACTTTAAATTTGTAGCACTTTATTACTTTTAAACTGTATTAGCAAATATAACCGTCTGTAGCATAATAATAAAAGATTTCTTACACAATTTATAAGCCACAATAACGAGGGTGGAAACATATAAATATTCAATATTTATAAATTCAGTAAAGTGAAACAAAGTCTCAGTATCCTGGAACCGTCGTTCAGGTTGCTTCCCAATTGTAGTGCTCACTGCTGCTGTTTTCTCACGGTGGAGCACATAAAATGAGGATTTTTTTTTTTTATCTGAAGGAGCAAAGTTTCTTTGATGGCCAATTTCTACTCATGAGAGTTTCTAAGAATTTCTTTCCTAAAACATTTTTCCATGCAACAGCCCAAAGCATTATTAGTTAGTAAAACCTTTTTCAAAACCACACTGTGTGAAAATAATTTATTTTTAGATCCTCTATATAGAATACCTGTATCTGACTGCAAAACAATAGAGTTTAAAGTAATCTATGTAGCCAATTTCAATAGAAAATAATGCTACACAGTGGAATTTGAATCAAGGCTGTAAAAAGACAATATGAAAAAGATTAAGCAAAATGTTAAACGCTAGCATTCAGTTGCCAAGTGCTGTTCATAAGATCAGAACAGGGAAAAAAACAACTGATTCTTAAGGCCATGTAAATAAACCTTAACAATAATAATAATGTATAGATGGTCAGATTTCTTCATGATCCCAAACCCCGAGAACTGCCATGCAACTTCATGATCCCAGACCAAGAGAACTGCCATGCAACACAACAATAAACCTTCTAATCTGAGGAGAGGATCTCTTAAAGAGAAGCTACTATATATACATAATGTAATAATGATACCTTCACATGTTTGGTATAATTTTAAAGGTCTCAGTGTGATTGGAAAATGTTCTCAGTCCAAAATCAGTAGAACAGACCAAAAAATAAATCTCAGGTTTAGAAAATAATGTCCTGCTGACATAAGGGTTGCCGCTGAGAAGATCCTTACCAAGGGTTGTTTTTATTCTAGGTGACATTTGGGTTTTTAGGTCACCTCCTGTCTCAAGAAAGGGTTTGTAAAGCTTTTATCGCTTTGAATTTACGAGTGTTTATGATGGTTTGGGTATTTAAGGAAATTTGGCGAAACACTCAGGGAAGCTCTCTGTAGTCAGAACTTCCCACACAGTCTCTGTGTGTCTCTATTCCCAGGTACAGTGACTCTTTAACAATTCTTTTCTAAACTGCACTGCTAAAGTATTTTGTTTTATGATGATCACGTTGTGTAACTTACTTCTATTATTAGTTTTAAATTTGACAATTGTTTACTGATTATTGCCTGGCAAATAAATGTAAAATTCTTGTTTAACACTGAAATTTCCTGAAATCATTTATATCTAGATGATTATGTAGCCTGGTTTTACCGCAAATCTGTGACCAGGATAGTACAAACTGAAGGCTCATGAATGGATGGAGCATAGAGGACAACGTCTGGGACCTTCTGATTTCTGACGATCACTGACTTAAAAAGTTATAACTAAGTGGCTAAATACATTATTCTTTATGCATGAGCAGCATTGAGACTACTTAAAGAATATTAGTTTACCATTATATACTCTGACTAAGATACAGACTTGTGAGTTTGTGTCCGTGAGCATGTGTAGTGGCTCTCACTGACTTAGCAAGTTAACGTTATATCCTCTGACTAAGATTTGGACTTGCCAATGTGCCTCCGTGAGAAGGTATCATTAGCCAAGCAGTGGATTCCGTCGTTGGCCAGTGGGCAGGCACCCTACAATAACTTAACAATTGATAAATGTCTAATTGTTGTTGGCCTTTTAATATTGGACACTACACTACACAGTTGGTATAAATGTTTGCTTTCTCATAGTTATTGCTTGTCACGTCTTTCTTTGCAAGCATTAACATTAATATAATCATTATCCAAGTCTTTTGAATCCACCTTCCAATGGAAAATGGTTTTTGCGTTTTCATAATCACCGTCTGCTTCATCATTGCTCACGGCACTTCTTTGATAATCAGCATCAACATTAATGTTGTTATCATCAAGGTCTTCTGAATGCTCCTTCTGCTGAAAAATGATTTCTGCGTTTTCATAATCAGCTTCATTGCCATCTGGATTACTCTGTTCTTGGGGAGACTCAAATGTTTTTTTGCCACCTACGAATTGATCAAGACAAAATGCAGAGGTTAACAGGTCATTTTTCTATATTAAGATATATTTTCATGCGAGTCAGCAATTAACTGGGTTTAAGTAAGTGATGTGTAATGTGTAAATGTTTTTATTCATTATTGGAAATTCTAATTTCTATTAATTTTTATCCACTTGAATCAAATTCTGCAACATAAGTTTATTCTTGTGTTCCTGTTTGTTCCTTATTTTTATTGAAGCATCTATAATCAGCTGTTTGCTCATTTTTTGTCTCTCTTAACAAGACAATCAAAGCTTGACATATAACTCCGAAACAAAAAAGCTTTTTTCTGCAAACTCATCTGACATGAAGCGATAAACTAGGGAAACGTGACCTCACAGAGACTTTCACCTTGTCACCAATAAACATATTTTAAAAAATTCATTTACCGTAATTTCTGAATTTTACATATATTTTTATTTTGAACATAAATAAGCCTAATGAAACTAATGAACTTTACACAGGCTTTACCGTAAGACAGTGTCTGTTACACGGTGTAACGGGTGAAATATGTTGTGGCTTCTTTAAGAGCAGAGCAGCATTTTGGGAACAGCACGTCACTGCATTCTTCCGGTATTACTGCCTGTGTGTGCGTGTGAGACTGAGGATTATGTGCTCATTATTTTCTGATGCTCATGTCTAAGTTTCTTTGACTAACCCGTAACGCTGTTGCCAAGAAAAATTTAAAAGCACAAATTTTGGAAACCTGTCTGTGCTTATATGATTTCTGTTGTAACTGGAGTTAGCGAGCTCTCCCTTCACCCAGACTCAACGCGCTACAACGGCTTGTATCTAAACAGTAACCTACTAAGAAAGTCATTGTTCACTGTCTTCCTCCTTCCTTTCACAACTATTTCTCTCGGGAGTTTATCTTTTGGCATCGTCGTGCGTTTAAAAATAAACACCGGTGAAGTTTTTTCTCCCGATGCCGTGCAGCTCAGAACACAGGTGAGGTGCGTTTTTTCGTTTCCGTTCGGAGATTTCATTGGTTTATTGTTATGGGGTTCAGTTTTTTGGCTTGAAGTTTGTGAAACCGGGAAAAACCCAGGAAAAATCCATAAATTAGTCGCTTCGTTGTTTAAGCCACGGGGTTCAAAACGTGGGAAAAAAGTAGCGGCTTATAGCCGAAAAAATACGGTATGTAAAGTAGCTGCACTACTGTCAGAACTGCTGTTAAAGAAAATTTATTAGATTTTAGAATGCAGTAGTGCTGATTATAAAACAAAATTATATTAATGAAACTTTATAACTCATGCCGATTCTTGTTTTTATTTAACTGAACCTTACTTGTTTTTTGCTTTTTAATCAAGCAAATGATGACTGGAATTAAGACAAGAAGCAGTCCTGCTGTCACTCCTGCTAACACTCCTGCTGTCACATCTGCTGTCACTCCTGCTGTCATGTAGGGAGCCAGAGATTCTAAAAAAGATATTATCATCATAATCCTTTTTTTTTTTTTTTTAATAAACTGCAGAATAGAAGATGGCAGAACTAGTTTATTTTTCTCTACCTTTCACAGTGATGATCAGGAGCTCAGTGGAAGTGGAGGTAAAGGTCCGTGAAGACACGTTAACTTCATAAGTACAGCTGTAGTTTCCCTGATCGACAAAATCTGCCTCAGGAAACCTGAAGATGGCTTCAGCAGTGGAAGAGTGTTTACCAGCTAATTGAGATTTTAATTTTGATTGAGACTTCAAATGGAAGGAACCTCCTGTATGCTGAGATTTAATGGAGCAGATAATGGAGAAGTTGTACCCCCTTTTCACCTCTGGTCCATTAGATCCCCAGTGGAACGAACCATTCACAGCACTAAAGGAAATACTGGGCTGATCCAGGTTGACTACAAAACAACAAACAGGGTCAACTGTTGTCTGTTACCTGCAAAAAAACACTCAACATCCACTTGTGGAAAAAGAGGTGAAAAGTTACTCAGGTCTGTTCAAGGTACACACTCCATCAGCAATAAAAAGGAAAAAATTTTATGTATGAGTTTTGCAGTTGTGTGACAAGCTGTTTAAATTGTTGTTTATATTAGTGGGGAGGCGGGGGTCAAGTTTTAGCTGTGGACACAGAGAAGAGTGGCTAGGCTGGTGGACCATGCAGAACACTGTCAAGTCAAGAGGCTTTTATTGTCATTTCAACCATATATAGCTGATGCAATACACAGTGAAATTAAACAAAGTTTATCCAGAACCCTGTTGCCAAAGGTTTAGAGAGTCCCCATTTGTTCTGTTGGTGGCAGTGCATTGAAAAGTATCTTGTCTAGTTTATAGCATACAGCGTAATCTGATCTTGACTCCTATCAGTTTCCGGCAGTGAATGTTTTTTTATACATAAATAATATTTTGCCAATTAAATTGATGTTGCAGGTAAGCACTGGATCTTCATGCCCAATCTGGGCTCCCAATCTGGAGTTTCCCACAGTGGATGTTTTTACCATCAACAGTTTGATGGGGCAGCCTCCAATGTTATGCTCCACACCAAGTTCCAGCCCAAAGTTGGCAGGACAGACTCCCACCCCATGCTGAATGCAGCCTTATGCCTAAGGCTTTATGCAGCTTTATGCCTAAGCTTTATGCCTATGGTCGAGGGGTTGGCCTCCCACGCCACATTGCATGCCAGCTCCAATTCCAATCCAAGAACCCATAAGGTGGCCCATCCAGCCAAGTCCAGGATCTAGAACAGACATGTGGCCAACATGGGCTGGACCACAGGGGAAGCTGCCAGCCTGTCAACCTGATATAAATAAATAAGAGTCTGGGGCTCAGATCCCTTTCAGGAATGTCAACATCAACAACGCTTCCGTGTTGTCCATGCTCTGAATCATGTGGTTCTCCAGGGAGCCGAATGTGCACATTGTGCTCGCATGTGGCTCCGCATGTCAACTCCACTCCTCATGGTTCTGGCCCCACTCTTGGCATGCTAGTTCCTGGGGCTCACAAATGGACCTCGCAGATGGCTTTGAGACGGGCTCTTGTTCATGCTCTGAATCATGTGTGTAATCTATCCAATGGAAAGCGTGGTGTCACTGGTGGGGTGACTTCATGACCAGGAAGCTATAAAAAGTGCATGGCATACAAGCTTCTGTTTGTTAATGAAGCTAAGCCGCTCTGTGGAGGAATACCAAATTCCTTGTGTGGAGACAGTTACTCTTATACATGAGCCAAGTGGAAGCTCAAATATTGTACTTCCACTCACAATATTTGAGCTTCCACTTGACTCATGTGTAAGAGTAACTGTCTCCGTCATTAATACACTAGCAATTGTGGTCCAAGCTCAAAAAGGGGTGTGTGGAAGATTCTGAGGCTGGCTGGTTATTATCAGATGTTTGTACCTAAATTTTATAAGACAGCACTAGCTGGTGTTGGGTAGGATTTGTTCCAGTGTAGAGTAGTGCAAGCAGTGGTGGGCTGTCAGGACCAGCCAATGTACCTAAGACTATATTAGCAATGAATCCTTTTCTTTGACCAATCAGATTTCAAATTCGCCTCACAGGATTGTATACAGAATAGCGTCAGCATTTTGTTCATCCTCTAATTGGTTGTTCAGAGGGTAGCTGTTACAGTCATGTTCGACTAGCAAAACACGTCTGCATCGCTCAGCACACATTAATACATCCGAGTTAGACTTTTTTTATGTCCACAATGATGTTTGACTGATTTGGTCTCGGGCATTCTTGGAAATTCATTTTCAATAAAAACTAGACATTGGCCAATCCAGAAGCTAGCTAGCTTGATCAGCCTGGCAAATGGTTTGTTTGCCACTTCCAGGCCAGTGCCTACAAGCGGTACCACTGGCTTACAGCCTCTGAGGAGCATTGCAAATTTAGCTTTAGTAAAAATGGTATTCACCCTCCATACGCAAATCACAGTACATCAATTTACATCAGCCAGAAGATTACAGTATAAAAGACCAAGTAGAGCACCATCAAAAGGAGGATTTTTTTTTTGCGTTCAATTCTATCTGATGTTAAGCTCTTTTTACCTTCTGCTTTGATCAGTTTTTTTGGAGGGGCTGAAATGATGGTCTACATGAATGCTATTTCAGAGCTAAGGTCATGTTCTGTCTGTACCCCAAGGTCTCCTCCATATCCGTTACATGCTGGGGTTTTACACAAGAAGAGTATTGAATTTTCTTCCCTAAAAATCAAGGAAAGATTGGTGTGGTATTAGAGAAAAAAAAAGGAAAAAGAATCTATACATATGTGCTGGTTTTGGATAAGTGGCTCAGGGTACTCAAAATCCCAGTGTAACATCATTGATTCCCTGACCGGGGTCGAACCCGGGCCACAGAAGTGAGAGCGCCACATCCTAACCACTAAACCACCTTAAATGAACGTTTCTTAATGCAAGCTAGCAAACAAATCCGAATCGGCGGACAAAATCCAAGCATAAAATAAGGTCGGACAACAGGGTAAAAAGCGAAACAAAATAATATCGAACAACAAAAAAATGTGAAACGTAACAATGAACAGAAACAGTTCACTGACTGAAAGTGAACGGCACACATTATTTCACAGATGACATAATGGAAACAAATATATTAAGATATTTATGTAATAAATCTAACATAAATGTGGGAATGAATAGAGCTGTAAATGAACAGACATGACCACAGGGACTAATGATGAGACTGGGGTAGAGGTATAACACAAACAAAACATTTTAAAAGAGTACATTTGCGGCATTATCCAGAACAACTTACAACATTCAGAGAAACATTCATCTCATTCATACAACTGAGAGGTTATGGAATTAAGGGCCTTGCTCAGGGGCCCAGCAGTGGTAGCTTGGTGTGGCTGGGATCTCATGACCTTTGGATCCAAAGCCCAAAGACTTAACCATTAAGCTACCATAACAATTAAATGTAAAAGTGCACTAGTTATTCAAGCTGGTTTGTTTATCACAAGCTGCTATGTCACTGTCGGTATAAGGGATTATAATCTCTGACATTTTGTAAATAATAGATTAGTGTCACTTATTTGGACAGCAGATGAATGAAATGATTACATAATACTGATTAGTATAAATCCTATCGGCACTTACCCACAGTAATGCTAATGGAGTTGCTCCTGGATGAAGTGGAGGATGTTTCCCTGTATGTGTAATCACAGGTGTACTCGCCCTGATGTGAAGCTTCTACAGTCAGAGTAAATGTTGTTGTAGACTCTGCAGTTTGCTTCTTTATTGATGTGCCAGTTTTATATAATCTGAAATCTACAGAGATGGATGATGAGCTGGGTGTGGAACATCTGAACTGAAGGACTTCTCCAGGTGTGACCACAGAGTTTAGGGAGATCCGAGTCAATGTAGGAGCCTGCATGTCTAATCATATAGAAATATATTTAATTTACTTACTATATATACTTAAAAGGGGTATTAGCATAAATAAAATAATAACGTACTTGAGCACACGACTCCAGCATCTTCACTGTGTCCACAGTCCTCTACTCCAAATCCTCTGTGTGAGCACTGATCTATGTAGCTCTCAGTTCCAGTACACTGAACATCATCCAGCCAGGTTGGTTCACGTCCCTGACCAAAGCGAGCATTATGAGGAGCGCTGATGGCTTTACCACATTCAAGCTGCCTACACACCACCTCTGCATCCTTTAAGTCCCAGTGATGATCACACACTGTTCCCCACTGGGCTTTGTGCAGGATCTCCACTCGACCACAACAGTTACTTGGACCATTCACCAGCCTGATCTGATTATGGACTGATTGATTATATTAAAAAGGTGATTATTAATGACTGATTTATGTGTCTTTCTGTTTGTTAATGAGCCATAAAGAGTAATAATTTTACAAAAAAGAAAATCAGTTGTGGACACTTCAAATAGCTTATTTGTTACTGAGTATGCTTAAAATGTTGTATTTGTTCTGGCTGGTAAACAACCAGTTTGAATATCTGAAATCTATTCAAGGAGTCTCTGCTGAACAATTAGTCATGTGAAAAAGAAAGTACACTCTATTTGAATTGTATTGTTTTATAATAGTTTTATATAATAAAAATCATCTGGTTCTTATCAGGTTTTAGAATCGGGTAAATACAACCTCAGATGTGGTTTGTTCAGAATTGCCTTATATTTATTTCTGTGCTTGCTGAGTTGTGTGAAAATTATTAGTTATTTTATAATAAGAGAAAATATATAAACATGAGCTCATAGTTTAGTGTTCTTGTAGTGCAGGAAATAATCTGCAACAGAAGTGCTGTAATTCACACTTTTATTCTTAGTGTATTGTGAGGCCACTTTATCGAGTAACATTTAAATTTGTTATCAATATTTTTGAAATATTTTTTAATATTTCAAAAATAATCAGTTGAAATATTCTAATAAATCAGCATGAGATTAATCCTATTTGATTTTAATTAGACTTTTAGACACCCCTGAGGCAGAGAGTAAATCAATTTATTTAAAATAAAAAATACACTTACCAGCCAGCAGTGACGCGCTAAGAGCACTGACTATAGAGAGAAAATAAAGAAGGTGTAAAACAGGAATGTACAAACTTAACAGAAGTAACAGAAATAGAACACTTGTGTATGTCTGAGTGATCGAACCAAAGCTCTGTGCTTCTGCTACACAATTCTGTTCATACTGTCATGTGTTTGTAATGAGTCTGAAAACTTGCTGATTGTTTTATCGTGCTTTCCAGAGGTTTTGCCACCTTTTTTAAAATGACTCAGTGTTTATGTATGGAAAAAGTAACACAGACAGGAACACTGTATACCAGGGGTCTTCAAAATTTTTTCATGTCAAGGACCCCTTAGCCATTAGAGACATGGAGCAGGGATTAATTAATTAATTAACAACTGTTGTTGTTCATGCATTGTCTGTATATTTTCGTATATTTTAAAATTTTCTAAAAAGATTTATTCATCATAGACAATTCAAATCAATTAATTAAAGTTGTTTACAGTGGTTTTTTATTTTAATAGATTTTCAATTTCATACATTTTCCTTTTTCCTCTCTCTGGTGGACAACTTCAGCTTTAATTTTAATAGAACTTTAATGAAATAATAATCATAATATTTTTTAAATTAAATATTTTACCTTATGTTTTTTTTCCCAATGTTTATTTTTGAACAAAAAATGATTGGTGATTTAACATTGATCAGCGGACCCCCTGCGGTACTGCAACTGACTGTCTGGATTCTGATTGGTCACAATGTTCTAATTCCAGCTCTGATGGTAATGCAGCTGCAAATTCAATTCAATTCTTTTTTATAAGCGCTTTTAACAACAAACATTGTCTCAAAGCAGCTTAATGTGGTATATTCACATGTTATATTAACACACTTATTTTACTGTCTTTATTATTTATATCGTAACATATATTTGGCAAAATCTGAAGCTTATAAGAAATATACACCTTTACCTTTCTTGGTGAAAAACTTAAATTTTTGGGGGGTTTTATGTTTTTTTGAAGTTAAAATTGATTGAGATGTTAATCACAAAACATATATATCATGTTACTGGACGTGTATCATATTTTCACCTGTTTCTGCAGGTAAAAAAACGACCAGATTTGACAGAAAATTTATTTTAACAACGATTAAAAGTTACTGTTTAACAGTTTATGAATTTCTCCTCAGTTTGGAATATTTCTTACTGCAATTTTTTAATCAAAAAGTAAACCAGTTTCGGTATTTAACATAAAATAAGGTTAGGTTATTTACCAATGAGACATTAGTTATTTTTTTACTGAATTGGAAATAATTATAAATACAGACATGCTCTATATTTTCTACAGTATAGCGAGACATTGCAGGTAGAAATGATTTACTTCCACTTCCATATTCCACATTTTTAGACAAACTACATTTGTAATACGTCTCTTATGCTGTAGCATTAAAACTATTAAATTATGTCTGAATTTATGACATAATAGAAAGATATTTCTTTATAATCTTCAGAAATCCTGGCTAAATAATACACCTGAAATGCCATCATTTTCAACCATTTAACTATTTTACTGAAAATCAGTTTTCTATGAAACTTTTCTACTCTGAGATTCAGAAGATTTGAAAATTTATTTCTTCTTATTTGAACAGATATTCAACAGTTCCCAAAATTGTCATTATTGTTTTGGAGGTATGTAAGATTGTAAATAGTACTTTTATGAATTTTTTTTTAACTAATTTTTTTATTGAAATGGAGACTATCTTCCCAAAAAAGTCCCAAAACTAGTAAGAAATACTCTTTTATCATACCAGCAAACGTTTGGCAAGGATTCACTGTGATATGTTTTAAAAAAATAACCTTTCATTGTCTTACCTTAACTATACTGTGTGTTCTCTACACAAATAAAATGTGGAAATAAAATATTTACATTAGAATCTTGGAAATTGTATTAATAAAAAAATTTTAATTTACCAAATATCAAGGTGAAATGAAGTCTCGGCATCCTGCTGGTTGAGAAGTTGTTCAGTTGGCGCTTGTTTCAGTTTTACTGCTGCTGTTTTCTCACAGAGAAACGAATGAGGTTATGAAGATAGTTTTTCCTGTGTATCTGGTTTTTGGTCTGCTTATAATAGATGTTAAGTTTAAGACTGGTTTTGCTGCAACAGCCCAAAGCATTACTCAATAGTGAAACCCATTCAAGACCCCAGCGTGTGAAAAATCATTACTTCTTCTTTAAAACTTCTCTTAGACATGACAAAAAAAAGAAAAAAGAAAAAAAGCTGGTTTGGTCATTAAAAAATCTTCTCTGGAACTGTACTAGAGGGACTTTAATGCTTTCATATGGTACTTTTCCAATAATTTGTCTCTCCACCCTCCGGTGCAGTGCAGTGCAGTTAGCCGGTGCAGTGCGGTGCAGTGCAGTGCAGTTAGCCGGTGCAGTGCAGTGCAGTTAGCCGGTGCAGTGCAGTTAGCCGGTGCAGTGCGGTGCAGTGCAGTGCAGTTAGCCGGTGCAGTGCGGTGCAGTGCAGTGCAGTTAGCCGGTGCAGTGCGGTGCAGTGCAGTGCAGTTAGGCGGTGCAGTGCGGTGCAGTGCAGTGCAGTTAGCCAGTGCAGTGCGGTGCAGTGCAGTGCAGTTAGCCGGTGCAGTGCAGTGCAGTTAGCCGGTGCGGTGCAGTGCAGTTAGCCGGTGCAGTGGTCTTGAGATGGTTGATTAATGCACAATTACACCACTGTAGCTCGTTAAAAGTGATTTCCAGCCTCCTTTTTCTTGTTTGGGTTTGAGGGGAGGGCTTTTCCTGGCAACACTGTGTAACATTTAGATTTTAAATGCTGCATAAAAAAATTGAGAGACCACAGAGACTCGCTACATTTCAGTGAGCCAGGTGTATCATAGATGTTGGATATCACACATCCGCACCAAGACTTTTACCAATACATATAAAAGCTGCTATCAGAGGAAACACCAAATGAGTCCAGCAGTTCATAGAAAACAACAAGAGCAGAACCCAGGGGGATATACAGTATTTAAGTGCAGTAGAAACATCTCTCCAGTAGTCTACCACCACTTAAGAGAAACCCCTTAGCTGGATATGGGATGAACAATGGCAGCCAAATGATGATGAGCCCTTTTGGTGCTAATCCTCTCTCACAAGGAACCCTTTATACAACATACAAACAACAAACATATTTGGTGCAAACCCTCTTCCAAAGCATATTTACAAATGGTACATACATACAAAGATACAGCAGGTGCTTACTCACATTTCAGTATAAGAAAAATTGTTCCTCAACTATTGGAACTGATGAAAGAGTAAAACTGTGGTGGTTTGTTGCAGCTTCCTTTCCATAGTATCGATCCAACTGAGCTCACTGGAAAATATATATATTTTTTTACCTTTTCTTATTTTTCTTTAAATTATGTAAAATATATTTGATTCAGCAGGTGGAAGCCAATAGTAAGTGTGTCCTCATTATGGCAGTTTCACAGGGCAGAGGTTGGATACTCTATGTTAGCTGATGACTGATTAATTTTTTTTTTTTTAATTAATATATTAAATAGAATGAAATCGTAATGTACCGTTTGTACCACCAGTTTTACAGTTTGTCAGGTACCTGAAAACTTTGAAGATGTAAGGTAGTTGCCTAGTTACGCCACTAGGTGGCACTAGTGTGATCTCTATTTTATTTGGATGTTAGCAATTTATATGCTTTAAACCTGCCAAGACGTGTGAGTGTTATCTAGCAATGGAAAAGTGGCATAGTGGAATTGATGCTCAGACATTTTAAAGAACAAATCTTTCATATATTCTCCGTCTGTGAACGACTTTATTATGTCTTGAGTTGCCACAAAACTAGAAACTGTTGTTGAGTTTGGAGACTTTATTCACTGTATGAAGTTTAATTTGCTTTGCTCAGCTTTCTGCAGAAGTTCTGAATTGGGTCTTTTCTGCTCATCTTCAGATTGGAACTTCTCAGCAAATGCTGTGTGCTTCATTTAGAAACGTCGTTCAATGTTTCTTTATTGGTTGTTTGACAATTTATCATCACAAAACCAACATGACAGCAATCCAGCTATGTGGGCAGTGGGAACGTTTTTTTTTTTTTTAAATCAATGTTTTCATCTAAGATTTTTCTTTATAATTAAATTGTGGTCTGGACCTCAATATCACTGGTCAAGGTTTGGGTAGTAGTCAGTTAGTATGGTATGGTTTGATTGACAAAATATGAAAACTTTATTATCAGTCACATCTGTTACATCTAATGCCAAGAAAATGGTTGTTACCTTGGAAACACTGTTCACTGCGTAGCAAAAATAAATAAATAAATAAATAAAATGTGTATATATATATATATATATATATATATATATATACAGTGCCCTCCACAATTATTGGCACCCCTGTTTAAGATGTGGTCGTGGACTTCTAAAAATTCTCCTTTTTTTTAAAACAACATAGAACCCAAATGCAAAAAAGAGAAAAATCCAACCTTTTATTTAAGTACATAACTTTGGTGGTAAAAAAAAATCATACATTTAGAAAAAAAAAAAAACTTGAAATCATGTGTCCCACAATTATTGGCACCCCTAACAATTCCTCTGAAAAATTTAACTGTTTTTTTTTATATATATATTTTTCTGTAGTTGCTAAGGTTGGTCAGGGTATCTAGGGACTTTTAATTAGTAATTCATGATTTCCTGTTTCCCTGGGGTATAAATATGACGTGACACAAAGGCCTAATTCTCTTACCCATTTGTCAACATGGCAAAGACAAGAGAACACACCATTCAAGTAAGGCAGATGTGTGTCGACCTTCATAAGTCAGGCAATGGCTACAAGAAAATAGCCACTCGCCTTAACTTGCCTTAACTAAATATATATATATATATATATATATATATATATATATATATATATATATATATATATATATATATATATATATATATTTTTTTTTTTTTTTTTTTTTTTTTTTATTTTTTTTTTTTTTTTTTAATTACGTCATTTTGTCAAGGCTGCAGGGAGCCACAGGAGGGGGCTAAAGAGCTGCATTCAGTGCCAAACCCCACTCTATACGGACAAGTGAAGCTAGTACATGTGATCAAAAAACACAATTAATTGTGTCTAAGATTGAATGTTTATTTTAAACTCCAAACCAATACTAAAAACAAAAATGAGTACATGACTGAAGTAAAGTTTTGCATGTCACTACTTACACTAAAATCGTCACACTTTATCTACATGCTGAAGTGTGAAAAAGCCAGCGGAAGTTGTTACTATCAGTGTTTCTATGACTGAACAATGTCGTTCATTGTTTAAATTATTCAGAAAATGAGGTCACAGCAAGGTCAAATGTCTGGAAAGATTAGCCTTTTTGTCAATGGAGACATTTTAGTAGACATCAACAGCATCAAATATCTGCCTTTCTTTATGATCAAGTCTTTGTTTATTTAGCAACAGCATTTAGCAAACTGTATACACTGAACATACGTCACATAATAAGTCCATGTGAGCAAAGAAGCAAATGCAGAATTTTTTATAAAACATATAATAAAGGGTCTATACTGTAATCCCCCCGGTTTGAATCTTGTGCCCCCGGTTTATCACGGAATTGCATTTGCCACATAACTTATTAGTTTGGCTGATTTTCCCGGTGACCAAAACACTTAAACCAATAATATAATTATTAATTATAAAATAGAGTAAAATGTTAATACAATACAGTTCAGTTAGAATAAAACTGAGATTAAATAATGTGAATATTTAGCAAAAAACAAACACGAAATTGGAAATTGTGTACAAAGGGCGCCCTCTGGTGGTCTAGTGTCATATTCACTGTATCCGTGACAAACTGTAATACTTTCGTGTTGTTATTGAATTTTTTTGTTACAAGTTTAGGTTCAGCTTGTTGTGTCAGGATAATCTGTAGCACAGAATGATGACTCATAGATTAACTATAACTAACAACTAATGTTTGTTTTACAACTGAACTGAAGTCCTACTGTTTTGAAATCCACTGCAGCACTCATGATGGATTGCAACTGGGAAAGTTCGTTGAACCTTTATTTAATTTAACGAGTGAATGTTGATTTGTGTAGCGAGAGTCAGAGAGAGAGAGAGAGAGAGAGAGAGAGAGAGAGAGAGAGAGAGAGAGAGAAGAGAAAGAAAGAAAGAAAGAAAGACTATGTGTTGAAGGAAGTGGAGCAAAGAGAGGAACAGGAAAAGATGGCTAACTCAGTTCAGAGAGGCCATGAAGGCAGTAGCATGGGAACTGGGTAGTTGTTAGGTGAGTCTTAATAGTTCCAGAGGGGAGCTTTGAGGGTGGCATCATCCTCTCTGTCACTGCTGCCTGTTATAAAAAGAGGAAAGCCTGCTTGCCATGCGGCTGCCACATCATCCTTTTATACTCTTTCCTCTTCTCTTAGAGGGTGAGAAACTGTTGCAGACATTATTATCATCCACCAGCCAAGCTTCATTTCTTCACCCAACCGCTCTTCCATGTGCTTACCAGCTTTTCACAACAGGAATGCTAAACTGCCATTGTCTATTCAGCACCATGCAGGCAGTGTGCTGGGAAAATGCTCCCCCTAGTGCCAGTAATCTTACTTACTCTTTTCCAATTTAACAGCATTGCTTCTTTTACAATAGTCAGACAATAACAATATCTCATAATCAATTAATAAATATCACACAAAGTAGGAGGTGTTCACTCACCAGCTTTCATGTGACATTGTGAGCTTCTCCATATCAACAATGTCTAGGTCCTGTCACATCCACACCCTGGTGAAGAAGACCGGCAGAGTCTGTACCATCTGAGATGCCTAAAGGAATTTCTCCCCTCTCAGGTGTTAAAGATTTTCTGCCTCTGCACTATCGAGAGCGTTCTGTCGGGTAGCATCACTTCCTGGTTCAGGAACAGCACCATGCAGGACAGACGAGCCCTCCAGAGGGTTCACTATTCACTATTATTTGCATTACTTGCACTATTTTTGATTTTTTTTTATTCTTAAACTTTTCATACTTTATACTTGATTTTATTTATTTTTCCATTACGTTACTCTTTAATTTGTATCTTTATATTGTATTTCTTTTCATGTTTACAAGTCAGACAGTCAATAAAAGCATTTCACTATACGTCATACTCTTTATAAATGTTTATGTGACAAATAAAATCTGAATTTGGATTTTAAAACCAGCCAAGACTCAAAAAAAACCTCAGCTTAGTAAATCCATAAAAACATAACAGTCACATACTATACAATCCGTGTAAAACAGAAATCTTCAGCATATATTTAATATTTAATCTAAAGCCCATTTAATGAAAAAAAATCACTCACTAAAAGAGCATGTGCATCACAAAAAAGTTTCCCATCGCCCATCTTTTCTAAATCATATTACAGAAAGTGATGATTTGAGAATGCAAAATTCACACATACTTAATCACACTGCCCTCTAGTGGCTGAACAATAGTATATGTAACAATATTATGGCTTATATACGCTTTTAATCAGAATCAGTTTACTGAGGACAGCAGAGATGATTACTTTTTTTTATTACTTTTTAAGGCAAGTAATGTAGCAAATATGAAAATAAAATAAAACATCATAGTGCAATTTTAAGCAAGTTTTTAAAAAAAGAACAACATTAGAAATATGAGCAATATGTGAGCAAGAGACTGATCACATTTTGCAAAATGAGAAAAGATCATACAGAAAATGGATTAAATGAAATAATAAATGTGGCTTAATACAACATATAAAAAAAATTCAAGAAAGTCGTGCAGGTAAAAAAACAGAAAATCTCTAGACTACGATTAGGTTATAGAAAAAATTAGTTTAAAGAAAAAATGTAATAAAATGATTGTATAAAAGTTACACAAAAATGTCATGTAACACTTCCTGCACTGTGGATATTGGACACTACACTACACAGTGGGCATAAATGTCTGATTCCTCAAAAGCATTGCCATAATCAGCATCATTAATGTAGCCATTATATCCTGAATCTTCCTTCTTCTGGAAAAAGATTTCGGGTTTCTCTTAATCGGCTTCAGTCTCATCTGGATCAGTCTCTCCTTGTGGAATCTCATATGTGATTTTGGCACCTACAAATAGATGAAGTCAAAATGCACAGATTTACAAGTCAATTTCAACTCAAATATTACGAGGAATAAATAATACTGTCTGTACCATGCTGGAAATAAATCATAAAATATAATAAATAATGTGGCAAATCAAACATTTACATTCTATATTTTTATAGTTCTATTTATGCCTCAGCACTGCGACACCGATTTCAGCTTTTACTGATTAAAAAGTGAAATAAAATCTGCATCCATTTTTGTTTAGTGGTTGTGCAAAATCTACAACAAAACAACTTCCTGTGTTGCTTTTTGTTCTCACTTATATTGTTGCAGCGATAAACAGTTGTTCTCTCACCAGTCTTTCTTTTTTTCTACTTTAACTCAGACACCGTCAAGTGTTTCTTCAAACTCATCTACTGTGAGCAGGTCAATAGATACATTTATTTCTCTTTTAATAAGTTCTTACACTGGAGACTCCTTCCAGAAATACAAAAAAAACAACCCAGGAACTTTGCAGAAACTTTCACCATGTCACCATTAAAACCATTTACATGGAGTGGCTGCATAACTGCTGTTATTTAGAAGGTTTCGGACTGCAACAGTGCTGTGGTATAAAACAAACATTATTTAAAAGGGTTATGATTTTATTATAAAATGAAATGTTTATAAGCCACCTTGCATATCCAACTTCTTACTTAGCTGCCGCCTTCTTGTTTTCTGCTTCTTGACAACATAAATGATGACCGGAACTAAGAGGAGAAGCAGTCCTACTGTCACTCCAACACCAATGTAAGGAGACTTGGATGCTGATGAGAGAGAAACCATCATCATCATCATCATCATCATCATCAAGCTTTACAAAAATAAAAATGTAGAACAGAAAATGAAAGAGTTTGTTTTACTCCACCTTTCACAGTGATGACCAGAAGCTCAGTGGAAGTGGAGGTGAAGGTACGTAAAGACACATTAACTTCATAAGTACAGCTGTAGTTTCCCTGATGGACAAAATCTGCCCAAGGAAACTGGAAGCTGGCTGAGTGGTCAAGAGCAGACTGAGTCATGGTTGTACTGATGTCCGATCGACTGAACTTCAAGTGGAAGTAACCTCCTGGATACTGAGATCTAGTGTAGCAAATGATGGAGAAGCTGTAGCCCCTTGTCACTTCTGGTCCACCAGCAGCATTGGAGATCTCAGGCTGCTGCAGTTCCACTACAAAACAAAAAGCAGGATTAAATTGGTCTAGAACTGGCAAAAAATAGTTCAAAGACAGTCAAAGGTGGTCACAGAGGGTAGTGCATGTGGATTTTATATAACAGCCAGTTTATTAATGTCCGTCTCTTTCTGCTTTCAGTAACTACCATTAACAAATATAAAAGAGTGGCAGAAGTGTCTAATTATGCAGCTCACACATACACTGCATGAACTTGATGGACTGAAAGCTACGAGTCAGGGAAAGACCAGTTTATCTTGAATACTCCACTACTCCACCACTCTGTGGTGATCACAAATGCTGAGCTCATAAAACTAGGAGCTACTAACCATATAGACTGTATAAGACTGCAGAAAGAACATCAATTATAATCTTATACTCCAGTGCTCATGTTAGCTCTCACTCTCCAGTGTTCTGTATTGTTGAAAGATTTATGATCAAACTCTTGATGTCACCCAAAATGAGGATGGGTTTCCCTTTTGAGTCTGGTTCCTCTCAAGGTTTCTTCCTCATAACATCTAAGGGAGTTTTTCCTTGCCACAGTCGCCACAGCTTGCTCATCAGGGACAAATTCACACCATTCACCATCACTGTTGATTTGTGTAAAGCTGCTTTGAGACAATGTCTGTTGTGAAAAGCGCTATACAAATAAACCTGACTTGACTTGACTTGACTACTCTCTTACCTACAGGACTTCTACAGTGTTGCTGTGACCTGAATGATGACTCCAATGGCACCATAGAATATGCCCCAAATCTGCCCAGACTCATCATCTCTCGCCATTTTAGACAGCACAGCTTGCTCTATTAAGTCACACGAACCTCATAAACCACATTCAAATGTGGCTTATATGAGTTACCTGAACACAAAAAAGTTCAGGATGAACTCAAAGCTACACAGGGGGGCAGTCAAGGCAAAGCAAAACTGGGGGGAAATTAAAGAGTGATCTTTATACTGAAGGCAGATTGGTTGGTCTGTTTTTGTGTGAACTTTCAAGTCAAGTCAAAACATAAACGCTGATGCATATCCAATGCCTCAATTTGATATACTACTCTGCATTCTATAGGCGTGGCTCACATTTTTCAGCATTAAATTTAGCCATTTTTTGTCCGATTCCCTTAAAAATTGATTATAATAAAAGGGCTCCTTAAAACACTCAGGACAAAACAGTGTGCAACTGGTTGGCTGGAAGTACAAGATATAAACTTGGGTTTGGGTTTAGGGTTATTTACAGGATTGGGTCATGGACAGGTGCTTCACTGAGATGATAAGACTATCAGGACCAGGGCTTGAAGCAAGTGGTCAAAAACAAGAATGCAGAAATATAAAATGAAAAGATCCCAAACTTTTCAAGCAACTTAACAGAAACACAAAACAAAATAAAGTCATAAAAAGGGTCCCATCAAATTGAAAAGCAAAACCTTACAGGTTGGACTCCCATGAAAGCATTAAGAAAGAGAGCATAAAAAAGAGGCTGGTTAGACAAAGACAAAGACCAAGCAATGAGCTGAGGCAGGAGGGGAAATGAAATATTCTGAGGGAGATTCATAACAAGTGAAAACACCAAATAATTAGTGACGGGCAAGAAACACACGGGCAACATGAAAGAAAAAGACAGAAAAACAGAATCTTGACAAAAACAGGAGCCTAAGACCAAAAAGGTGGTGGGCTGAGCTTGGCTGGTTATTATCATAGATTACTACCTCATTTTTGGATGTCGCTCGCCTGCTGACTGACGTCAATATAAAGGAATGTCCAGATCTGGTCCAGTGTATAGAGCCATGTGAGAGCCTTCAGCCAGGTAACTGTGTGTGTTGTTTTTTTGTGGGGTCGGTGCTTGCTGATGTATTCACTTGACTTTTTTCTCCATGTGTTTGGCTATGAAGTGGGCAGTCATCAGCGTCTAAATCTACCTGTTGGGGTGCCCTTTCATGGTCTGTTTCCGATCATGACCTGCTCTAATGCCTCCACCACCATGGTCTCAGATGGTCCGGGCAAATTTTCTCTTACTAGGGGAGGGAGTCAGCTGCAAACCCAATGGCTCCAACAGCCTATGTTGAGTGGTGTGAGTAAGGTGTAGTCAAGTCAACTGTGGATTAACCAGCAGGTAACATGTAACGACTTTCAGCTGTGTCTTACTCCCATTACCAGAAACAGAAAGAGAGTGGATGAGCTGGTTGATCATGCAGCACACACACTGCACAAACTTGATGAAATAAATGATGTGAGTCTTTGAGGGACTAGTTAATGTTCAGTGTTATGAGTTATTTAGTTTTGAACGTGTTCTAGATCAGTGCTCAGTTAAAGTTATGACAGTGCTCCTCGGACTCTACCACTCCATGGTTCTACACATTGTAAATAAACCATAGACTATTACTGTATATTATTTGGACAGTATAAACAATTTATTCCTTACATAGCAGTACCCAATATAACCTTCATCTGCACTTACCCACAGTAACGTTAATGGAGTTGCTCCTGCATGATTGGTTACTTTCCCTGTATGTGTAATCACAGGTGTACTCGCCCTGATGTGAGGCTTCTACAGTCAGATTAAATGTTGTTGTAGACTCTGCAGTTTGATTCTTTATTGATGTTCCATTTTTATATAAAATGAAGTCTACAGAGATGACTGTTAGGCTGGCAGTGGAACATCTGAACTGAAGAACTTCTCCAGGTGAAACCACAGAGTTTGGTGAGATCAGAGTCAATGTGGGAGTCTGCAAATCTTATAATAAACAAATATATTTATTAATTTAGTAAATAACAGTATAAATCTTTCTTCAAAAGAGAGACTCGTTTAAACAGTACATACCCAGTTAGACATTCATATTAACAACTGAAAGAAATCTGTTGAAATGGAATAAATTAATTTGATTAAAGAGCAGTTCATCATAGTAGTGTCATGGGGCGAATGAAGGGAGGCGGAAGCCGGAGTACAGCTCGCTCGGGTTTATTGGAGTGAGTGACACAAGCACACACAGCAGACCTTAGATGGAGAGAGAGTAGTCCGAGGTGCGCTTAGGGAAAAGTGCAGCTGATCCGAGATGCGCTTGTGGAAAAGCGCAGCCGTTGCAGGATAGCGGAGTCCAAACAGGAAGGAACGGGGTTATGCATATACCGACAAACACATACAATAATGGACAGGGAGTGTGTGTAAGTCAGGGGTTTATGTAGGAGCCGGGGATGAGTGCTTTACGAGTCCCAGGTGTGTGTGATTAAAGCCGGGAGCTTCAAAGAAAGCGGTAGCATGACAGCCACCAAAGGGGGCATGGCAGGTGGATTCCTGACATTTACCATTTAGGTCTGGAGCGGAGCTATGCCCCCCCCCCCACGGAGGACTGGAGTAAAGTGACATTCACCATGAAGGTTTGGAGTGGAGCAGTGTCCCCCACGGAGACCGGAGGCTAAACGCGACTTCCTCAGTGGAGTTCTGGAGCGGAGGGGTGCCCACCACAGAGGTCAGGAGCGGAGCGACGTCCTCCACAAAGGCCCGGAACGGAGCTACGTCCACCACGGAAACCTGGATCGGCACAATGTCCTTGGCAATGGCGGCAGACTGGGTGGAGCTCTCTATGGGGCTTACGGTGGCGGATTGATGCCGATGATGGAGAACAGAGATCGAGCGACGGAGTCCAGAGGCCGGGCCGTGCATTTAAGTCCTGAGGAAGGGCCACATCTTTAGCTGAGTCCCGAGGCAGAGCGACGTCCTCAGCGGGAAACGAAGGCTGAGCGACACCCTCTACGGTGATCGGGAGCAGAACGATGCCCTCGGTGAAGTTCAAAGGCCGAGCAACGCCTTCGTTGAAGACTGGGAGTAGAACTACGCCCTCTGTGGAGTCCAGAGACCGAACAATGCCCTCTGCGGGGTTCATAGGCGCAATGTCACCTTCAGAGGAGCTCAGGGGTGAGACGTCGCCTGCTGGGGAACCTAGAGGTGGGACTTCGCCTTGAGTGGAGCTCAGTTGCGGGACGTCGCCTTGAGTGGAGCTCGGTTGCGGGACATCGCCTTGAGTGGAGCTTGATTGCGGGACGTCGCCGTTGGGGGAGATCGGAGGCGAGACGTTGCCGTCGGAGGAGCTCGGGAGTGAGACGTCGCCTTCAGAGGAGCTCGGGAGGGAGATGTCGCCTTTGGAGGAGCCCGGGAGCGAGACGTCGCCTTTGGAGGAGCCCGGGAGCAAATCGTTACCTTCGGAGGAGCTCAGAGGCAAGACATCGCCATCGGAGGAGCTCGGAGGAGCTCGGAAGAGAGACGTTGCCTTCAGGAGAGCTCGCAGGCGTTATGTCACCTTCATAAAAGCTTGGATACGGGATGTCATCTGCAGAGGGGCTTGGGGCTGTGGTGTCGCCCTCAGAGAAGTCTGGGAAGCGACCTGGGGCTGTCAGAGGGACCTTGGGCCGCGATGGGGCTCCCCACCGGGTCTTCAAACATTGCTTCACCCTTGGAGAGACCTAGCAGAGCGAAGGTACCTCCACTAATGCCTGGGACAGTGTTTCGTAGACGCTCCGAGACAGTGCGGCGCGCTCGTAGACGCTCCGCGAAGGAGTGGCACGCCCACGGGAACCCCGGAACAGGGCGGAGCTCTCCTTGAAACTCTGGAGTAGAGCGGAGCTCTCCTGGAAACTCTGGAGCGGAGCTCTCCTGGAAACTCTGGAGCGGAGCTCTCTTGGAATCTCTGGAGCGGAGCAGGGTGCTCGTGGAAACTCCAGAGTGGATCAGAGCGCTTGGCGGAGCACTGGGGTGAGAAGCCTAATGAAGTGGTTGCAAGAGCTGGAATCACCTCCAAACACACTCCACAGCTTACTGGCGAGAGAGAGAAAGTCCCCAGACAAGAGAGAGATGTGGAGTGCAATTTTGGCTTTTTCAGTGGGGTAAAAGGATGAATATAAATCCTTATGTTTGCCGACGCTCCGTATAAATCCGCCCCACTCTGCCATTTCGGCAGAATACAATAACGGACAGGGAGTGAGTGTGAGTGAGGGGTTTATGTAGGAGCCGGGAATGAGTGCTTAATGAGTCCCAGGTGTGTGTGTGTGATTGAAGCTGGGAGCTTCAGAGAAAGCGGTAGCATGACAGCTGCCAAAGGAGGCGTAGCAGGTAGATCCCTGACAAGTAAACTAAAAGATATAAAAAAATTCTACCACAGACCTGTTGATTTTTACTGTTCATTCATAAATTTAGTAATAGCTTTACAGATATGTGCCTATACAATATGAATTGTATACATACAATATGAAATACAATATGAAAAAACTGTATTTAGGACAGGGGCTCCCCAACCTTTTTGAGACTGAGAGCTACTTCTTGGGTACCGAATAATGTGAAGGGCTACCAGTTTGATACAGACAGTTTTCAGTTTGATCTGAAATAACATATTTGCTCAATTTACCTTTTATTATATGTTATCATTAATAATTTATTATATTTATCTGTGTGAAGACACTGATCATTTTAATGATTTCTCATAATAATTATCAACAATGATTTAACAAAGTAGGAAACAGCTATTATATAAAAGGCCCACAGGCTACTCATGTGGTCCTTGCGGCTACCTGTTGTCGACCCCTGATCTAGGCAGTATAAAACAAATTTAAACAATAGCATATTTTAAAATAAATACTGTAAGCTGATTGACATTTACCTAATTTACTAAGGTGACAGCAAAATAAGTGCACTAGACTTTTTAACAAATGTCAACCCATGCTATAAATAAATCATAATATACTGTAATAGTTTTCTGTACCTGAACAAGTAACACCAGCATCTTCACTATGGCCACAGTTGTGTTTTCCAAATCCAGCATGTGAGCACTCTGTGATGTCACTTTCATTTCCAGAACACTGAACATTATCCAGCCATATTGGGTCTCTTCCCTGACCAAAGTGGGCACTTTGATGAGCACTGACAGCTTTACCACATCCAAGCTGTCTACACACCACATGTGCATCATTCAGATCCCAGTCATCATCACACACTGTTCCCCACTGGTTATTATAATAAACTTCCACTCTTCCAGAGCAGGAGTAACTTCCACCAGCGAGTCGTATGTTAGCGCCATCTAATACAAACAGCAAAATGCATGTTAATATTAGTTTGTCGTAAAGAATTTCATTACAACATTGCAATATTACTGCATTTTACTAGAATACTACTTTATTATATATTATATATAATAGGGGTGTAACGGTGCACAATATTCACGGTTCGGTTTTAAGCCATGGTTCGGGTTAAATTTTGGTACAGTTTGGGGGAAAAAATGCACAAAATTACGGCGTTTATTATTAATATACATTTGTGAACATAAACAGTTTTTAAAACTATTTTAAATAAGATCCTTGCTTGGCTAAATAATATATAAAATAATATTTTATACAAATACAATGTATACAAATAAAATATAATAAATCAAATTAATGAAATCAAATCACATTTTGTTTGTCACATACACATACATACAGGGTACGACATGCAGTGAAATGCTTTTTACGACGGTCCGGCATATGGGAATAGAATGGGGAGAAAAAAAATAAAACAAAGAAAAAGAAGACAGATAAATAAACTATAAATAATATATAAAATAAAAGAATATATAAAGATGTATGTAAAGTGAAATATGTGCAGAGAAAAAGTGTGATGATTGAGAGAGTGAGCCAGTTTTTAGATCCTGGGTGTTTTCTGGTTTAAACTCCGAATGGCCTACGGGAAGAAGCTCCTCCTTTCCTCCTGTTCACTTTCAGGGAGCGGAAGCGTTTCCCTGAACGCAACAATGAAAAGAGTCCATTGTTGGGATGGCTGAGGTCCTTCATAATCTTCCTGGCTCTGGTCCTACACCGCCTGCTGTAGATGTCCTGTAGATGTCCTGCAGGTTAGGGAGCTCGGTGTGGATGATACGTTCAGCTGAACGCACCACCCTCTGGAGGGCTCGCCTGTCATGGTACTGTTACCGAACCAGGAAGTGATGCTACCTGTCAGAAAGCTCTCAATGGTGCAGGTGTAGAAAGTCTTTAGCACCTGAGAGGGTAGTTTAAAGTCCCTTAGGCATCTCAGATGGTACAGACGCTGCCGGGCCTTCTTCACCAGGGTGTTGGTGTGACAGGACCAAGACAGGTCCTGTGTGATGTGAACACCTAGGTACCAGAAACTGTCCACTCTCTCCACTGGGGTCCTGTTGATGTTTAGCGGTTGGTATGACCGCTCCTGCTTCGTGCTGAAGTCCACGATCAACTCCTTAGTCTTGCTGACGTTCAGGAGAAAGTTATTCTCCTGGCACCATCTCTCCAGGTTTTTAACCTCCTGTAGGTAGGCCATCTCAACATTGTTGGAGATCAGGCCCACCACAACAGTGTCCTTAGCAAACTTGATGATGGTGGTGGAGTTGGAAGTGGCCACACAGCCATATGTTTACAGTGAATACAGCAGGGGGCTCAGAACGCAACCCTGGGGAGCTCCAGTGCTAAGGGTGAGGGTGGATGAAGTGTGTTTGCCCACCCGTACGGCTTGTGGTCTGTCTGTCAGGTAGTTAGAGTCTGCCAGGTAGCTCAGCATAGTGTGGAGGAAATGAGCAATGGCGTCCTCAGTAGAATGGTTCCGACGGTACGCGAACTGTAGTGGGTCCAGTGTGTCTGGTAGTGATGCAGTGATGAAGTCTCTGATCAGTCTCTCAAAGCACTTCATTACTACTGAGGTCAAGGCGCTACAGGGCGATAGTCGTTAAGGCATTCGCTAGTTTTCCGATTAATTCCACAACTGCTTCCGTAAACATGTTGACGTCATCAGAGATGCGCCTGAATATGTCCCAATCTGCGTCATCCAAAGCGTGCTGCAGATCGGCCACCGATTGGTCAGTCCAGTGCGCGACCTTCCTCTGAACCAGAGCTTTCTGTTTCAGCCTTTGTTTGTAAACAGGCATGAGGAAGATGGCGGCATGGTCCGATTTCCCAAACGGTGGACGTGATTGTGCCTTGTAGCTGTTCTTGAATGTTGTGTAACAGTGGTCCAGTGTTCTTTCGCCCCTGGTGGGGCAGGTGATGTGCTGGTAAAAGTTTGGTAGCGTGCGCTTGAGGTTGGCACTGTTAAAATCTCCTACACCTTATTATATTGTTTGAATTGAGCAAACGATTGAAATGGCACAAATTATATTGATTACAATTAAATAAATGAAAATGAATTTAATACTAAACTTTCTAAGGGTATGATCTATTAAATTGTTCTATTGTTAATTGTTTAACAAATGTCTTCTTTCCATCCGTCCTTCATTCATTTACTCCCTTAATATGTAATGTCGGCGTCGGCCATAGATTTTGAGCATGTGCAAAACTAAATATATTGTTCTTTTACTGTGAGTAGCCACAGTGATACTGCGCTAAGTTTAGTTATATTTTCATACCCCTGGTAGTGTTGTGTATGTTTTCAAGTTATAATAATAATAATAATAATAATAATAATAATAATAATAATAATAAAACAGTGACAGTGTGCTCAAAGTGCGAGGCGGAGACTAAACAAATTTGAGGTCCGCCACTTAACTGAGTTCCCTCAGGAACGTGTATAAGAGTTGAACTATGTTCCAAGCGTAAAAAGGAATGCATTCGGTACACATGTGCATCGAACCGAAAGCCCTGTACCAAAACTTTTTTCTTAAACATAACAGATTATATCTGAATTTGCATATAAACAAATAATTTGTCTTCTTCTTCTTTCGGCTGCTCCCATTAGGGGGTGCAACAGCAGATCATCCGTCTCCATACCACCGTGTCCTCTACATTTGCCTCTTTTAAACCAACTACCTGCATGTCTTCCCTCACCACATCCATAAACCTCCCCCTTGCTCTTCCTCTTTTCCTCCTACCTGGTGGCTCCATCTTCAGCATTCTCCTACTGATATACTCCATGTCCCTCATCTGCACATGTCCAAACCATCTCAATCTCATCTCCCTCACCTTGTCTCCAAAACGTCCTACATGCACTGTCCCTCTAATAAACTCATTTCTAATCCTGTCCATCGTCGTCACTCCCAATGAAAACCTCAACATCTTCAGCTCTGCTACCTCCAGCTCCACCTCCTGTCTTTTACTCAATGCCACTGTCTCTAATCCATACAACATCTCAGGTCTCACCACAGTCCTATAAACTTTCCCTTTCACTCTCACAGATACTCTTCTATCACAAATCACTCCTGCTATCACTCTTCTCCACCCACTCCACCCTGCCTGCACTCTTTTCTTCACTTCTCTAACACACTCTTCATTTCTTTTCACTGTTGACCCCAGGTACCTGAACTCCTCCACCTTCTCCACCTCTTCTCCCTGCCACTGCACCACTCCACTGCCCTCCCTCTCATTCACACACATGTACTCTGTCTTACTCCTACTGACTTTCATTCCCCTTCTCTCCAGCGCATATCTCCACCTCTCCAGGCTCTTCTCAACCTGCTCACTACTCTCACCACAAATCACAATATCATCCGCAAACATCATAGTCCAGAAAGACTCCTGTCTGACCTCGTCCGTCAACCTGTCCATCACTACTGCAAACAGGAAAGGGCTCAGAGCTGATCCTTAATGCAGATAATGATGTTTACCCCAAGCATAAAAACACACCAGAGCATATTTAAAAAAATTAATTTAATAAAAATAAAAAAATAAAAAAACCCAGAAGTGGTCCCCTTATACATCAGGATGAGGCACATTTTACGATTTACACTTGTGGCATTTGGCAGATGCAATTATCCATAGCAACTTACAATTATCTAATTTATACTACTTAACAAGGGATTTGTTTTCTGTTTGTTTGTAAGTATTTAAAAAAAAAGTGCTACAATTCCTCTCAACAGAGTTTTAGGGTGATGGTATTCTAAGCAACCAGTGTTGATCTATACATTGATAAGAACTTTAAAGCACTTTTGTACATTGTCTGGTTAAAGGCATCTGCCATAAATGTAAATTTCGGAGATCCAGAATCTTAACCTGGGCAGACCTGGGCCCGGTTTTTCAAAAGTAATCCACTAGGATTTTGGATAATGGATTGGATAAAATCTTGAAAATGGGTTTTTCAAAAGAAAAAACGGATTACATAATCGGATTGGATCATGTAATCCAATCTTGGTTTTGATCCGGATCAAACCTTTAGTTTGAGTTTTTCAAAACTTTTTTGTAGGATTTGGATCACTTTGATCCAAAAAATCTGGATTAAACTGATCCCATCAGAAGGGTGGATTCAGCGTGGATTGATGCCCAAAATGTAATGAAAACTTTAAAAATGTATCAAATAATACTATATATGGATCATGCAGTATCTTACAAGATATCCTATTTATTCATAAGGTTTTAATTTTATTTGTTCATCCATCAGGCTACAGTGATTAGGTAGGCTTTAACGTATTCAGCCTTTCAGTATAGGCCTACAGCAAAGTAGAAAGAGTTTGGCCTCATACAATAATCCCCCAAACAGCTGTCAAAATTGACATAAAACAATACATTTTATTCTGGCACTAATTAATATATATATATATATATATATATATATATATATATATATATATATATATATATATATATATATATATATATATATATATTTTTTTTTTTTTTTTTTTTTTTTTTTTTTTTTTTTTTCTCATCACAATTGAAAATATTTTTGTTTTTAGAATATTTATTAGTGATGCATGCAATGATTACAGAATAACCCCAAAAATGCAAAGAATGGCAATCACTGATTCTTGAAATCCAAAACAATTCCAAATCAGAAATAGTGTCTAACTATTGTGTCTCTAGTTGCACGTCCTGTTTGCTCATTCTGGCAGAATGCAGGAGGTTGGTTAGGGTCTCCAAGGGGCTCAGGTGCATCATTGTCAGCACAGAGAGGGACATTGTGCTTAGTAGCGATGTTGTGCAGGACAATACAGGCAAGGGTTATGTTGCATGCTTTCTGTGGTTTCGCTCTCAGGTATTTAAGGCATGCAAAGCGCCTTTTAAGAACTCCATTTAAACGCTCAATTGCACATCTTGCTCTGCAATGAGCAGTGTTGAAGCGTGCTTGCGCCGGTGTATTTGCTGTTAGAAAAGGAGTCATCAGCCATGGTAGGAGTGTGTAGGCACTGTCTCCTAATATTATGCCATCCGGTCGGTTGGTTTGGAGGTCTCTATATAGAGCACTCTCCCTCAGGATGCGTGCATCATGGACAGACCCAGGCCACTTGACAACGCAGTTGGTGATGATGAGGTCAGCATCACACACAAGTTGGACATGGATGCTGTGCCTCCCCTTTCTGTTTATAAACTCCCATTCATTCTCACGAGGTGCTTGTATCTGCACATGTGTGCAGTCGATTGCTCCAATAGTATTGGGCATATTCCCCAAAAGAAAAAAAGCTGCGCTTGGCCTGGGCAATCTGGTTGTCCTTTGGAAAAGAAACAAATTCATTGACCAGGCTGGCCAGTGCGATTGACACATCTCTCACCACATCACACACAGCTGATTTCACCACTCCCATATAGTCACCAACAACTTTATAGAAAGTCCCACATGCATAAAATCGGAGAGCAATGAGGATCTGGTCTTCCACAACAGACCGTGACTCCTTTGGGTTCTGTGTTAAAGTTTTGGCCTGAGAAGGTTCACAAGGTACTCTATATCAGCCTTCCCAAAGCGAAACCGGACATACAGCTCCTCAGTGGTGTATTGCTCCAGTGGCTTGGTACGTTCAACATACACCCTTTGACGGTATCCTCTCCTGGCAAAGTGGTGGTGGCGGTGGACAACACCTGCCATTTCACTGTCTCTCTGTGAATCCTCTGAGAAAGGCTGATTTATATGGCTGTGTAGTTGGTCTTTTCAGACACACCTATTACAACTGATTAGTTTTGGCTTGTGTTCAATTGAGGCAATTGGACCCAAGGCCTATAATTGATGAACAATGTTCACTATAGTAAAGCAACGGAACCATGGACTCAAGAAGCTGTAACTTCACTGCTGCTAAAACCAATGCACTACTAGAGGGTGTTCGGTGCCATTATGGAAAATAGTGGGAAGTTTTAATTCTGCTAAGGATACCAACAAAAAGAAAAATTATGTTTGAATTTTAATCACAGAAAATGTGAATGCCATAGGGTCTGGCCAGAGGAGGACCACAGACCAAATCAAATTGCCGTGGAAGAATCTTAAGGCCAGGGCAACAAAGGACCATGCTGAAGCCAAAAACCCACAAACAGGCAACAAGCCATTTAAGAGGGGAGATTACACAGATGTGGTCCTCGACATCATTGGAGGTGAGAAGTCGCAAGCTCTCCATGGTATTCAAGGTGTTGTAGGGTATGGAGAGCCTTGGATTGGGGAGGAGGAGGAGAATCTGCCAGTTCCTCCTGAGGCTGATCCAGAGAGCGTATTTATATTGAATCTCAGCTCTGTTCCTGAGGAAGAAGCTGGATCCTCATTGGTTGAGGCAGTGGTAGTTGCCACAGGATCTCAGAGCAAAGGCTTGAAGCGCCCTTCATCAAACAAAGTTGATGATTACCAGATTTGGTGATCCTGAAAAGTTCCTATCCGGATCAGATTGATCCAATCCGATGTTGCTTTGAAAAACTGGCTCAAGAAGTATGCTGGATTACGTGATCACGGATCGCAAAAAAGGATTACTAAATCCGGATCAATTTTATCCGGATGAAACCTTTTGAAAAACCAGGCCCTGGAGTTTGAAGCCCCTGATCTAGAGGATAAATCAAATTTATTCAAATGAAAAACACACACTTACCAGCCAGCAGTGAAACTGTAAGGACACTGACTATAAGGAGAAAATAAAGAGAAACAAGTTCATTAATCCAGTAAAACCAGTGAAAAAACTCAAATCTGTAATTTATATAATAATCTGTTATGAACCTAAAACATAAACTTTAGCTATATTTGAATAATAAAACAATATTGTCATTACAACGTCTGTATTTCTAGTAACACAATTAAAACGTATGATCAATAACAGCTCTATGCTTCTACTATAGTACACAATGCTGTTTAAACAGTGTTTAAATAGAGTTTAAAATGTTTTTTTTTATTAAAGTATTCGTTAAATTCATTTATCGTTGTTTTTGCATGTAATTGTCATCTCTGATAAATATTGCCACCCTTTATTGTTGTTTCTATCGTAACAGATCTTTAGCAAAGTGTGAAGAAATATAAACCATTGTGTCTTTTGTCCCATTATGAGTTCGCTAGATGTGTCATATTTTACCTGTACCTGCCTAGCGAAGAGAGTTTCCTCAAAAAAATCAAATAAACAGAAAATACATTCAATTTTACTGTATGAATTCAACAGGTTATGTTTCTCAGTCTGGACTGCAAGAAGTGTAACAATCTGGGCAAATCTCACACACAGAACAAAGATTCTAACATAAATCAAAATGTAATTTATAAATTTAAAACAGGATCTTAATTTAAGAATTGGTTCATTAAAAGCTTGTACCTATTCTTACTTAGATATTTTTTCATCAATTCCCAAAATATTGATCATTATTGTATTGGAATGATGATTGTTCTTATGTAAGAGTAAAAATAAAGAGTCATTGTGATTGATGTATTGCTTTAAAGAATAAACCTGCATTGTCTCACTTTAACTTAGTGTATACTACACACACATATATATAAAATGTGGAAATTAAATAATAATATTATGTACAGGACAAATGTACTGATAAAAGTTTATTTACCAAACGTTAAAGTAAAAGAAAGTCTGAGCATCGTGGTCCTTGAAGCGTCGCTCAGTTTGGTGCTAATTCCAGTGCTTGCTGCTGATGTTTCTTAACAGTGAAGCTTATGAGGACATGACGGCTGATGATCTTTTGTCCAATGCATCTGAATAGGTGGAGTTTCATATTTAGCCAGTAACAGCACAAAGCACACTTATTAACAAAAACATATTCAAATCTGGATTACGAAATGGGAAAAAACAACAAAAGAGTGATAATGACAGGATGCCAGAATGGCTTCTCTGGAACTGTACTAGAGAGATAAACACCAATGTACACAATTCTACTAAAATACCGATTCTACTAAAATACATTCCCTCAATTGCTGTTTTCATGTCAAAATCTCCCATAGCTGTTTAATTAGGTTGAATCATTTGTGTTAAGAGTAGAAGCAATAGCATCAAGTTCTCTGGAGCAAATCTCTTATAATATTGAAATCGTTTCAATAGTTTTGTCTTTGTTGTTTTGTGTGTGTGTTCGTAGGGGAGAGTATTTTTATAGATTTTATTTTATTTTTTTATAATAAAGTATACTTTCTGTATTGAAACACAGGTAAGTTTTACCAGTTGAGAGCTTTGGGTGTCTTTATGTGGAGTATTTCCCTGGAACTCCACCAGGGTGCTGAAGTCAGATGAAATTAATTGTGAATCTTGTTAGGGCCCGAGCACCGAGGAGCAGGCCAGAATGGCCTGCACCGAAAGGGGCGAAGCCCTATTGTTTTTGTTAGAATTGATTGATTGATTTATTTTATTTATTTATTTTTTTTTACACACATTGGCCATTTGGGGTCTCTTAACATGCTCGAAAACTCTTGAAATTTGGCACACACGTCAGAGTCGTTCGTCACTAGGCCCGGGCAAAGGCTGGAATACAGGCATGGCAGGGGGGCTCTGTAGCGCCCCTGTAATTCAAAAACAAACATTGGTGCACGGATCCGGCAATTATGTTCGCACATGCACGAGAGTTGGTATGCATATAGACCTCATCGACAAGAACAACTTTCGCATTTAAAAATATGAGCTCCGCCCAACAGGAAGTCAGCCATTTTGGTTTGTTTTATAGGTGCATGCGGTGGTCAACATGATGCCGTGACATTGTAGATGATAAATTGCGAAGGGATTTTTGTTATCCCGAACGCTGTTCCCATGGCAACGCGTCAAACTTTACTTTTATTTCAGGCGTATTTAAGCTCTTGGCATGCACTTTGGGTGCCTTAACATGCTCGAAAACACCGGAAATTTGGCACAGACGTCAAAGTCATCTGCCATTAGGACCGGCCAAAGGCTGGAACATAGGTGTGGCAATAGGGCTCTGTAGCGTCCCCTGTAATGCAAAAACAAATATTGGTGCACAGATTGGGCAAACATGTACGCACATGTACGAGAGTTGGTACACATATAGATCTCATCGACCCGAACAACTTTTACAATTAAACCTATTAGCTCCGCCCAACAGGAAGTCGGCCATGTTGGGTTGTTTTATAAGTGCATGCGGTGAACTTTTAAATACTCCTCCTAGGGAATTCATGCGATTGACATCAAACGTGGTGAACATGATGCCGAGACATTGCACTTGCTAAATTGTGAAGGGATTTTTGATATCTCAAATGGTGCTGCCATGGCGAGGCGACAAATTTATGGCGAATTCAGAGAAACAGGAAGTGTCTAATATCTAAAGCAAAAAATGTCTTATTCGGATGACGCGTGCTGTGTATGTTCGGCCAAGGATTCCAATCGCATCGATGTGCCTATTGTGAATCTGGACATAGCGCCACCAACAGGCGCCAGGAAGTGTGTCAGTCACAAAAGGTGGATTTTTTGACAGTTGCATGTGGTGAACTTTTAAATACTTCTTCCAGGATATTTATGCAATCAACACGATGCCGAGACATTGTAGATGATAAATTGCGAAGGGATTTTTGATATCTCGAACGCTGTTCCCATGGCAACGCGTCAAACTTTACTTTTATTTCAGGCATATTTAAGGCTTTTGGCGTGCTTAGATTAACTTGAAATTTGACACATACACCACATTAGTCGGCTGTTAAGTGTGGACAAAAAGGTCGGACAACGGTGTGTCTCTTGAATAGGCTCACTAGCGCCCCCGTTTGTCTAAAATGTGGGGTTTCTTTTACCTACAGTCCCCAAATGGGTCAGTAACAACATAAAATAGTCCACTGATATTTACCCACTTGATGCACTTTCCCACCGTGCATTGTTTTCTGGGAGGCACCGTATAGCGATACACAAATGTGCGAGGGCCCGCCATCGCTGCTTGCAGCTATATATTTTTTTTTTATTATCCATTATATACCTACTATCAAGATTAATGTTTAACCAGCAATCCTCTGATTTTCTTTTTTTTTTTACTTTGCTTGTAAGGATTTTTGAAAACTTCATGTGGAAGCACAGCTGTGACCATACAAAAACCCAGACCACATCTTGTGCAAAAGGCTGCAATAAAAGCAGTTTCAAGTCATACAAATTCATTCCATGTAAAACAATCTACACTGTAAATATGCTATTAATGTTCTTCTCCATAACATGGTTAAACATTTCAAATCAAGCTGTTTAAAATAAAACAATGATTTCAATGTGCACAGAAACACAGACAAAAACATGGGTCTTTACAAAAGATCATTTTTATCATTCAGTTCATGATACAAACGACAATATTTTTGCGTTTGAATGTGTAAAACACATTAAGAACAAAACATAAGTGAACAAAAAAATTTCTCTGTGTTGGATGTTGTGTGGCTTTAACATGCCAGTTTGGGGATCAAGAAACTTAAAAATCACAAAAAAGTCCAGCAACACAACAATAGAAAACAAAATACAAAAATTCCCGATCCAGAATTACAAAAAGACAGAGCAAATGAAAGTCAACAATTCAAAATGGAAAAAACAAAAGTCCTCAGGAACTCAGAAGATGAGGCAAAAAGCACTCAAAACTAATTCTTCACAAGAAAAAGTGACGCAAAAAGAAAAGTACTGAAATAAAACAACTTTAGAAAATGGATCAAACAACCTCAACTCACAAGAAAGAAACAAAAGGGTAAATTAAATACACAAAGGCTAATTAGCCACAGCTGAAAACAATGAAAACCAATGAGGGACATGAAAACACAATGGCACCATTTGGTGGGGAAAAACAGGGAAATACAATTTAAGAAATATTTTTTTATAAAAATGATAGAAACCTAAACAGGAACCCCCAAATCTTGACTGAGTCCCCCCATATAATGCAGGGCTCTCACTCTCGCTGAGGACCACGCCCATTCTCCATGCTCTACTGATTTTGCTGCCGAAGCTTTGTGCCTTGCTGGGGGTGCTGCCCAGCCTTCCTGCCTGGCTGACTGTATCACTCCACCTGCCCACTACACTGAGGACACCACTCATTCTCTGTGCCCTACTGGGGCTACCACCCAGCCTTCCTGCCTTACTGAAGGTGTCTCTCTGCATCCTCACCTTACTAAAAACGTTTACAGCCCACCCTGCCCCACAGATGATGTTGCTTTGTCCTCTTGCTTAGCTGATGATGTCACTCCATTCCCTTGCGTGTCTGATGTTGTACCACCCCCTTGCTCCGATAAACAACTCTGCCCTGTTGCTTGGCTGAGAATATTGCTTTGCCTTTTCGCATCTCTGCAAACATATTCAATAAAGAGCACACTTGCATATACAAAACACATGTAACAATGTCTAAACATAAATAAGACCGTAGACCTGACCAAGAGTGAAGCCAAACAAGAAATGACATACAACAGACAAACAGTGCAGTAAACATGTTACATGCGTATGTATCAAATACATTTTTAATTTTAATGGTGCATCAGGCAAGTGCTGATAACGTGAAGATGAATCAAGGGTGGGCAATCAGACATGGGCCAAGGTCCTGTGATGTGCAGTGGGTGATTGGAAATGACCTGATCCTGACAATTTGTTTGTTTATTTACTGCTTAACATTATTTGCATGCTCTTCTAGTTACAAATGGCAGCATAATTAATACTTACAAGATAAGAAAAAAATTAAATTAAATTAAATTAAATTAAAAAAAATATATATATATATATTTATTTACACTGGCGATAAAAATTAGAGAACAATTTATAAACAATTGAACAATTCTGAAATAATGTCATCTTTACTGCTCAACAGATGAAGGAGTTTTTGTCCTGTCTATACCATGCTACCAGAACACCTTTTCCACAAATTAACTAAGACATTTAAAAAAAAAACATTATTTTGCAGAAAACACACTGATCAAAATTAGAGAACAACAATGACTGTAACATGGAAAAAAATTACAACAAAGAAGTTCTGAAGGTTACAACAGTCAGCAATTAGTAGGAAGTTTACAGGCTTCTGCTCTGAATGACTTCAGCACATCTGCGGCCACAGGACAGCACCAGTCTCTCACACTGCTCTGGTGTGATTTTGGTCCACTCTTCTTCCAGTCTCCTCCACAGTTCGGTGACTGTAGTGGGCTTCTTGGCCATTACTTTGTCGCCAGGGATTTTTCAGAGGTTCTCTATTGGGTTGAGATCAGGGCTCTGGGCAGGCCATGTCATTATTTCAATGTTTTCAGTTTCAAGAACTGCTTTACCCGTTTTGCTGTGTGACATGGAGCGTTGTCCTGCATGAACACTGCGGGCTGATTGGCTGATGAACGCATGGAAGGAACCATATGTTGTGGAAGAAGGTTCTGATAAACATTTGCATTCACTCTGCCATGTAGCTGTATAAGAGGCCCAACTCCTGCTGCAGAAAACATGCCCCAAACCATGACACTTCCTCCTCCACTTTTCACTGACTTCTTTACACACTTTGGGTTCAGTCTTTCTCCAGTTTGTCACCGAACATAATGTTTCCCATCGGACCCAAATAAATTAAACTTGCTTTCATCACTGATGTGAACCTTGGACCAGTTCTCCTCTGTCCACACAACATGCTCCTCAGCAAAGCTTAGTCTAGCCTTTTGATTCTTTCTGCTAATGAGAGGTTTGGTCACTGCAGAGTGGGCTTTCAGTCCAAATGCTCTTAAACGTCGAGACACTGTATGACGAGACAGATCCTTACCCTGTTCAGCGCTGAACTGGTGAGCAATTCCAGCTGCAGTGTGGAAATGATTGCCCATTGAGGTCCTCCGCAGTATCCTGTCCTCTCTTGTATTTGTCTTTCGTGGATGACCAGCCTTCTTGGCGGACTTGAATGAGTTTGTGATGTTGTAAAGATTCAATATTCTTGAAATCACAGATTTGGAACGACCAACTTGTCTTGCTATGGCTGATAGGGTCATCCCTTTGGCCTTCATCTGGACAACCTGCTGCCGGAGGCTTTCAGTCACTTTAGAACGGCCCACCATCTTGCAGAGTCAGTGAAACTGGAAGTTAGGCTGCCAGTTAAATAGGGGTTGACAGATAATCAAGAAAATTAGCACCAGGTACCAGATTAACACCAATAACTGGGAGGTATCTGAAAGTGTTCTCTAATTGTGATCAGTGTGTTTTCTGCAAAATAATGTTTTTTTTTTTTAAATGCCTTAATTTGTGGAAAAGGTGTTCTGGTAGCATGGTATAGACAGGACAAAAACTCCTTCAACTGTTGAGCAGTGAAGATGACATTATTTCAGAATTGTTCAAATGTTTATAAATTGTTCTCTAATTTTGATCGCCAGTGTATGTATGCATATATATATTTATTTATTTTTTTTATTTTTTTTATAAAACATTGTGCATTAAAATGTTTAAAGCACACCTAATCATACATTATCCCTCTCTTATATAATTAATAAAAGGGCTTTTTGTCTTGTATAGTTGTTTTTTTTGCTGATTGATGGGCTGAAAATGATTGGTCGAGTTGTACATGATTGTTTGACAGCATTTCTGGCAACTTAAGAGCATTTCTAAAATGCTGAACTTTTTTCTTTATGTGGGCATGCAGCTGTGACTGTACAAAAACAAAAAACCACAATGCTGGCAAAAGCACCAGACTTGCAAATAATGTCAAAGCAGATTTCCATCTTTTAAATATATTCTATATAATAAACATCTATCCATGGACTCTACCTTACTTAAAGCATGGTCTTTTTGAGCTGTCAGTTTATTCAGTGTTCTAAATGAATGCACACAGTGACATTTAGCACTATTAACTGTCTCTAAAAATCTGTTTCATCATCCTCCGATGCAAATCACAGATGAATGATACGAAATAATTTTCTGTTTAGCTACATTAACATTTTTGCAATTTGTGTACGTGAGATTTGCTTTGAGTCTGACTGAATGGCAGGAAAAACTTCACTATATTTTTAAGCACCCATGGAGCATGAAGGTGGGGGGGGTGCTGGGGGTTAAGGGTCTTGCTTAAGGGCTCAAAAGTGGCAGCTTGGAGATAAATAAATTTAAGAACTAAATATCAACTTATACTCAGTCACTGCTGCTCAGAAGGTTTTCTATTGTCATTGGTCACCAGTGATGGGCAGTAACGCGTTACTGTAATGCGTTACTTTTTAAATAAAGTAACTCCGTTACCGTTACCGTATGGTGCGTTTGTCCGTTACTTTTTTAAATGAATGAATTTGGGCTGAAGTGTAGCCTACAGTCTAACCCTAGCCTAACAGTCTAACCCTTGCTGTTTGGCCCTTGCTGTTTAAAGGCGGCCTTAAAAACAGCAAGGGCCAAACTGTCTCGTGCTATCAGAGAGGCAATGCGCGCGCACGCGAAGAAAATCCACAACCACTTCCAGGACAGTGGAGACACCCGGCGCATGTGGCAGGGCATCCAGGCGATCACGAATTACAAGACCACATCACCTGCTTGTGACCGTGACCCCTCCCTCCCAGATGTGCTGAACGACTTCTACGCCCGGTTCGAGGTGCAGAACAATGTGGTGGCGAGGAAGACCATCCCTCCTCCCACTGACCAGGTGCTCTGTCTAACCACAGCTGAAGTGAGGAAAACTCTATGCAGAGTTAACCCACGGAAGTCTGCTGGACCTGACAACATTCCTGGCAGAGTGCTCAGGGAATGTGCAGAACAGCTAGCAGATGTCCTCACTGACATCTTCAACATCTCCCTGAGCAGCAACGTTGTTCCCACGTGCCTCAAGACAACGACCATTGTTCCCATGCCGAAGAAGTCTTCTGTCTCCTGCCTCAATGACTATCGTCCCGTCGCGCTCACACCCATCGTGATGAAGTGCTTCGAGAGGCTCGTCATGAGGCACATTAAGACACAGCTTCCACCCTCCCTGGACCCCATGCAGTTTGCGTATCGTCCAAACCGTTCCACGGACGATGCTATCTCCACAACCCTTCATCTGGCCCTCACCCACCTGGATAACAAGGACTCTTATGTGCGAATGCTGTTCATTGACTTCAGCTCAGCATTCAACACAATCATTCCTCAGCACCTGATCGAGAAGTTGAACCTTCTGGGCCTGAACACCTCCCTCTGTAACTGGATCCTGGACTTCCTGACTGAGAGACCTCAGTCAGTCAGGATCGGGAACAGCATCTCCAGCACCACCACACTGAGCACTGGGGCCCCCCAGGGCTGTGTGCTCAGCCCACTGCTGTTCACTCTGCTGACTCACGACTGTGTAGCAATGCACAGCTCGAACCACATCATCAAGTTCGCTGATGACACGACCGTGGTGGGTCTAATCAGCAAGAACGACGAGTCGGCATACAGTGAGGAGGTGCAACGGCTAACTGCCTGGTGTGGAGCAAACAACCTGTCTCTGAACTTGGACAAAACGAAAGAGATGGTTGTGGACTTCAGGAGAGCACAGAGCGACCAATCTCCACTGATTATTGATGGATCCTCTGTGGAGATCGTCAAGAGCACCAAATTCCTTGGTGTTCATCTGGCGGACAACCTCACCTGGTCACTTAACACCAGCTCCATCACCAAGAAAGCCCAGCAGCGTCTCTACTTCCTGAGAAGGCTGAGGAAAGCCCATCTCCCTCCCCCATCCTGTCCATGTTCTACAGAGGGACCATCGAGAGCATCGTGAGCAGCTGCATCACTGCCTGGTTTGGGAACTGCACCGTCTCGGACCGCAAGTCCCTACAGAGGATAGTGAGAACAGCTGAGAAGATCATCGGAATCTCTCTCCCCTCTATCATGGACATTTACACTACACGCTGCATCCGCAAAGCACACAGCATTGTGGACGATCACACACACCCCTCACACACACTTTTTACACTTCTACCATCAGGAAAACGGTTCCGAAGCATTCGGACCGCCACAACAAGACTGTGCAACAGTTTCTTCCCACAAGCCATCAGGCTTCTCAACACACAGAACTGAAACGGAACTCTCTCACACACACACACACTCACTCAAATGTGTGTAACAAACTGAAAACATTTTTCCTGGACTTAACACCCAACACACACTCATCACTCATCTCAATCCATTCCACCACCATTCATTATTCATTATTTATTATTTATTATTCTCGACTGTACCACTCTCAACTGCTGTTTTTGCACACTTATAATTTTTACTGTATCATTTTCACTGTATTATACTGTTTACATGCTGTTTTTGCACCTTCGACTGCTGCTGTATTTTTTTGCACTACACTGTTTATAGTCACTTCTGGAATATAGTCTATATTTTGTATAGTTTTTACAGTTTTCTTGTACAGTACTGTATAATCTAGTATACAGTAGGTTTACTATATAGGGTTTTATGTCTTGTCTTGTGTCGTCTGTCTGCACTGTCTGTCTGCACTGTTTGCACCAGGTTGCACTCGATGCACTTTATGTAACTTGTGTTTTAGCTCAATGTTGTTTTGTCTGTTTGTTGTTTAGTGTAGCACCAGGGTTCTGGAGAAACGTTGTCTCATTTTTACTGTGTACTGTGTACCACTGTGTATAGTAGAAATGACAATAAAAGCCTCTTGACTTGACTTGACTTGACTAACCTGTTTACAGCAGCGTCACATTGTAGGATTGGTGGATGAACCAGGAGTTACCAGGTCATTCAAATACTTAGCTGTACAACAACCTCGGATAATTAAACTGCCTCTGGCTAGATCACTTCAGGCTTGACTTCACTTCACTTCACTTCATGATCAGCTTTGCTTTTTACTCTGACACACCCATTGCTTTGGATTAGACCACATAAAAACAGTGGAATTTTATTCCAGTGACTCGTATAATTTGATTTGGAACTCATTCAATCAGAACCGTTCAGTACCTCTGTTAGTCAGTTCATCAGCACAGGTTAGTTTTGAGGACAGGATTTTACATGTATAATGTAGTTTCTTAAGCTATAATCTTCTTCTTCTTTCGGCTTCTACCGTTAGGGGGCGCCACAGCCGATCATCCGTTTCCATACCCTCCCTGTCCTCTACATCTGCCTCTTTCAACCCAACTACCTGCATGTCTTCCCTCACCACATCCATAAACCTCCTCTTTGGTCTTCCTCTTTTCCTCCTTCTTGGTGGCTCCATCCTCAGCATTCTCCTACTGATATACCCCATGTCCCTCCTCTGCACATGTCCAAACCATCTCAATCACACTTCCCTCACCCTGTCTCCAAAACATCCTACATGCGCTGTCCTTCTAATAAACTCATTTCTAATCCTGTCCATCCTCGTCACTCCCAACGAAAACCTTAACATCTTCAGCTCTGCTACCTCCAGCTCCACCTCCTGTCTTTTACTCAATGCCACTGTCTCTAATCCATACAACATCTCAGGTCTCACAACAGTTCTATAAATTTTCCCTTTCACTCTCACAGATACTCTTCTATTACAAATCACTCCTTGCCCTTCTCTCCAGGGTGTACCTCCACCTCTCCAGGCTCTTCTCAACCTGCTCCCTACTCTCACCACAAATAACAATATCATCGACAAACATCAGAGTCCATGGAGACTCCTGTCTGACCTCATCCGTCAACCTGTCCATCACCACTGCAAACAGAAAAGGGCTCAGAGCCGATCCTTGAACCAGTCTGTTGTTCCTACTGCACACTTCACTGCTGTTACACTGTCCTCATACATGTCCTGCACCACCCTCACATATTTCTCAGACACACCAGACTTCCTCATACAATACCACAACTCCTCTCTCCACCCTGTCGTACGCTTTCTTTTAATCCACAAACACACAATGCAACTCCTTCTGACCTTCTCTATACTTCTCCATCAACATTCTTAAAGTTTCTGAAGCTATAATAATAATAATAATAAAGATGATGCCATCAGTATACACATGTATAGAGGATTGTATGATAAACTCCACACACAAAACTCTATTAGTCTAATCTTTCTTTTTCTCACTTTCACATTGTTGAAAGGAACACCGAACAAACCAAAGATCTCTACAGCCAAGCCAAACTGGAAGATTAAGTAGGTTCTGCTCATTCTTGAAGGACAACAACCAGTTGTTTTGCAAATGTACTGAGACTTATATATCATATTTAATAACTATGTACACCTCCAGTTACAAAGAAATCAGCAGCAGCAAAAACAAAAAGCATGACTTACATTTGCAGTAATCAACCTTCAGTCAACGTTGGGTGTATTGTGTGCGAGATCATCAGTAATCATTGCGTACTTATATTTATGGTTCGTGCCCAGATATATAACTTTCTCAAAAGTGTCTCTTCACCGCATGGCTCCACCCAAAAACACTGACTTTTACCAACAAAACATCTCAATCACATGACCGTGCCCATTGTTCCACAGTAATCTGACCCTACACTGATTTATTTTTTTTTATTCTCACTTCAGTGCCAATCCTTGAAGTTCTCATTGTATTGCGTTGAGTGTGGAAATCTTACTTTCACTTTGAAACAAAGACCTGTGTTGTTCTGATTTACAGAGCTCAGATCTCATTTACTCCAGTTTCAATCTGGCTAAATCTGTGTCAGTGAGCACTTCGCCTTTGCAGAGAGAATCCATCCACCTCTCAGGTGTGGCATATCAAGATGCTGATTAGACAGCAGGATTATTGCACAGGTGTGCCTCAGGCTGGCCACAATAAAATTCCACTCTAAAAGAGTGCAGAGGGAAAGCATCTACTCTGAAGGGAGCGCAGCAGTGGGGTTGTGTGGGGTGGGAGAACTTGGGCAGGTTGAACACAAGTCGTACAGCTGCATTTTCTATCATTTGCAATTGACGAATAGCGTTTAGAGAAAGACCTGCCAGCAGAGAGTTGCCGTAGTCCAGTCTCAAAATGACAAGAAACTGAACTAGCACCTGGGCAGCCTGTGTGGACAGAAATGGCCGAATCCTTCGGATGTTGTAGAAAAGAAATCTACAGGAACGAGCCACATTAGCAACATGTGAGGAGAAGGACAGTTGATTGTCCATAGTTACCACAAGGTTGTGAGCAGTGGCTGAAGGGGAGAGCAGAGAGTCATGAAGAGTTATTCAGAAATCTTGACCTGGAGATAAATCATCTGGGATGACCAGCAGTTCTGTTTAGCTGGGGTTGAGTTTTACTTAATGAGCACTCATCCATGAAGATATGTCTGCCAATCATGCCAAGATCCGAGCAGAAGCTGTGGAAAATAGATAACTTGCTGATAACTTGCTGGTGCAAGGATTTAACCTTTTGCCGCAATAACAGCTTGATATATTTAGGGACATGCAGGTATTAGTTTTGCACAGTGTTAGAATAATTGTACCTCATTCTTACAATTTTGAAACAGTGCCACTGATTCTCAATGATCTGTAAATCAGGATTAAATCATTGTCTGGCTAAAAGATGATTTTCCTCCCAAGCTTCAGGTTTGTAGAAACTTAAGCAGGCACTCTTGCAATATTTCCTCATACAGGGTGGTGCAAGGAAATGTGAAATTTTGAAACTCTGAGTTGGTGACCCTGGGATGTTGGCGATTGTTTGGAATCAGTGTGATCTTGTTTTAAGACCCTTGCCATTAGTTATAAAGGAGCATTGGAGTGGTGCACAACGAACGTTTGCTGTAAAAAGCCTTTCATAAGAGTGTTGTGAACTCATGAGCATGGAGGATGCCATCGTGACCTCCTAACTGGTAATGGTGTCACGATGGCATCCTCCGTGCTCATGAGTTCACAACATGGGTGCGTCATTTTGAAGAAGCAGCTCAACATGGCGATGATAAATATTGTGGAACGGAGCAGCCAGGGCGCTTCACGATGGCAGCTCAAACTGCTTCGATATTCTCTGGTGTCGGGGTGATTCAACCTCACCTGGGGACTTTTTTAAGGCTGATCCAGTTTCTTCGAAATCACCCACTCACGTTGTTAGGAGCAAATGGGACATGATCATGATGTCCTTATTGGTAATGACACTGAAATTCCCTTTGTCCAGCATTTACACTCTCACCATTCTTATAAAAAGGTTTACAGCAGACGCTCGCTATGCGCCACTCCACTGCTCTATTATAACTAATGGCAAGTGGTTCTAAATGAACTCGAAATGGTTCCAAACAATCGCCGACACCCCAAAGCTGCCAACTCCTAGTACCAACATTTGACGTTTCCGTGCGACACCACGTATTTTGCTGCATCTACACTTCCTTCAATTCTTAATAAGAAGCCTGAGTTCCAGCTGATGTGAAGCAACCTCACAGCATGATGTTACCACCACCATGCTTCACTACAGGGATATGTGTTTTAAAGCAAGGAAAGTTTTTAATTTGTGCCTTACAAATTGCTTTGGGTTTTTACCAAAACGCTGTATCTTAGACATACAAAAACTTTTCCCACAGAGCAGCTGCGTCACTCCTGCTTTTACATGGTACTTCTTGCCTCAGCACCTGACAATGAGTCAGGGATTAAAAAGGCACATTCATGCTAAAACATGAAGATTCATTTTTCCATATATTCTACTGCACCTGAGAAACAAACGAGCAAACAGAGTTTATCTGAAGTAACCATTATAAGCTATTACTGTGAAAAATTTACTTGTGTTCACATTTGATTTATAACAACTGTCACAAAATCTCTTTTGTATACATTATTTCGGCCATAAACCTTTTTTAAACTTATCATAACTGACATCTTTCAACTAATTACATGAAATCTTTAATACAATTTCTGTATAATTGTTGACGAAAGAGGAAACTTGAGAAGTTCAGCGCTGTATTTCGATTCCTTTCTATTTCTTTCTCTTTCACTGGTGTTTACTGAAACAGAGAACAGTCTTCTGTGAAATTCAGCACAACTGTGTGATACTCACCAGTCACTTCTCCCCCGCCCCTGCCCCTGCCCTCCATTCACAAACCGATGCTCAACTACGCCCACAATGAGACTCAAAGTGTAGGTGTGTGTGGACCCTCCTAACACTCCACCGCCATGTTTCAGTTGATTGAGGGTGGTCTCCTATTATTTTGTATTTCTTTTATATGAAAAAAATACTCTTAGAAGCTACACACTTTGTTGTGGCTCTTCTACACCTGCAACTCCTGCCATCTTGAAATCCACGTGCAGCTCAAAACGTGTCTGATTCCGTAAATCAGTAGACTTTATCTCAAATAAAAATACAAATGTATTATATAAAATAATCTACACTTTCTGGCTGTATTGAGAGAAAGGAAGGCTCCCCTGCAGTTGGGTCAATGTTATTCTTCACTCATTCCATTTTCAGAATGGTGATGTGGTGATGAGGAGGTTACTGCTTTGTAAGGAAGATGATCTGGAGCACTGGTCCCCAAACTTTTTTTGACCGGTTTAATGTCAGACAATATTTTCACGGACCGGCCTTTAAGGTGTGGCCGATAAATACAACAAAATAAAACGATACGACCATAAAAACTGGTATTTTCTAAATATAATAATAAAAGTGAATCCACTGTGCTGTTTTTTGTTCATTTTGTTTGCTTGGGGGTTTGAATTTAGCGGTAATGTGTTATGTGTTAGCGGCCGGAGCCCCTTTAAGAAGGTAGTGGATGGAGGTAAGACATGTGACCGAGGCATCATGACCTGCATCAAGAGTGAATCATAGACAGATGTGGCGGAGAGAATCCGGTCATTTTCTAAAATAAAACATCGTACAGAATCAGATAATAAATAAAACGGAAATAATGTAAGTTATGTATTTTTTTTCTGTGTGGCCAAGTACCAATTTACCCACGGACTGGTGCCAGTCTGCGGCCCAGGGGGTTGGGGACCACTGATCTAGAGCATACTATAGACTAAATACAACGATACGAGTCTTAAAACTCTTCATTTAAATCATGATCAGAGTGAAGACTGGATTCTGAGTGGCTGGAAGGTGTGATTTTAACCACCTGTAACCATACAGTTCCAGTTCTATATAGAGAAAGGCGTTCTAGATCTTTAGACTTTTGCACGCGGTGCCGTTTATACGGCGAATGCGGCAAATTTGGCGACCTGGAAAACGTTCTGTTGAGAAATATAAAGAAGAACGACGCCAGGAGGTAACGCCAACCACTTCGTTATTAGTAGTGACGACATACAGATGCGCTCTCGTGAAAATAAATGTATCTAAATGTAATCACACATCTCGGGGGTGTGATCACATCCATTTTAACGCTCTTCGCTTCACATCAGGCCGTTCTTCACCTCCGCATCATGAAACACTTATCTATCCCTGGATGATCACTTTACATATTTACTCACCAGTGGTGGACGAAGTACACAAGCCATGCAGTTGATTTCAAGTAAATTCAGTAAAAGTGTCCCTTTAAACTTTCATGAGTAAAAGTGCAAAAGTTTTTGCCTTCAAAGTACTGATTTATTACCACTATAATGTTCTTGTTATCATTTTTATTCATTCTTTACTTAAATCAACTCAGTTGATGTAAAAATGTCACTGAGAGTGTGCTGAGAGTCACTTGAATGTGACTCTCAGCACACTGATCTATTAATAGAATGATATTAATGACTCAAACACTGATTGATTTCTAAACGAGTGTAAAACCGAGCGTGCGCTCGACCCTGATTGGTGGATCGCTACATGTTTGAACAGTTAAGTTTTTATCCTCGTAAATAAAAAGAGAGGACTGATTTCGCAAAATGTAGTTGAGTAAAAATAAATATTTGACTTTGAAGTTACAGTAAAAGTCTCCCTAACTGGAAACACTTCAGTAAAGTAAAGCATCGAGTTCAAATCCCACCCACACCAAGCTGACATTCATGGGCCCCTGAGCAAGGCCCTTAACCCCGTAGCTGCTCAGCTGTATGAATAAAAACGAATGCAACTGCTTTTGGATGAGGGCGTCTGCCAAATACATTACAGAGGTAAACAATAAATGAAAAATCTACTCAAGTACAGTAACGAATTACATTTACTTCCTTACTGCTCACCGCTGCTACTCACTAACACGCCGGCATTCTGGACTGAATGTTTTTCTCACTTGGCTGATGAGCTGCAACGTGATTGGCCGAGTGTTTAAAAAAGTTTGACAGCTTTCTGAAATGCTGCACTTTTTTTTTTTCAGCTGTGACGGAGAAAATCCCAGACCAAATCACTTTGCAAAAGCTTTTGTCTTGTAGAAAAACGTGAATGCAGTGTAGATTTGCTCACTAGGGATTTTGTGATTTTTTTTTGTTTACCATTTTAAATCAGGTTGTGTGTATATATATATATATATATATCTTTATATATTTAAAAAAAAAATAATACAATTTTGACGTGATCAGAAACGCACACAAAAAACATCAGTCTTTAATAAAGATTATTTTCATCATCCAGTTCATGATACAAGAGAAACCATATTTGTGCGTTTGAATGTGTAACACGTGTCGGAGCAGAACAGAACAGAACAGAACAGAACAGGACGACGTCTTTGTGCTGGACGCCGTGTCGCTTTGACGCGTCTCGAGACGTCTGAAATGATGCGGCTCGTTGGCAGTGAAAGTTTGCAGGCAGTGTCCTCACGTTGTCACGCTCCACGTTGACGGAACACGAAGAAAGAACGTTCGGAGGAAGCGAAACCGTCGCGATTGGAGTTTCTGTGCAAGTCGCGTGCATAGTCAAAGTGAAACGTGGAAGTCTTTCAAGCGATTTGATTCGTTTTTTTTTTTGTTTTTGTTTTTTTTTTTGAGGAGGAGGTATTGCACACGGGTACAGTGATGATTCGTTGATGCGGGACTACAGCGGAAAGCCGGACTGGAAGGAAGCGAGACGTTTAGCTTTGAAATCCTCATGGTGGCGACAGTTCAAGGGGTAAAAGTCTGCGCTCGGGATCGAATGTAAGAACCGTGATATATCGCGAATCTGTGACGAAGTTCAAAGGCCGGTTTGGTGATCGTATGCAGCAACTTCTTGTCTTGGAAGGAGGAAAAAAATGAACTCTTTCACCAGCAGACTCGCTGCAGTCATGACTGTGGCGTTGGATCCCGGCGTGTCCGGCGTCACTCACGTGCTCCTTGGGGGGGGCGCTGCTACCGGAAGAGTGATTGTCTCACAGAGGCAGTGGTGTTGTAGGCGGCGGTGGATGATAAAGAAAATCCGAGGCAGTGTCGTGGTTGTGTGAATGAGGCAGTGTAGGAATTTCTTTGATTGCACTGAAAAAAGATATGAAAAATGTGAACATGCTAAAATTGTACTTAAACTGCCGATGGTCAAATACACTATATGGCCAAAGGTTTGTGGAGAACGGACCATCGAATCCATGCTTTGTGAACGTCCCATTCCAAATCCCTGTTTGCTCTTATAATAACCATCTTCTGGCGAGATGTTCCCCTGGATTTTGTGGAGCTTCATTAAGCCACAAACTTCTTCAAAGTCAGGTATTGATGTATGTGAGAAGGTGAGGAGGCCATGGGGTGTGGTGAGAGCTTCCACACACTTCCAACCTATGAAAAGCATATCTTCATGGAGCCGGCTTTATGCACAGGGGCATCTTCATGCTGGTTCTGGTCTCATTGTTCAAATGAGGGGAAAAGTTTTAATGCTGAAGCAAACAAAAACATCTTGTGGTAACAGTTTGGAGAAAACCCACATCGGGTTGTAATGATCAGATGTCCACAAACATTTGACCTTATAGTGTGTTCATCAGGAGCGGACAAATCAGTAGCTTTGGGCTTCATTTAAAACTAGATTTAAACTGTTATCATAATAGGATATGAACGATGTCTCGGCGAATCGCAGCTGTACCGCACGCTGTTACACGCCATCGTTTCCCAGGCAACCAAACACCAATCTGAAGAAACAATGCAGCCAGATAACGAATCTGATTTGTCCACTCCTGCGTTACTTTTAATCCGGATTCTCCTTCAGCTCTAATCTCTATTAACATTGCGTAATAATGCGTTTGTTCGAGCCCGTAATGACTCCCGTGCTCATCTACGCTCGAGCGGGTCGAACGGCGTGACCACGTCACCGGAACATCCACGACGATCGCGAGACATCGAGCAGAACTGGACCGTGTTCGACTCGCGGGACAAAGACGAAGCAGAAATGCGAGTTGGTTTTTTTTTCTCCTGCATCAACACAAATTCTTTTCAATCATCGAATGATACTCGAATGTTCATATATTCCGTAAGAAAACAAAAACACAAAAAAAAAAAAAAAAAAAAGAAAAGAAAATGTCCCTGATGACATTTGGACAGCGGACGTCCCGTGTCTCTAGATCGCCGTCTCCTCGTGAGGGAATCCGAAAAACGGCTCTATAAAGTTCATAGGGAAATGGGACAGTTTTCTCGGAAACGTTCCACGATCTCACGTCCTTCTCGTGTCTCTGATTCGAATCAGATCGAGTCCGAGTTTTTGACCGAGCGTGCAAGCTGCTTTCGATCAGATCGGTACCTCGGCAGTACCACTAACCCGCACACCTGTAATGCGAGTGTGACTCAGGCTCAGCCTGTGTGTGTGTGTGTGTGTGTGTGTCAGATCGTGTGTGTGTGTGTGTGTGTGTGTGTGTGTGTGTGTGTGTGTGTGTGTGTGTGTGTGTTTGAAGCTTCTAAATCAGCCACATTGTTCTAAAACCAGACCCTCAGACTGCACGTGTGTGTACAGAGTCATGGAGCAGGTTCAGGGCGATTATTCTTAACGTGTATGTGTGTGTGTGAATAGGTGTGTGTATACGTATTCTTATGTGTGTGTGTGTGTGTGTGTGTGCGTGAGAGAGAGATATTCAGGGCGAGTGTGTCGATGGGCTGCTGTGTATTGAGCTGGGGGAGAGACTCGGGCTGCAGCTGCCTGGGGGGTTCCCGCTGCTGCCTTCTAATCCCTCAGAGTTCTCCAGCATCTCCTGGATGAGTGGAGGCATGGCCCCCGGGATCTCCATCTTCAGAGTGATCACTCGCTCCGCTCCTGGTGAACGACAGAGAAAGATCGTATTGTGTAACTACATTAAACCTCTAAAACTAAAACCAGAGCCCAATAGGGGGCGCTAAAGATGTTTGAGCGGTCAAGTGCACTTTGATCTTTTTTTTATTTTATTTTTTTATTTATTTATTTAGTTTTTAGCAGCATGATAAATCATTAGATTCTAAATATTTAAAACATTTTTTAATGTTATAAAAAGGTTGGGAACCACTGGCTTAGTGGTAAAGGCATTCGACTTTGAATCTGACGGTCATGAGTTCAAATCCCACCCACACCAAGCTGCCACTCGTGGGCCCCTGAGCAAGGCCCTTAACCCCGTAGCTGCTCAGCTGTATGAATAAAACGAATGTAACTGTGGATGAGGGCGTGTGTGTGTGTTCAATTCCCTCGTGTGTAAAATCGTGCTCTTCACCTTTAGCGCTGATGCTCCTGAGGTCTGTGATCTTCATCAGCATCTTGGGGAACATGTGTGGTTTATGAGGCCTCCTCTTCCTCACGTAGATCTTCAACGCTTCCAGCAGCGGCTCCTGCAGGACATCGACCTTGTCCGACTCCTCCAGGTCCTGGCGATCTGTAAAGAAAGAGACTCGTGACGGCTTCCGTCCAGAGACATGCGCACATCATTATACGCAAAACTACTCAGCGGTGAATAGTGTTGTTGGACCCGCCCCCCAAACATGATTGGTTAATGATGGTGACAAAATAGTTGGGTCGTTTTTAAATCGATGACGAAAAAAATCCCTACGGGGCAACAAAAGTAAGTTATTAAAATAAAACAGTTGCAGAAATATTTTGCGCATAATGAATTAATTGACAGCAGGTCAGTAAAAGACGATTGGGGTATAAATAGTGTATCTTAGAGAGGCAGAGTCTCTCAGAGGTAAAGATGGGCGGAGCTTCACCAATCTTTGAAAGACTGCGTTAATAAACAAACTGCGGAACAATTTCAGAATAATGTTCCTTAACATCAAATTGAATGTCTGGGTGCTAAACTGACCTTTGAAAACATTTGGCGCATCATTAAACAAAAAACACAACAAAGAAAACCCAGAACTGTAGAGCAGGTAGAATTGTGTATCAGACACATATGGAACAACATTCCTCTAACATCAGCAGCTGGTCTCCTCAGTCCCCAGATGTATAGGGACAGAAGACATGATGCTACACAGTGGGAAACACGGCCCTGTAACATTTTTAAAGTGTTGCAGCTGTCAAATTCAAAATGACCTCATTTTTTTCTTTAAAATTTTATAGATTCCCAGTTTAAACATTTGACGTGTGTTTTTGGTTTTATTGTGAATAAAGTATCTGTTTTTATTATTTACATTTCACACAATCTTTATGGAATTGGGGTATTCGGTGTAAGGAATCAACGTAAGGAACACTCAGGGGGCGGGGCTAGCGGCACAGGATTGAGCTGAGCCTTTGCCCATTTACACAGACACTACATTAGAAAGAGGATATCCAGAGTGTTGTATGTATCATCTATCTATGTTCATTTGCGCTTCATACATGCGGTGCAGTAACACAATCTCGGCTGTAATCTGCCTGAAAACTCGTTTTCACTCCAGTCTCCAGCTCACGGCTGCTGGTCGATACTCAGAGTGGTGTGGTGGAGTGAAGCCCTGCAGTACCTCCACACAGCAGGCAGATGGCGCTGAGCAGGCCCGTCTCGGCGTCGTCCATCTCCAGCGGCAGCAGCTGATTGGCGAAGGCGAACACGAGATCGGTGAGCGGCCCGAAGCCGGCGTTGTGCATCTGTGTCCGGTTCAGTGTCAGTCCGTCCGAAAACGTCATGGTGTCCTGATCCGGAGTGTAGCGTGTGCAGATCCGCAGAATCTGGCGAAGGACAGGGAAGGGGAAGGGGGACAGAGACGTGAGAACAATCACGTGTGTATGGATACCAGGAGACGCTTTCGAATTCTCTCTCAAGTTTCAGAAATATAAATTAATAAACAAATAGAAGCGATTTCAAACATCAAACACTCATCAAAGGGGTCTCCCACAGCAGGGGTGTCCCTGACCAGACCACCATGCAGTCAACAAGTGTGTAAGACAACTTTTATTTATCTTTTTAAAGTTGAAATGAATGGCCACAGCGACCTTCGTTAAAAAAAAAAAAAAAAACAGGCTGCATCATACATTTATTTATGGATTTCTATACGTAAAATGAGACATTGCGCAGCCCCCCCCCTGGTGTGTGTGTGTGTCCCTCACCAGGATGTCGAGGCAGGCTGCTTTGAGCAGTGTGATCTGGTCGGCGATGGTCAGCGTGGTGAAACCCGGCAGCTGTTTGGCGAATTCTACCGTTTTGATGATGCACTTAGTGGACAGTTCGCTGAATTTGTCCCACAGATTCACATCCAGAGCGACTCGATGATCAGCGCTGTTATTCTACATGATGGGGAAAAAAAAATAAAAAATAAAAAACCACCTCATACCAGAGCTTGATGGTGGACTCAATGTTCGGACCGAACCGGCGCCCTCTGCTGGCAAGTCTCACTCACCGTGGTGTATTTTCCAAGCTGGCACAGTGAAGGAAACGTCTCCTGGTGAGCTTTTCTCACGCGCTCGATCATCTGCTCCGTGTCGGCGCTCAAGACGTAGCTCTCCGAGCACTCCGGCTTCTTCTCCTCCTTCTTCTTCTTGTTCCGGTCGTTCCGCACCGCTGTGAGAAAAAGAGAGGAAAATTAAAGTTCTCACTGCTTCAACCAGGAAGAACCGTGTAAAGCAAATAACACAACACACTGGTTTGAAATCAGAGGTCATGTTGGGAAGTTTGTAGACCCCTGACCAGATGTGCTTCTTTTTTAAACATCTCATTCCACAATTAGTTTCCATTTACTAATTCATTCAAGAGATCTTCCACACCTTTCAACCCATGTAAAGCAGAGCTTCATGGAGCTGGATTTGTGCACAGACGCATCATCATGCTGGAGCTGATTAGGGTTTCAAGTGATCGGAAAATGCAATGCTTTCGCATCCAACTTTGCGGGAACCGTTTGGGGGAAGAAGCACATACGCCTGCGAAAGTCAGGTGTTCCTGTTTATCGCCCAGGAGAAAAGTAATTCATCTAAAAACTACACACTTCTACCTCCAGATCTGCACCACCGCACACAAGTGAACGGTCATTACACGCTTTAACACTAGATGGCGCCAAAACCCCAATTGTGCTGCAGGATTCCCAGCTTAGTCCTGAGAGCATCTCCAGCAGCTCCTGCACCATCAGTGTGTGAGTGATGTAACTATGATGAAAGAACACTTTAATGCAGAAGAAATAAGAGGGAAATCAGGTAAGGAGCGAGGCAACGACGCAGAGTGGGCGAGGACAAGAAATCACACACACACTACATAAATCATACATATGTGCAGTTATTACACTTATTACATTATTATAGTTGGCCACCCTACACAAACACACACACACACACACACAAACAATGGTATACACACCGTACACAAATTCGACTTGCTACACACACATACATAAACATACACAAACACAAAAGTACATACATCATACACAACTATAGAGTTCCATTATTACAATTCAACTGGGGGTGCACACACACACACACACACACACACACACACACACACACACACACACCGCTGGCAGATGAAGCTGTTAATATAAATGATGAACGATGTCTGTGTGCTGCTCTAATCGAATCTGGTCACATGACACAACACAGCACAAAGCATATTCTCTCCTGCTGTCTTGCTCGGTGTGTGTGTGTGTGTGTGTGTGCGCACACACACACACACACACACACACACACAGCACGTCAGTAAGCGATCTGTATGGCCACACACAGCGTGTAACACACAGCTAACACACTTAACACCTCCTCTGCGTTTTCTCTTCCCTCCTCGTTATTCTGTTCATATCTCTGCAGTCACGTTCTATTCTTATCCCCCACGTGAATTTATTCCTCCTTCTGTCATTCTTCCCAAAGTCTCACGTGTTCCGTCTGGTTTACACGCCAACACGCTTTATATATAAACACTAAAAATAAATAGTTGAATTCTTTTTCCTTTTCCCCTTTTCAATTCTTTCGCTCTTTTTTCCTCTCTCCCTCGTTGGATTTGTCTTGATTCGTCTGCATCGTCTCTCCATGCTGCTGTCTTTGTTGTCATCCGATTGTTTTTTTGTTTTGTTTTTAAAAAGGGGGTTAAAAAAAAACAACTTGGAAAGGATGTGGAATACTACAGCTGATCCCGGGGTTGCCAGATTGGTTCTGAAAACCCTTTCTTAATTCTCTCTGTAATAAAACATTTGATTTTCTAATTTATTAAAAAAAAAAAAAACATTTGTTTCTCATTTTATCTCACAGCTATTTACCAAGGCGTAGGTTTCCTCTATTGTTTTTTTGATCAGTTTTTTATCTGTTAAAGCTCAACAAGCCGCTGATGAAGCAAGACTGGACGGGTTTGAGGTGACGGTGAAGGAAAAGAGGACACACGGGAAAACTCACAGCCATTCTGGACAATAAACAGCAACGTTTCTGTTTCCTCGTCTTTATATTCTTGTACCTCTCTCTGTCTTTCCCTTCCTTCTACTCTCTCTCCTTCTCTCTTTCTGTCTCCATCCCCCCCCCCCCCCCCTCTCTCTCTCTCTCTCTGAAATATTTCAGGTTCCTCTCCCAGCTCTTGGAGGAGTGCAAACATTCCTCAGTGTGTTTCAGTGCTGTGTGGAGGTCGGTATCAGCAGCCAGGTCATAAAGATACACAGTTACCACTAACACCAAGGACACCACCTCCAACACCAACACTACCACTGCCTTCAACACTACCACTATTACCAACACCAAAACACCACAAAGACACCAACACAACCAAGACATCACCACCACCACAAATACATCACCACCACCATCAGGACATCAACACCACCACCATCACCACCACCAAGACACCACCAACATCAAGACACCACCATGAAGACACCACCAAGACACCACCATCAAGACATTACTATCACCAAGACACCACCACCACCACCACCACCAAGACCAAGACACCACCACCACCATCAAGACATCACTATCACCAAGACACCACCACCACCACCAAGACATCACTATCACCATCAAGTTACCACCAAGACACCACCACCACCAAGACACCACCACCACCACCATCAAGACATCACTATCACCAAGACACCACCACCACCATCAAGACATCACTATCACCAAGACACCACCACCACCATCAAGACATCACTATCACCATCAAGTTACCACCAAGACATCACCAACATCAGGACATCAACACCACCACCAAGACACCACCACCACCAAGACATTACTAACACCAAGACACCACCACCAAGACAAACACAGACCCCCAGACCACCACATCCCCAAGAGTCAGTTGTTATTATTATTAGCACATGAACAGGTCTTTTTATTCAGAGTAAATGTTTCTCCCACAGAGGAAACAAATGGAGCAAAATATCGTTTATCTTTGGTGCATTTTCAGTGTTCTCACTGTAGTGAACATCTAGAACTTCAGACGTTACAGTTTCATCTCTGTCAAGTTCCTGAATGAATCGAAACACTCGGACTTCAAACGTCTTTTTGAAACCAGCTGTAAAAAGCGAAAGCTGGATCGTGTCGGAATTCCTCCTTGAACGCTCTCCTGAAGTCCGACTTCGGCAAACCGCTCCAAACCTCAACACAGTTCCTTTGGCTGTTAGCAAACAGGAAACTATTTTTAGTAGACCTTCAGATCACTGTTCAAACTGCTCTTCATCTCCATCATCTAACTATGCCATCGTTTCCTTCATGCCCTGGCGCTCGCTCTCAAATGGAACTTGTTCAAACTGCGACTTACACTGCGAATGTAAATCCAGTGCTATTACAACACACACACACACACACACACACACACACACACACACACACACACACACACACACACACATCTCCAACAGTGGAAGTGATCTGCCTGAGGCTTCTCCTCCTCTGCACATATTCATCTCTCTGGAGAGAGCGAGGTGCCAGTGTGGGCCGTGGAAACCCATCTAATGGAACCATTAAAGAACTATTAGTGCAGAGAAGCTCATTTTTCACCCCACACACACACACACACACACACACACACACACACACACACCGATCGAGAGACACTTCTGCATATTAAACAGGAACTCGTAAACACTTGCAGGGCTGCACGAGGAGAACGAATCAACGCGTCTGAAGAAAGATTTCGGCGTGTGGTGGAACCCAGGATGTGAAAGGAAGAGAAAAGAGAGAGACGTTCCTCACGACGGGAACGCAAACAAAAACACACGTTCAGCTCCGTTTCTTTAGTCCGTGCAAAGAAAATGGGGAAAAAAAGTCGATCTTAATGAAAACTGATGATGATCTTCTCAAAAGATCTCACTATCCTTTTATTTTATAGATCAGATTCAGAGTACTGAAGCTACCTGTGGATATTCCACCCATACACACACACACACACACACACACACACACACACACACACACACACACACACACCGCTCTGCAGGACATGTCTTTCATTACTTCTCCAGCCACTTGTGGTTTTTCCACAGACTGTTCCCACCTGAAGGCCTGATGTTCGGACGCATTTGGTGGCAATGAAATTTTGCCTTCACTTGAAACGTGCGTGACGACGACTATTTTAATGATCCAGTATTCTGCCGATTATTCCACTGATTCATCGAGTAATCGGATATGAAGCACTTTTTCTTCATCAAAGATCAAAACTGAACACAAGAGAAAAGACGGGACTCTGAAAATGTCATTAGTTTCCTTTTTAAGAAAAATTTAATTGAAAATTTTAAAAAAGAATATCTGTGAAAACTAAACACATTTAGTGCATTCAAATCAAATCAAATCAAATCCAAAATTCTGCCTTTGTTTCTCAGAAACATCTGACATTTCTGGTGCATCCGGCGGTGACCATGTTGTGGTCCTGAAGTGTGAAGCTGTAGGTGTATGAACGAGGTTCCTCTGCTTCTGCGTCTTGTTCCCTCTCCCACAGAGCTGATTGTTACTGGAGTTCTCTCCAGGGATCAGAGGATTAGTTTGATAGCATGCGATTCTATCGATTGGAGCTGATTTCATTTTCAATGTGTAAAACTTTCCACGTGAGTCTTCTCCTCTGCCCTCGCGTTTTTCTCCCCGTTCCTCCATTCTTTCATTCTGCGGCGCCTTCTGTGTTTACCTGTCCGGAGCGCTCCAGAGTTTAGCGGGTGGTGCGCCAGTAATAACGGTCCGTGGGGAAACACGGTGCTCCGTGTGGAGTTGATTCAAATAATTTAAATCAGAAGCTTGTTTATTAAAGCCTTCACACACACACACACACACACACACACACACACACACACACACACACACACACACACACACACATACACACACTACTGCATATAACCACCCTCTCATCAGTGTGTGATGAGTTTAGCATCTGGATGAAGACTGACAACAAAAAACCTCAGCTTCTGTGAAGGCTTTAGAGGGCAGCTGGGGGCAAAACAGGATCAAAGAAAAGAGGTCAAATGTCACCCAGGCTGGCAGTGGAGAGATGGAAGGGCTAATATGTTGATGGATAGCGGTCAACACACACACACACACACACACACACACACACACACACACACACACACACACACACACACACACACACACACAATGAAAGAAAAATGCATGTTTAGACTCCGCCCACAAGGTGGTAGAAGTGAGACTGCTGGTAGGACAGACAGACAAACACACACACACACACACACACACACACACACACACACACACACACACACACACACACACTTACACTCTTTAGACATGCCAACTTCCAGGCACTTCTGCAGGCGACAGTACTGACAGCGGTTGCGTGTGACCTTGTTGATGATGCAGTTCTTCTCTCGGTGGCACGTGTACAGCATGTTCTTCTGGATGCTTCTGCGGAAGAAACCCTACACACACACACACACACACACACACACACACACACACACACACACACACACACACACACACACACGTCAGTAATGAAATAAACACTAACTGAGGCAGATGAGAACTTTGAGGCCAAAAGTTTGTGGACACCTGACCCCCATTTTGCTCTTATAATTAGCTCCACTCTTCCAGATGTTCCAGAGATTCTGTGGAGATTGTTAAAACTTCATCCCAAAAGGTGTTTAAAAGGGTTGGAGCTCTATTCCAGGAGATCTTCCAACCCATGGAAAGTAGATCTTCATGAAGCTGGATTTGTGCACAGGAGCATCATCATGCTAGAACAGGTTTGGATCTTCTAGTTCAAGTGAAGAACTGAAGAACCACGTACAACTGGAGAAGTCAGGTGTTCCAATACTTTTGGCCATAAAGTGTATGTTCGTATTTAATAATAATTATTTTCTATTCATTTTTTAAGCTTGTGTGTGTGTGTGTGTGTGTGTGTGTGTGTGTGTGTGTGTGTGTGTGTGTGTGTGTGTGTGTGTGTGTGTGTGTGTGTGTGAGTGAGAGAGAGAATTCACAGAAAGCTGACGCATTGATAAAGCCATGACAAAACTTGACTAAAAGCCCCAAAACTCATCCCCAAGTGTGAACTGGCAACCGATCAGCTTTAACACACACACACACACACACACACACACACACACACACACACACACACACACACCACTATCGCACTTCAACGAATCACACCTTCACACATTTACTCGAGGAAATCGGATGAAAGTAAACACGGGACAGGAATTAGTCATGCAGTGTGTGTGTGTGTGTGTGTGTGTGTGTGTGTGTGTGTGTGTGTGTGTGTGTGTGTGTGTGTGTGTGTGAAAGAGACACACACAAAGGCAAATGCAAATGACCCTGCTGTGACCCCATGTGCAAGAGCTGAGTAGAAAAAAGAAGAGAAAAGCAATGAGAAGACTGGCTGAGGAAATGAAAGGATGGAGAGACAGCTGACAAAAGGGAGAGAAAAGATGAGGGATTAAAGAAAGAAAATACAAGATATGGGAACGAAGCCAGGAAGAAAATTCAAAAAGAAAGCAATAATCTGAGGTGACACAAGAAGAAGAGAAGAGAAGAGAAAAGAAGAGAAGAGAAGAGAAGAGGAGAGAAGAGGAGAGAAGAGGAGAGAAGAGGAGAGAAGAGGAGAGAAGATGAATTTGGGAGAGGATGATATAATGAAAGAATGAGCTGAGAGGATGAGATGAAAGAGTGAAATGATGAGAATAAAATGATTAGAGGATGAAATGATGGGAAGATGAGAAGATTAGAGAGTCTTGAGATGATTTGATGAAAAGAGGAGATGAGAAGGAGATAAAAGGAATAGAGGATATGAGGGTGTGAGAATAAAAAAAATGAGAGGATGAGAGAATAAAAGGATGAGAGGATGAGAATGAGAATATGAGAGAAACAGAATGAGAGGATGAGAGAATTAAAGGATGAGAGGATGCAGGATGGAGAGAAGAAGTATTGCTGGGATTCTCAGCAGTAGAAAAACGAGTGGAAACACTGAGCATGAAAATTTTATGAGTTTGTATCTTGCTGAGTGAGTGTGTTTGTGTAGCGTGTACACACATCCCACAGCGCCCCCTCTCAGCTAGCTGTGTGTGTGTGTGTGTGTGTGTGTGTGTGTGTGTGTGTGTGTGTGTGTGTGTGTGTGTGTGAGAGAGAAACAGAGAACTCAGCACTAAACTCTACTCTCACCTTTCATAGACTGGAGAAGATAGAAAGAGGAGAGGATGAGAGAGAGAGTGAGAGAATGAAAAGACGATGAGAGAGGAAGAGGAGGGTAAGATGATTTGAGAGGAAGAGGAGGGTAAGATGATTTGAGAGGAAGAGGATGATAAGATGAAGGTAAGAGGAAGAGGATGATAAGATGACGGTAAGAGGAAGAGGATGATAAGATGACGGTAAGAGGAAGAGGATGGTAAGATGATTTGAGAGGAAGAGGATGATAAGATGATGGTAAGAGGAAGAGGATGGTAAGATGATTTGAGAGGAAGAGGATGATAAGATGATGGTAAGAGGAAGAGGATGATAAGATGATGGTAAGAGGAAGAGGAGGGTAAGATGATTTGAGAGGAAGATAACGGTAAGATGATTTGAGAGGAAGAGGAGGGTAAGATGATTTGAGAGGAAGAGGAGGGTAAGATGATTTGAGAGGAAGAGGATGATAAGATGATGGTAAGAGGAAGAGGAGGGTAAGATGATTTGAGAGGAAGAGGATGATAAGATGATGGTAAGAGGAAGAGGATGGTAAGATGATTTGAGAGGAAGAGGATGATAAGATGATGGTAAGAGGAAGAGGAGGGTAAGATGATTTGAGAGGAAGAGGATGATAAGATGATGGTAAGAGGAAGAGGAGGGTAAGATGATTTGAGAGGAAGATAACGGTAAGATGATTTGAGAGGAAGAGGAGGGTAAGATGATTTGAGAGGAAGAGGATGATAAGATGAAGGTGAGAGGAAGAGGAAGGTAAGATGAATGTGAGAGGTAGAGGAGGGTAAGATGAAGGTAAGAGGAAGAGGAAGGTAAGATGAAGGTGAGAAGGAGAAGAAGAGCGAGCTGGAGGACCATGTAGAGGGCAGGGGTGCTTAATACGTCGATCATGAAGGTGGTGTGAAAGATCACATGAGATTATAAAATAGATATTTAGGTACATCATTATGACTTATTAGTAGTTCACATGCTCATGATGATCAAAGTAACCGTGGTGTGTGTGTGTGTGTGTGTGTGTGTGTGTGTGTGTGTGTGTGTGTGTGTGTGTGTGTGAATATGACATTATGTGGAGGATTTCAGTTATATTTATTTGGTGTATTTATAGTGTGTGTGGTGAAACTGCGGGCTTAAAAATAACCTGAACAAGTGCTGAGAGGAAACTGAGAGAGAGCTGAGAAAGACCTGAGAAAGACCTGAGACAGAGCTTTAAAAGGGGAGTGAGAGAGGACAGAGAGCAGTGAGAGAGGACTGAACAAGCTGTGAGAGCTGTGAGAAAGGACTGAGAAAGCTGTGAGACCGCTGTGAGAGATTTGAGAGAGCTGTTAGAGAGCAGTAAGCGAGCAGTAAGAGCTTTGAGAGCATTGAGAGCTGTGGAAGCAGTGAGAGCAGTGAGAGTGCAGTGAGAGCTGTGAGAGAGGACTGTGAGATAGGACTGTGAGAGAGCAGTGAGCGAGCAGTGAGAGAGCAGCGAGAGAGCAGCGAGAGGGCAGCGAACGAGCAGTGAGTAAGCAGTGAGCGAGCAATGAGAGCAGTGAGTGAGCAGTAAGTGAGCAGTGAGCGAGCAATGAGAGATTTGAGAAAGAGATTAAAGAGAGCTGGTACCTTGCAGCCCTCACAGGCGCTGACTCCATAGTGATATCCTGATGATTTGTCTTGACAAACAAAGCAGGGTTTATAGACACGAGGAGGCGGTGGAGGAGATGGAGGACTTGGGACGATGTCCTCTGAACTGGAGCTCTGAGTGTCCACCGCTACAGAGACAGAGAGAGTTAGTCATGCATGAATACATGAATATTACACAATGTTATTAGTAATGTCAAAGAAACAGGGATAAAGTAAAGCTGTAAATAGATGAAGAAAGCCTGTGATTGAACAAACAAAGCTTGTGATTGGCTGGCTTTGGTTTCAGACATTCACACTTCACAGACGGGTCAGTATTACAGTATGATGATATCGTGATATCGATACTGCAATCAAATATAGCATGATGATGTTTTACAGGATAATCAGAGGAAATTCTGATATTATTATTATTATTATCACCATTATTATTGTTGTTATAGTTATTAATATTATTATTACATTTATATGTGTATGAGAGAGGAACAAGACCTTCAGCACACACACACACTATATATATATATTACACACACACTCAAATACAAACAAAAACACACAAATACATTTACACACAAATGAATACACACAAATCCATAGACACACAAATACAATCACACACACATGTGAAACATGCACACACAAATACTCCCTTAAACTCCACCTGGTCCCATACACCCCACCCAAATCTCACAAACCCCGCCCAAATCTCACAAACCCCGCCCAAATCTCACAAACCACGCCCAAATCTCACAAACCACGCCCAGGTCACACAAATCCCGGCCAGGTCACACAAACCCGCCAAGGTCTCGCAAAACCCCGCCCAGGTTTCACAAACACCGCCACTCGTATCTGAAGGAAGTAACAAGAACATGAGTAGAAATGTCTGACCGAATACTGCAAAACGATCATAATCAAGGCTTTGTGTGTAGGTGTGTGTGTGTGTGTGTGTGTGTGTGTGTGTGTGTGTGTGCCCAATAACACACACAAATACATACACGAAAATACATAGACAAGTACACACATACACAAACACACAACTACATACACACACACACAAAAATACATAAACAAACACACAACATACACACAGACACACATACACCAAAAGCACATAAACTAAACACCTGCACATGCACATACCCAAAACACAAGCATGAACAAACACACACACACACGCTGGTGTGAGGAGTGTAACTGTAACCGTGTAATTAACCCATTAGACCCGAGACGGTTCATGTTTGAGAGATGAAACCTACCTTTCAACATACACTTTCAACATACTGCACCCCCCCCAAAACCAACACACACACACACACACACACACACACACACACACACACACGTGGCAGAGTGAAGCTGGCGTTCTCGGACTGAGAGAAACGTCACACACACTTGAGCTTCGAGTTCCTGTGTGACAGAAAGCGGGCGGGGGAGACACACACCTGACCAAACGCTCAGGTGTGTGTGTGTGTGTGTGTGTGTGTGTGTGTGTGTGTGTGTGTGTGTGTGTGTGTGTGTGTGTGTGTGTGTGAATGAAACCGCGATAGCACGGACATGTGAGTGTGATGGAGAGACTGCGAGAAGAAAAATAGGGCAGCACATGAAACAAAAACACCCGCATACCTGGCAACATTCTCCAGAAAGAGAGAGAGAGAGAGAGAGAGAGGAGAGAGAGAGAGAGAGAGAGAGAGAGAGAGAGAGAGAACGAGCAGATCCTGGTACAGCTAATCCACACACACACACACACACACACACACACACACACATCAAAGCGGAGCACATTTGTTATTCAAAGCTAACTTCAGTGAAGAAAAGCAGCGCGTCTGCAGACATCATTACTGAAAGAGAGAGAGAGAGTGAGAGAGAAAGAGAGAGATTATAGACCGAAGAATTGTGCAGAGAAAAGAGAAATGCACAGTGAAAGAGAAAGTGGACAAAATAAGACGAAAAAAAGTCTAAAGAGGAAAGAGAGAAGGATATAGGAAAAGGGGGGTAGATGTAGAGACAAAGAAAAAAAAAAGCAGGAAAGTGAACAGGTGAAAAGGATGGAGACAGACCTACCGAGCGAGTCTTGTGTGTGTGTGTGTGTGTGTGTGTGTGTGTGTGTGTGTGTGTGTGTGTGTGTGTGTGTGTGTGTGTGTGTGTGTGTGTGTGTGTGTGTGTGTGTGTGTGTGTGTGAGAGCTTGTGCAAAGGTGCCAGAGATTTTGTATGTGTTTGGGTGCGAGTGTGTGATTGTACAAGGATGAGAAAGATTGTGTGTCTGTGTGTGATATACACACACAATCTCTCTGTATAAGTGTGCAACTCTGTGTGTGTGTGTGTGTGTGTGTGTGTGTGTGTGTGTGTGTGTGTGTGTGTGTGTGTGTGTGAGAGATTGGAAGAGGATAAGAGATTGTGTGTATGTGTATGTGAGAGAGAGACAGAGAGAGAGACAGAGAGAGAGAGAGAGAGAGAGAGAGAGAGAGAGAGAGAGAGAGAGAGAGAGAGAGAGAGAGACTGTGTGAATGACAGACAGTAGGTCACTTTACACCAGTCCCATAAACTCCACCCAGTCCCATAAACTCCACCAGTCCCATAAACTCCACCAGTCCCATAAACTCCGCCCAGTCCCATAAACCCCACCCAAGTCTCACAAACCCCACCCCTCAGTTCATCAGTCACCAGTGAAAAGAAACAAGAACATGAGTAGAAATGTCTGACCGTAATCTGATCATAATCAAGGCGTGTGTGGTGTGCGTGCATGTGTGTGTGTGTGTGTGTGTGTGTGTGTGTGTGTGTGTGTGTGTGTATGTGTATGCGTGTGTGTGTGTGTAAGAGAGCGTGAGAGATGGGTGTATATTAGTAAAAAAGCAATTTTTCCCCCTCAGGTTTGGCGTGAAGACGAGTGTAGACAATCGGCTGCAAGGTCAAGCAGATAGAGTCAGAGAGTGTGTGTGTGTGTGTGTGTGTGTGTGTGTGTGTGTGTGTGTGTGTGTGTGTGTGTGTGTGTGTGTGTGTGCGCTTATAAAGAGCAGGAAAAGATCACAGGGCATTTTTTATATCGCAACAAAACAGAAAATTCAAGTCAGTTTGTATTCAGTGTGAATACTTGATTGTGATTGGCTGGAAGTTCAGGGGCAAGTTCTGTATGAATACTGGATTGTGATTGGCTGGAAGTTCTGAGTGTTGAACATGCAGGTGGTTCACGAAGTTATTCGCCTCCACATCTGTGCATTTCGACACGTCATTACGCCATAACATACTAACGCTTTTCATTCTGCACTCTGATTGGCCAGTGGATTACAGGACCGCGTTCACAGAAGGAGTCTCCAGTTTCAGTTTCAGTGCGCTGTAACGTCAGGACAGAGGAGTTCATGCTTCATCGTGTTTTCTCAGTAAAACAACATGATAGAACAGCAAAAGAAAGAAAGAAAGAAAGAAAGAAAGAAAGAAAGAAAGAAAGAAAGAAAGAAAGAAAGAAAGAAAGAAAGAAAGAAAAAGGAAGTCTAACAAACAAACAAAAAAGAAGAACGAAGAAGGTGTTTATAGCTGCTCTAGTGTACGTGAGAGAACAGGAAGTAAATCTTAAAGCATTCTTCCTGATGTTTCCTCGACTCCAGGTAGACAGAAATCCGTCTCGGACCCGAGTTCCGATCTGACAGCGTACTTAAAACCCTCTGCAGGCTGCAGAGCGAACGTCTGGTGCTCCAGGCAGCTGGAAAGAACCCCTTCAGACGCAGGCGACGAGGAGCGCAGAAATAGACGTCCGTTGGTTGCCGGATGCTTCGAGGGGAAAAAACATAACATGCCTCTGGAGCAGCCAGAACCGTGGGCTTCGAGGAACCGCAGGCCCCGAGAACCCCAGGCTCCGAGAACCGCAGGCTCCGAGCAGCAATTAAGTCATCAAGGTTCTTTTTTTCCACGGGCTGCAAAATAACAGCCCTCTGAGAGAAAAGTCTTCCACACACAGACGAGCGCGTGGCGGCACGTGGGGGCTAAAAAAAGCGCTTCCCAAAGTGACCGCTTACGGCTTAGAGGCTGAAATGTGGGGAGACACAAGGCCAAAAAAAAAACACTCCTACCCCCAATCATACCCAAAGAGAGAGAGAAACAGACAGACAGACAGTCAGAGAAAAGGAGACAATGAGACGGAGAGACAGAGTAAGAAAGACTGACAGAAAGAAAACAAGACAAGACAGAAAGAGTGACAAAGAGAGACGTTGATTAGATGGAGGTATGTAATGAGATTATCAGTAAATAATGAAGGTCATGTAAAGGATGAAAGATTTAGGATTTTTTAAGTCACACAAGAGACATCATATTTTCTCAGCGATAAATCCCAGTGATACCTCTCGGCTAGTTCTCTCTGCAATATTTTTCTGTTACCTCTCAGCAATATTAGTGTAACCTCTCAGATACATCTCTCAGCATTACCTCTCAGATACATCTCTCAGTGTTACCTCTCAGATACATCTCTCAGTGTTACCTCTCAGATACACCTCTCAGCGTTACCTCCCAGCAATATTAGTGTTACCTCTCACATACATCTCTCAGCGTTACCTCTCACATACATCTCTCAGCGTTACCTCTCACATACATCTCTCAGCGTTACCTCTCAGATACATCTCTCAGCATTACCTCTCAGATACATCTCTCAGCGTTACCTCTCAGATACATCTCTCAGCATTACCTCTCAGATACATCTCTCAGCGTTACCTCTCAGATACATCTCTCAGCGTTACCTCTCACATACATCTCTCAGCGTTACCTCTCAGATACATCTCTCAGCGTTACCTCTCAGATACATCTCTCAGCATTACCTCTCAGATACATCTCTCAGTGTTACCTCTCAGATACATCTCTCAGTGTTACCTCTCAGATACACCTCTCAGCGTTACCTCCCAGCAATATTAGTGTTACCTCTCACATACATCTCTCAGCGTTACCTCTCACATACATCTCTCAGCGTTACCTCTCACATACATCTCTCAGCGTTACCTCTCAGATACATCTCTCAGTGTTACCTCTCAGATACATCTCTCAGCGTTACCTCTCAGATACATCTCTCAGCGTTACCTCTCAGATACATCTCTCAGCGTTACCTCTCACATACATCTCTCAGCGTTACCTCTCACATACATCTCTCAGCGTTACCTCTCAGATACATCTCTCAGCGTTACCTCTCAGATACATCTCTCAGTGTTACCTCTCAGATACATCTCTCAGCATTACCTCTCAGATACATCTCTCAGTGTTACCTCTCAGATACATCTCTCAGCGTTACCTCTCAGATACATCTCTCAGCGTTACCTCTCAGATACATCTCTCAGTGTTACCTCTCAGATACATCTCTCAGCATTACCTCTCAGATACATCTCTCAGTGTTACCTCCCAGATACATCTCTCAGCGTTACCTCTCAGATACATCTCTCAGCATTACCTCTCAGATACATCTCTCAGTGTTACCTCTCAGATACATCTCTCAGTGTTACCTCTCAGATACATCTTTCAGCGTTACCTCTCATATACACCTCTCGATGTTTCATGAACAGGAAGCTAAAGGCAGAGGAAAGCCCTCAGTCTCTAAACACACACTGACCTATATTTAGCTTCAGCAGGACACTATGGGGAAGCTCACTGTACCAAAATGTCAAGGAGACGAAGTGGGACAGGGACGAGCATCGCCACGGAAACACCGTCAGAGGAACGACAGAAAGACACAACACACTATACAGAGCACTGCTCATCTCCTGTGAAGTTACACACAACATATTCGCAGAAACACTTTAGGACAACAGTTTGTAGACACGTGACCAACTTTTGAACATTTCATTTCACATTACTCAAAACTTCCACCATGACACAACACATCCGGCGATTAAAACTGTCCGTGTGGAAACAGCAAAAAGTCCGTTTGGCATCC